>JAACIZ010000014.1:1800000-2292669 GCA_017140785.1 Calonectria pauciramosa
GGGAGAAATCTGTCAAGTAGAGCGGAGTCTAGCAATATATCCACGATGCATTCACAACCATGACTTGAAACCTCATTGCTCATTGTAGTGTTGAATAACTTTCTCAATTGGTAAGCCGGAGTGGAAGTCGGGCGGGTAAGCAGGCCATCGCCGACGGCCCGAGCATTGCGCACGATTGCGCCATAGCTCGGGGTCCAGTCGCGGCCCCACTGGATCGCCGAAGTGCGGAATAAGTCTCAAGCTTCCCCAAACCACAACACCTTCTCTCGCCGCTGCAACTCTGTCAATTGCCTTCTACAGGAAGCTCACGGCTCAGTACTCTGCTTCAATGTTCCGTCACAGCGTGCGGCGCCTCGCCATCGCGGCGGCAAAGCCCGCCCCGCCCAGCGCCCACACTCTCGCAGTGTCGGGTGCCCAGGGCATCGCCAAGGGCCTGACTGGAGGTGCGAGATTCCTTCTACGAGCTGGTTTAAAGGCTGCTAGGTCTCGAACGCATTGCTGACTTTGTTCTTCTTTCCTGTAGCTATCGGAAACACACCGCTCATCCGCCTCAACAAGCTGTCCGAGGAGACTGGCTGCGAAATCCTGGGCAAGGCCGAGTTCATGAACCCCGGAGGCTCGATCAAGGACCGCGCCGCCCTGTACGTGGTCAAGGACGCCGAGGAGCGCGGGCTGCTCCGCCCCGGCGGCACCGTCGTCGAGGGCACCGCCGGCAACACTGGCATCGGCCTCGCCCACGTGTGCAGGTCCCGCGGCTACAAGCTCGTCATCTACATGCCCAACACCCAGTCCCAGGGCAAGATCGACCTCCTCCGCCTCCTCGGCGCCGAGGTCTACCCCGTGCCCGCCGTCGCCTTCGACAACCCGGAGAACTACAACCACCAGGCCCGCCGCCACGCCGAGCGCCTGGACAACGCCGTCTGGACCAACCAGTTCGACAACACGGCCAACCGCCGCGCCCACATCGAGACGACGGGACCCGAGATCTGGGCCCAGACCGAGGGCAAGGTCGACGCCTTCACCTGCGCCACTGGCACCGCGGGCACCCTCGCGGGCATCACCCGCTACCTCAAGGAGGTTTCGGACGGCCGCGTCAAGAGCTTCCTGGCCGACCCCCCGGGCAGCGTGCTGCACTCCTACATCTCCTCGGGTGGCAAGCTGATTGAGCGCACCGGCTCGTCCATCACCGAGGGCATCGGCCAGGGCCGCATCACCGACAACCTGCAGCCCGACATTAACCTGCTCGACGGCTCGCTGCACATTGCTGACGAGAAGAGCATTGAGATGATCTACCGCTGCCTCGACGAGGAGGGTCTCTACCTGGGCGCCAGCTCCTCGCTCAACGTCGTGGCCGCCAAGGAGGTGGCCGAGAAGCTTGGAAAGGGCAACACCGTCGTCACTGTTCTGTGCGACGGCGCCTACAGATACGCCGACCGCCTGTTCTCTCGCAACTGGTTGACCGAGAAGAAGCTGCTGGGAGCCGTGCCTAAGCACTTGGAGAAGTACATTGTTCTACCATAGACGGGGTTGGTTGTTGTATGTTGTACAGGGTAAAAGTTAAAAAAAAAAGGTAGATAATACACTAAATGGTACATTCCAACGTTTAATTCATGCCTAAGCCGACACTGGCCATTGAGGCTTCTTGCCCACGACCTTCTCATAAGCGCCCGCCCAGCTGTCCCGGTACTTGAACCCAGACTTTTCCACAAACTCGCGGAGGTAGGCCTCGAGCTTCTGCTCAATGGTCTCGAGCGCCTTCACGCTGTCATCGTAGCCCAGGGTCTCTCGGGTAAGCGACAGACCCTTGATGTTGAATGCAATGGCCTGAATGAATTCGCTTGGGGAAAGAGTGGCAACCTTGGTCTTCTGTGATTGTTTCTGCGAGTTTGTTGGGTCCAACTCGGTGATGGGGTTGGTATTGGCCCCATCTTCCGTTTCCCTGTTCCAGTTCTTGACATATAGCTTTGCGGCATCCTTGAGCTCTGCCAGCTTCTCTTCACCCAGTTCTGCTTGGGCTCGGGCTTGGGCATACAATCCCTGACCACGAACAACAATGTCAAGCTGTCGTGGAGGAAAGGTTTGCTTGGCGTGTGAAGGTCGCGCGAGAAGATCGAGGACAATCTCAGTCCACTTCAGAGCATCGATGGGCTCCTTCTCGGCAATAAATGTCAACAATTGGATAATGTACTCTTTTTCCGACAGCGCGAAGCCAGTCTCATCAGCCTGCTTGGCGCATTCAATGATGGAGTAGATCTGGCCCTCGCGACCCGCCTTGCGGATCATCTTCATGTAGTGGTGCTGGGGGAGCTTGATGCCGGCCTTCTTGTAGCCGGCCAGGAGCGTGCCCAGGTTTTCCCACTCCTCCTTTGTCTTCATGAGTTCAAGAGCGCTGAGAAGAATCTTCTTTGAGTTGGGAACTTCAGTGAATCGGTCAATTGTGGTAAACCTGTGCTCGAGGCCTTCGAGTTCAATGATGATGGGGTTCTGCTGAATAAAGTGGCGTTTCTTGGGGCTGAAGATGAGCTCGCGCTGCTTCTCGGGGAGCTGGGCGGGGAGGATAATCTTGTCCTGGATCCGGCTGAGCACATTGTTAAGATCTGCATTCTCGGTTTCGGCGAAGGTGATCCTAAAGCCTAGAATGGGAACATGTGAGCGTTTGGACCGATTGTGAGGACCAAAAAAAAAACGTACCATGGGCGGGACTGGTGCTGAATTGGCGGGTTGACCGAGACACCGAGGAGGTGCACATGCTGGCCAGAGGCCGCATGGCCTGGGTCAATGACTTCCTCACCATTTTGAAAATTGAACCGCAAACGCACGATCGAATGAAGCTATCAAAAAAGTTCCCCATAGCCAAAACCATGGGCACAAGTTGCGTGCAGGGACCGGGAGATGGTCGGAGAAACTGTGGCGCCGGACCAATCACACGGCGGAATTGGCCTATCGACCCAGGAACTTTGAAGGTCCAGAAATTCTGGTATCGGATCAGCATCTCTTGCACGTCAACCCACCCACGATGAATGTTGCCAACGCGGGACGGCCGTTAGGCTGCCTCAAGTCGGCCTTCCGACAGGCCAGGTACCAGAGGTCCTTCCAGAGATGTATCTCAGCGGCCGCTGCAACCCCCGCCAAGTCTCTGCCTCGAAACGAGTTTAGCGGACGACAACGTACGGCCCAGTCCTCCTCGTCCTTGACGCTACACTCTGGGGCCCAATCTTCTCTAACGTTCAATACATAGGGGCCGAAAAGGAAAAGGTCAGCAAGTTCACCATCTGGCCCGAGATTACCTCGATCCGCGCCACGCACCCCGACCCGATGCCCGCCCTCAAAGAGAAGCAGATCGCCAAGCTGGACCCCACGGGAGCCCGCACCCGCCTGTTCTCGCGAGAGCACGCCGACAGCGCCAAGGTTGGAGATGTGTTGATGGTTTCGACCAAGTCGGGCGAGCCGTTTTCCGGCGCCTTTATCCAGATCCGACGCCGGGGGCAGGACACGGCGATCCTGCTGCGCGGCCAGATGATGAAGGTGGGAGTGGAGATGTGGTTCAAGATTTACAGCCCGACCGTCACGGGCATCGACATTATCTGGCGACGACCCAAGCGCGCGCGCAGAGCCCGCCTCACCTACATGCGCAAGCCCAGCCACGACATGGGCAGCGTCGATCAGTTGGTGTTTGCATGGAAGAAGGAGCGCTACGCCCTGCGGTCGCGGGCGAAGCAGTCTGGTCAGAGGAAGTAGACAAAGCCTACGGCGCGGGGCGGCCCATTTGTATCTGTATGATGTATGGTGTATAAGAGTATAAAAATGGACATGTACCAATTGCTCACTTTATGAAGATGGCGGGCTTGGTAGATGTGACCCATGAATACAATGTTAAAAATCAATTCATATTATTTGTGCAGCGGCGAAATATTGCGACCAAGGGCATGATCGTTGTCATGTTGTAAGTTTTGGGAGTTCATAAGACAGTCCAGTTTCAGGTGTCATGATTAGAATCACCTCGCATTACATCACTCCAGGTCGATGCTATAGGGTTTATGCATCTTCCAATGCTAATTTATTCTTGTAATATAAGTATTTTAAGGCCTTATATTATTTTATTTCTTGTTTGAATCGCACAAAGCTTTCTGGTCAAGTCATCGAGGGAGGCACTGTGTAATTCCACACTTATAGCCCGTGATTGATTGTACTCTTGGAACAAATCTAGAAATCAGACAAGAGAATGAGATGTGGAAGAAACCCAAAGGAAGAATCCGCTATACCCTGATGGAACTCAATAAACAACAAACAAACAAATAAATAAATAAACAGACCAAACCCTAAATAATGCAACATGACAATCATGTTGATATTATTGTGATATCTGATATTGAGATGACAAAAGATATGTACCTTGTATTCTCGCATCTATTTTTCCCCTAACACAACGTGGTATACAGCACGAAATACGATTGAGATATTGACCAATGTCGTTTATTTCCGGCCGTTTCACGTTTTCAGGGACCATGTTTGTTTTTTTCGGGTTTCGCCTGCACGGGAGTCCTAATTTTAGCATGTTGATGAGATGCACTGGCCTCAACGCACCGGGAATTATTCACAGACATGAATGTAAGAGTCGAATTTGCTCGGCGTCATTTCTCATTTCCGATAACTCGTAAGGGTCATCTTATATTATCCGGCACGCCCGGCCATTCTCCATGGGCAGGAGTATTTACGTTGGTTGCAGCTACTGGTGCCATTGTTTGCTTGAGGTTTTCGTGCAATAGCTCGCGTGACCAATTGTCAGCAACATTTGCATACACTTTGGTTGATCTTGGGGCCCATGATTTACGTATTAATCGTGTGTCTAAAAATATCAAAAAGGCCTCCCTCCCTGGCCCCAGGATCGGCTCCAGCATCCAGGGCAGCATGGAGGGTGCAGGACGCGTCCTCGTCGACAGACAGCATCAACTCCATCGTGTTTCCATAACATGGCCTGTCATCCAATGAGCACGTCTCGTACCTGGGCTAATCCAGGAACGAAAAGGCTGGCGTCATTTTGAAGCATTTTACGTCTGGACAAAACTAGTCCCTGTAGACATCAAACATTCCTGTGTTCGACGTTGAGGAGCTAATACCACCATGATCGGCGCCATATAGATTAGCACCGGATTAGATCGAGGGAACAGGTGCGAGGGGCGGGCTTGCAGCGTGCTCAGTGTGCCACCCACCCCGCCCGCAGTGTATCAGATAGAATGAAAAGAAGATGCTTCCATGAACACGTCCCCTCTTTTCAAAAGTTGGTCAAGTCTGACGAAACATCAACGGTCGTCATCAACAAAGCCCCTGGCCCAAGATGGCATGGCCTCACCGCGAGCATCGCCAGGTACGAAAGGGACAAGGGTGGCCCCCCTCACCCCCCTGTACGCCATTGCATGAATCGCCTGCCAAAAGTGGCTGCGGCCCTGGGCCGATTCAGACGATGACATGGGAAAGGTGTAGCACGTTAGGAGCGGCGTCTGCTGCCAAAGAGGACGATTTGGCATTCCAGTTGGATAGTGCCCTCGTTTCAGGAGTCATCACATGTCTCCAATTGGCAAGGTCTGAGGTCTAAGCCTCTCGATCGCATCAATTTCTAGTGTCTCGGATGGTTTTGAAGAGAGGGAGCATAATTATTGGAGGGTTGAAGAGGGTGAAGGGGGAAATAGGGAATAGGGGAAGCGAAGGAAAATGAGGGCATTTGGCGGTTTACTGGGGGTATAAACCTTGGGCAATGGCCTCTCGCACTCGCGCGGTGAGATGGCCTGCAACCGACACTGGCATTGTCTTGGTGTCTTGTGAGAGAGAAAAAAGAAAATTCGCTTCTACTGTTCCATCGTCGGCCGGCCCGTGGTGTGTCTTTGCCCGTTTTTCTTCTTTCTTCTTCATTCCCCTTTATGTTTCCCAAGTGCGTGTCTTGAATCGTATTGCACCAGGCGAGACATCGAATCATTCATTCCCTCGCATCCCTGATCTGCAATACGGGCACTTTAACGGATCCCCGCTGGGCACAATCGATAGCGGGACGAACCCCCCAGCGCCAGGCCGCTAAACACTACCGGGGTGGCGGTCACTTACGTCGTGACTGGTCACGCTCAGCCGTCAACCACTATAGCCAACCACCAAAAATCGCCTAGCATGGGCACCAGTCCCGCCGCTGGGGATGCCGCTCAGGGGAGGCCACCGCTGCAGCCCGGCAACGTGGACAGCGAGCAGTTCCCCGATTTTTGTTTACAATCCCACCTTAGCGACAGTTACAACCACAACCACCAAAGTCAAAACCAGAACCGTCATCAACACTCACCGTCCGTCAGCTCTTCGCGGCTGTCGACCATTTCCAATTTTTCCACAACCTCGTCCGCCTCCACTGCGATCAGCTCTGTCGACTCGTCCCCCTCCCGCCCCGTATCCGAGTGCCTCGACTCGCGCAGCCTATCCCCTTCACCTACTGCTCGGCCCCGGACCCTCACCTGCTCCAGCGCTTCCTCCCCCACCCCGCGATCCAGGCGCGACAAGTCACAACTGCATGCTGCACGACAGCAGCGCTCTCATCGGTCAGGAAGCGGAAGTTTTTCATTGGGCGTCAAGGACGGTAGGGATAAGCCCTTGACCAAGCAGCCGTCCAGATTCCAGCGAAGTTCCAGCACTCCTGCTGATGCTCTTGCTGCCGTCGAGCCCCCGCATGATACAGGCTTGACGAGGATGGCGTTTGCCGAACAGCAGAGGTGGATTACGGTCCAGCAGAAGACCTTCACAAAATGGTAACTCGCGCCCTTGTCCTTGCCGCATTGCCACGCTCGTTGCTTTTTTGCCCGAGCCGCTTGCTTGCCCGGCCTCTCCCTGGGTCGCGATGCCTTGCGACCCCCTGACAGCGATCAGTATGCTAATGCCCTGTGCCCTCCTTGCAGGCTCAACACGAAGATCGAGGCCCGCGACCTCGAAGTCAAAGATTTGGTGGCTGATCTCAGCGATGGTGTACGTACAAGCCGCTGACCCGAATGCCCTCCCAAGCCCACCACTGACCTTGCAATCTGACAGGTTATGTTAATTCACCTCCTGGAATGTCTGTCCCACGAATCGCTCGGTCGCTATGCCTCCAAACCCAAGCTCCGTGTGCAAAAATTCGAAAATGCCAACACGGCGCTCGACTTTATCAAGTCGAGGGGCATCCAAATGACCAATATTGGTGCCGAAGATGTCGTCGATGGAAACCGCAAGATTGTGCTGGGTCTCATCTGGACCCTGATTCTAAGGTTCACCATCAGCGATATCAACGAGGAGGGCATGTCTGCCAAAGAAGGTCTGCTTCTCTGGTGTCAGAGAAAGACGGCTTGCTACGATGCTGTCGAGGTGCGAGACTTTAGTGGCAGCTGGAACGACGGTCTGGCATTCTGTGCTCTTCTCGATATTCACCGACCAGACCTTATCGACTTCGACGCACTCGACAAAACGGAGCACCGCAAAAACATGCAGATGGCGTTTGACATCGCGCACAAGGAGATCGGCATCCCTAAGCTGTTGGATGTTGAAGATGTGTGCGACGTGGCCAAACCCGATGAGCGAAGTTTGATGACCTACATTGCTTACTGGTTCCACGCATTCTCGCAGATGGAGAAGGTGGAGAATGCCGGACGCCGAGTCGAGAAATTTGTCAACAACATGCAGGGCGCATGGGAGATGCAGAGTGCTTACGAGCGCCGCATGCGAGAGCTGCTCAAGGCGATTCGGGAGCAGATCGAAGAGTGGCAGCAGGCCACGTTCGAGGGCACATACACAGATGCCAAAGCCCAGGCGAATGCATTTGCCGGATACAAGAGGGGCAAGAAGCGTGAGTGGGTTGCTGAGAAGAGCGACCTGGCCACACTGCTTGGAAACATCAAGACGAAGCTTGGCACATATCGCCTGCGGCCGTATGATCCACCAGCAGAGCTGAGTCTGGAAGCCCTGGATAAGACTTGGACCGAGCTATCCCAGGCCGAAATGACGAGGGCCCAATTGATCAACGAGACGATTCGAGAGTGAGTTGCCTTGTTTGTTTATACTCAATTAGAGTTCCGCACTGACACATCAACAGCATCAAGAACGCCCTCCGCAAGTCATTTGCAGACAAGGCCAACGACTTTGCCATGGCGCTAAACACAATGCAGCTAGCCATTTCAGGCCTCGACGGAGATGTGGAGGATCAGTTGCATCATGTCAGAAAACTGAGCGAGAACCTCCCACCTCTGGATCGGTACCTGGAGACGATTGCATCAGTGGATGCCAAGTGCCAGGAGGCCAATATTGAAGAAAACGACTTCACAACCTATACGTATGATGAACTGCTGTATGAATTGGGTTTGGTAAAGACGTCGGTGCAGAAGAAGCTTGCTTTCTTGGAGAACCAGATGGTGGCGCGAAACATGACCAACTTGACACCTATCCAGCTGGAGGAGTTTGAAAGTGTATTCCGTCACTTTGATCGCGACGATACCAACTCTCTGCAAGAACTCGAATTCAGCGCAGCACTGGCCTCCTTGGGTCTTGTGTTTTCAGAAGACGAGATGCACGACTATTTCCTGGAGACATCCAACGGACGAGACTACGTCACGTTCGAGCAGTTCATTCGCTTCATGGTGGACGTGACAGAGGACCAGAACACTGCTGAACAAGTCTTCCAATCGTTCCGAGAGGTGGCCGATGGCAAGCCCTACGTTACGGAGATGGATCTGCGACACAGTTTGGTGCCAGATGAGGTGATTGACCAGCTGATTGAGATTATGCCCAGCCACAAGGGACCAGACATGTCTGAGGACCGAGGAATGCCACAGTTTGATTACATTTCCTTCATGGAGAACATGATCAACGAGCAGAGGGATGGCCAAAACGATGCAGCCTCAAGCACCGCGCCGCAGGACGGAACGAAACCCGAGGCTGCATCAGGGCACGTCAACGGAACATCACAGTGAGCAAGAAATAGTATGGGTGGGGGTGCTGGAAGCAATTGATATAAGGGAGGCAGTTAGTCGGGGATTATCCAGGCCGAGGAAAAATGTCGCCTGCCACCTAGGGACTGGCGCTGGGTAGGCGCCTTGCGCTCGGAAAAGAGAGGGCACGGAGGGAAGTTTGTTCAGTTGAAGCTACGTTACCTTATACCTTTTATTGTTAGACGCATCAGTTGGTGTTTTGGTGGCGGGGGGGGCTTGGCAAATGGATATCCCTTGGAATTATACCAGAGTGCGAATTTGTTAGGGTAGCAGTACGTATTTGTGTACGTTAGTTTGTAATCCAGGACATAACAATAGTCTTACTTGCGTCTGGTCCTCGAGGTGTTTTGGTGCATGTCGTCAGAAGTTGTCATGACGGGTTAGAACTGGACTTTGGTGTGAGGTGACTTAAGCGTGATGTGGTGTGTAAAAAGCCGGCAAGGAGGAATCGGGGGCGCAAATTGCGTCACAGTAGAAAGACACGATGTATGATGTGTGAAAATGTTATTTTTGATTCATCTAGGCCGTTGACCAAAGTCCCAGACTTTGGTGGTGTTGAGTGGTTGATCCTGATGCTGGAGGCATGACATGACACCTGATGCTTGCACCCAGTCAGCACCACGGGCAATTGGCGCTCGGCATTGTAGGGGGGCTGTGGATGACAGATGATGACCAGTTCGGGATTGAGAGACAAAGGAAGCAGCCGTTGCAGATCTCTCTGTATCCAGCTAATCGGTTTGCATGGTGACAAAGTGGTCTCGGCACACTGGCGGTTGTGTGTTACCATGACTGCGGGATGCCATTTCCGACGCTAGCCCCCCGCACACGCAGAGGTTCTGAGGCAGGGCACAGAATCACCAAAACACAGAGGGCAGCCAACACCAGCGTAGCGCTGGAGGAGCACCGGCCATAGAGGGGCGGGTGCTTTTCCGGGGAGCAGGCCAGGGCAGGCCACAGCGGGCCCCGGGATCGTGAACAGGCTCGATAGGGAAGTGGTCAGAGAGCCGCCCGCGCCGGCATCAGGCACTACGTGGCCGACCGGCCCGGCGCTGCAATTGCGCGCGTGCCGGTCAAATGGGCAGCTTTTGCCGATCAGCAAGCGGTTGCGTCAGTGGTTGCTAGGCGGATTCCGAATCCCACTTGTGGAAACCCCACTCCCGGCCGGCGACGGGACGCCTGCTCCGCAACCGCTGCCGCCGCGAGCTCAAAAGCGTCGAGGAGAGAGGAAAAAAAAAAAGTTGGTGGACGAATCGATCGGTTTCCATTTGCAACACCCACTTCCAATCGTCCAAGGCAGGATACCGGCGACAAGCAGCACACCATGGCCTCCCGCTCGAACCTCATGCGCGCCCTGAGGATGCCCAATGCCTCATCGGCGTGCCCTCGCAGGTCTGCCGTTGCGGCGGGACGAGCTCTGACCGGCCGCGCACCCTCAACAACGACGACAGCTTCAAGAGGAATCCGATGTCTCTCCACCACACCCCGCAGACTGGTTGCGCCCTCGCTCGCTCGACAGGCTAAGCTGACCACCGAAACATACCCCAACCTCAAGCGCGATGAGCGCTTTGCCCAGGTCACGCCCGAGCACGTGGTCCGCCTCCGTGAGATTCTGGGCAACAACCCTTCGGCCATTGTCGATGGCGTTTCCGAGGCCATTGACGAGAGCGACTTCGAGACCTTCAACGAGGACTGGATGCACAAGTACAAGGGTCAGACACGCCTCGTGCTCAAGCCCGCCACCACCGAGGAGGTGTCGCAGATCCTCAAGTACTGCAACGAGAACCAGCTGGCCGTTGTGCCCCAGGGCGGCAACACGGGTCTCGTCGGAGGTTCCATCCCCGTCTTTGACGAGATTGTCATCAGCCTGGTGCGCATGAACCAGATCCGCTCGTTCGACGACGTCAGCGGTGCGCTCGTCGTCGACGCCGGCGTCATCCTCGAGACGGCCGACTCCTACCTCGCGCAGCGGGGCTACATCTTCCCCCTCGACCTCGGCGCCAAGGGATCGTGCCATGTCGGCGGCAACGTCTCGACCAACGCGGGCGGCCTGCGGCTCCTGCGCTACGGAAGCCTGCACGGCACCGTCCTCGGCGTCGAGGCTGTGCTGCCCGACGGCACCATCCTGAACGACCTCTGCACCCTGCGCAAGAACAACACCGGCTACGACCTCAAGCAGCTGTTCATCGGCGCAGAAGGCACCCTGGGCATCGTCACCAAGATTGCGATCCACTGCCCCCAGCGCTCCCCCGCCGTCAACGTCGCCCTCTTCGGCATCGAGTCGTACGAGAAGGCCCAGCTGGCCTTCCGCGAGGCCAAGAAGCAGCTCTCCGAGATCCTCTCGGCCTTTGAGCTCATGGACGGCAAGAGCCAGCAGATTGTGTCCCTGGTCAAGGGCCACGAGAAGCCCCTCGAGGGCGACCACCCCTTCTACTGCCTCATCGAGACGAGCGGCTCCAACGGCGAGCACGACTACGCCAAGCTCGAGGCCTTCCTCGAGGACGTCATGACCCGGGAGGTCATAGCCGACGGCGTCGTGGCCCAGGACGAGACCCAGATCCGGAACCTGTGGGGCTGGCGCGAGGGCATCACCGAGTGCCTCGGCCACTGGGGCGGCACCTACAAGTACGACGTCTCCATCCCCCTCAACGAGATGTACTCCCTCGTCGAGGAAACCAAGGCCCGCATGCTCGAGGCCGGCCTGCTGGGCGACACGGACGAGTTCCCCGTCGTCGACGTCCTGGGCTACGGCCACATGGGCGACTCCAACCTGCACCTCAACATCCCCGTGCGCCGCTACGACCCCAAGGTCGAGCAGGCCCTCGAGCCCTTCGTCTACGAGTGGATCCAGAAGCGCAACGGCAGCATCAGCGCCGAGCACGGCCTGGGCATTGCCAAGAAGAAGTTTGTCGGGTACAGCCGAGACGACGGCACTCTGAACATTATGAGACAAGTCAAGAAGCTCTTTGACCCTGTAAGTTTTTTGCCCGTCCTCCTTCCCCCCCCTATTGCAAGCTTTGAATGGAAGCTAACATTCGCTCCCCTCTAGAACGGCATTATGAACCCCTACAAGTACATTTAAATCCCCCCTCATATCCGCGGGGCGTTGGATGTTCACTCAAAGAAAATATGGAAATGTTTATAAAATACCCAGGAGGAGAAGGGCTGTGGCGGGTCCACTGTCGAGCCAATTGATTAGTTCGAGTGCACTGAGCCAAAGTACATAAATGAATCATAAAGGGCCGCGTGGAATACGCGAAAGGGAAGCGAAAATACATTTGTTCACTGGTTCATATCGTGCACCTATCCTGGTTTTCGGTGATGTTTAGTTGGACTCCTCACATTGTTCCATTGTATTTCATCCATGTCGAATTCTCTGCAAATCACCTCGCGCAGGTATGTAATAGAAACCAGAGGATTTTCTTTCAGGTCTGCATTATCCTATATTTCTTTTCTTTTTTTCTTTTTTCATTAATTCGGAGCGGTTCAAGCTCTGTAACTGTAAAACCAGTGATCGATCGAGGTGAACTTCATCAACCAACAGAGTGCATGCATAAATGCGGATAAGAAACAGTCGAGAACAAGACACCACCCAGTACCCAAAAGTGACATGTTATAGAATTTGAATCAAGCAATAAACTATGCTTGGCTTATTGTTTCCTTTTCTTACCCGTCAGATGCAGAGTACGAGTTTGCGCCTTCTGGAGGGAATTCAGTCAACTATGACACACATCCGGGCCATCCATCACCAGTGATCCAACCAAGCCCCAGGGGGCTATCTTTAGAGAGCCCCTCGTTTGCGGTACAGCTTAGCTACCGGAGCAAGGAACTGTGCTCCAGGGGATACCCGTGCTCTCAAGTGCTGTAGCACAGGCCGAACCGGGGCCGCACAGTTCGAATCTCCTTGATGCTCACCCAGGCACTGGTTGAAGGAATGAAAAGGCCAATATGATAATGTGGACCGTGATGAAGAGCTTTTCTAGCTTTTGCCGTGGTTTGATGCTGGGCAGCACTGCTCATACCCCTTACTTCATCATTGCGATGCTGGTGTCGCGCCGACAACGAAGCAACCGTTGACGAAACGAGCCCTTTGATGAAGCCTAAATGCAGTCCACTGTACACTTGGGTACTCGTGCGCAAGGTATCAAATCGTACAAATGTTCAATGTTGTCAATTGTTCATGTTTATGCACTGTGGTCATTATTTGCCATTGTATTTGGTACAACATATCGGGACCGCCGTGGACAAGCACCTGCAGAGCCAGCAACTTCTCGTAGCTGGCCGGGGATTGGCTTCGCAATCTGATCTGCCGAATCCAAGCTTCCGAAGCCCCCCATCGCCCCCAATCGACTCAATGGCGGTTGTATGGCCCACGCATTGGCTTCGTGGCCTAGCCTCTGCACTGCGTTAAGACCGCTTGGGCGGTCACTGTACATACGTACGCTTCCCCGCCAGGGCGGCTAACCACAGTCTCCTGATTTAGGCTGCCAGGCAGGATCGGGTTGTCTATTCTCGGTAGCAGCCTTGGGAGAGAAATGGGGATGGAGTCACTTCCCCCCCTCCAGCACACGTGGACGTGAGGTTGAAAGGCCAACCGGACATCGGACTTATCAGGGATCGCGGGCGACAATGAATTTGTCATCATGTCATCCTTCTCACAGCCATCTCCGATCGGATGGCACGCACACTGCTCGTGGGGTGGGTTGATTAGATATTTTTATCAAATGCTTGGAAATGGTATTGGGCCCATGGGCAAGGTCCCAGCACGCGAGGTGGCACTCATCCGTGCCAAGCCTTGCCGCGGCGAAATCTTGAATGAAGCGAACATCATCCATACACCCCCTTGTTAACCAAAGGGCGTCATGATATCAGTAGTGCTCGTCCAGCTTTGCTGCCCAAGTGCAACCCCCATGTCGAGGCCAAACGCCATGGCTTCTACTCTTCTCCACCGGGGTCAGTCATGGGAATGAGGCGAGAAGAAGAGACTTGTCAGGGGCGAAGCTGGGGAGTGGGTTTTGGGGCTTCGGCTCCAGGCTTCAGAACGGAGCAGCTTTAGGACCTTCTGCAGCCCGCTCTTAGCAAACCGCGGGCGCAAGGGGCCACTAGATGACGGCATCTGTGACTCCCCCTGGCCATAGGCGTTGATGTCTCACCGCGAGAAGTCTTCTGATGTCCAGCGGGAGAGCAGAGAAGGCCTCAGTGGCGGCACCCGGCATGATGCCGTTCAATGAGATCAAGGGGTTTGTTCCATTTTCATGCAACCATGTTGGGTCCGTTTCTTGTGTGAGATCAGAGTGTTACGTTCCATTCGTCCAAAGGCACATTGTGATATGAATAGACCATCGAGGCCAAACGGCATCCAAAGTTCTTCGAAAAAATGGTGTAAACCCCATTTATAACTAAAGCCGGGGCAGTTAGAGTCAGACATTATCATGATAATCTGCTTCTGATCAACCACTCCAGAGATATGCAACATGACAATAGAACCTGCTTGAGATGCCTTAGAGAGGATCTTTTACCAAAGAACATACGCCCGGGCTGTGCTCGCCGGTATTAGTCTAGGCCGGCTAATGGAATAAGCAGTAAGTGCGGGCCACTATTGTGTGTCGCTTAGCAGCTGCTCAAAGGACCTGTCAATTTGCCTTCTACACGAACTACTTCGTGACTTGAATTTGGCCAGTTTGGGGGTGTGAAGAACAATAACTGGCTACGTACGAATGCAGTTCCCAGTGGAATGGAAACAGTCAAGTAGGCAATGACAGAACTGCCCCTTCAAGTTTCGAGCATGGCCGTAGGCGTTCCTTTCAAGACCTCCAAAAGAAACAGAGACGCCCCAATAGATGCCTAAAACTCATATTGAGTCTCAGGTCATGCGACGTGAAGTTTTACTAGCGGCTGAAACTTGCCCATTGTTGTGTGAGGCATGGCGTGCGTCTTCTAGTGCTCGTCGGCTCTTATGCATATCCCACACCTCGGCCTTGGAATGGAATCTTTGACCACGCGGGACAAGATGCATAAAAGGGAGATTGGTGGCGCCTCGAGACCAGTGGCGACCATGGCGACGAAAGTCCCAGTCCGGCCCAGAATTGAGACAACTTTTTAGGCTGCAGCCTTAGACTGTATGGATATAATGCGATCGCCGCAGTTGTTAGTACAGCATCAAATGAACCAGAAGACTTCGCAAAAACGGGACTTTTGTCTAGTCTGGTTTGATACATTTGTCCGTTCCTTGCTTTGTCAAGCGACGGGCAGCCACCATGCAGCGTCATCCTGCAGCCCTGCAGTCCGTTGGTACTCCCATGGACCTTTGGGTACGGTATGTCTGCGTCTCTGTCGAATTTCTGGCTGGGCAGGTCAACGGAGTCTTTCGGTAATAATTCAGTCATCATTGACGATTGAATTTTTTTTTCTCGAAGGAGACGAACCCCGGGGGCGCGAGTAAATTAAATGTCAAGCATCAAAGCGAATAATCCATCGTTCCGTGGATTGACAGGGGCGCGTCAACGGGACCCTAGACCCGTCGCGGAACAGACCCCGTTGTCGTCATCTCAAGCGGAATTCTTCGTAGCTATGACCGTGTCCGTCGAAGCTTGGCGGCATTCTGGAGAGCCCTATGGTAGGGCAGAACAACGGCCCGTCTGTTGCATCGTGCCACAAGCACTGCCGCCCTGACCCAGTCTGGCGGCGAGAAGCCAGAACGCTGAAATGCCAGGATCATCCGCTGTCGTGTAGCTTCTTCAGCTCATTGGCCGTGGGAGCCAACCAGGAGCCGTTCCACCGCTCCCTGTCAGCCCTACGACACCAACGATGCACGTTCCCCACTAACTATCGCCTGGTCCGAAGTTCATGGGTCGTGTCCGCAGTGAGCAAAGTTCCTAACTCAGCCATCTGCCAAACAACCTAGTACCATGCCCTGCTTCTTCCACCATAGGCGTCGTCATTCCAATATCCCACCGTGATACACTTTGTACAATGCCCACCCAAATCCCCCCGCCCTGGGCTTGAATACCTGGTGGGTACGTAAGCTGTTGTACTGCCGCGGCCCGGTCTGGGTGAGGACTGCTTCTGCACCTCATTCGTCTTTGAAGCCATCCCTCATTACCGCATGGGACTTTGCAGGGGAGATACTATGACGGCGCGCCGTCCTGCACATTTCAACCCCCCTTGACATGACCAAGTTCCCGGTGAAGCAAAAGGGACAATGGTGTCTGCGTCTGTGGGGTGCTGGGGGGTCGATCGGGTGCATCGAGGTGTCGGGACAGCAAGACTATTTAGACGCCGGATCGCAAGTTTGTTTAATTTTTGGTTTTTGGTGTTTGGCAATGTCCCTTCTTTTTTCTTCGGTTCATGCCCAGCCGTTGCCATTTGAGCTAGGTGCCCTCCAACCACCCTAGCCAGCAATCTTTGCATCCTGTCCGATAATAAACAGCATGGTGGGTGTTGCAGGGAAATACAAGGGCTGTGAAACATGCCGACGAAGAAGAGTAAAGGTTGGTATCGCAAAGACACTATACGAACCATGCTACACAATGGTTAACCGAGAAGCAGTGTAGCAATGAAAAGCCATTTTGTCAAAAATGCATCGCCAGCGGACGAGAGTGCGAGGGATATGAAAGAGAGAGGGTGTTCATCACCGGAACCCCCGAAAGCAAGGGTAGGGTAGCTTCGCATCCGAGAAAGGGCCCTTCCTCTAGGACGCAGAGGATCCCAACAGGCGAGAGCACGAGACCCGATCTGGCCCCGCTGCAACCCTTCACCTCGGCGTGGGATGACCACACTAAGATTGCAAGCCAAGGCGTCGAGCATTCTGCTCTCGTGATGGCATTGAACACCAGACTCCAAAACCTCTTGCGAGGGCCACCAGGGCAAGATGAATTAGATGGCCATCATATTTCACTGCCCCCATACACGCCGTCCGAGCTGCACACTGTTCTTTTCGAACAAGGCTTGCATGTCAGTGCAGAATGCTTGGTGCGCCTACCAAGTGTCAACGAGCGAGATGAGTCGTCGGGAAGCTATTGTGTCTTCTTCTTTGAGGTTTGACGAGGACCCATTTCATTTTCACGGCCTTCCACTGACATATATCCATACCAGCCCGACTCGCGCGTTGGTTCGAGGGAGACGGGCCCTGATCGAATGAGGCGTTTAGGCCCAGCCCATTTTACCCAATTTCCGAATCATCACTTTTTTGTTCGAGTATACCGGCCGTTGGCGGTGCGTAATACCTTCCGAGCTTCCCATCGTTTGCAGTTCTGAACATTTTCAGGTCGGTTACGCTGTCCTGAACGCACAAGAGACATTCCTGTCGGCACCAGAATGGAGGTCTGTTCCGTGGCATAGACACCCCAGGGGTCTCCTAGATCAACTCCTTGATCTCATGCTCTTTTTGCCATCGATTTTCGCCCATACTGACAACATTATACCCTTGGAAGCGACTCTTAACAGACGCTATCGCGCCCAAGAGCTTCTTCAAAGCTGTCTCTCACTGGAAAGACAGTTTGACACATGGTTCCATATTGCCAGCCAACCTGGACCAAACCATCCTGTCGCTTATTGGACACAAGAGCTGACTAGTCCAAGTGGTCTCATGCCTTTCTCTAGCTCATACGCGTTTAGGGATGCCGTTACAGGCATTTCTCTTCTGTATTATTGGATGGCGCAGATTCTCTTCCACCGTTACATAGAAACACTTCACCGCATCATATTTCAGCCCGTCATCGACTCTTATCCGAATATGTGGCCCGACTTGCCCCTAGACCTTCAAATTGACGTAAGCCGGTACCAACATGGACGCATGTTTGCTGCCGATATTTGTCGGGGTCTGGATGCGGTACTGGACCTCACGGTCCAGCCAGACTTGCTGGTTGCGCCAATGATGTCAGCCATGGACTTGTATAGGGAGATCAACACCACTTCCCAAGACGGGTTGATGGAGATCATGTGGCTGGATAACTTCCGACTGCGGTTGGTTGAAAAAGGCCAACATATCGTAGACGTGCTCCAAAGACAAACATGGGCTGATGTGGCCCGGTTTTGAGATGATTGGATTGACAGATGCGTGCAGGTCTAGGAACAGGTTCTCAGATCGACGCCGCGATTAATCAGGGAAGCGCGGGCGCTCAATTATAAACGAAACGGAACGACATGATACAAGGCGATACAGGCGAATGAAATATGGCGGTGTTCTTTTCTTTTTGGAGCTGGGCCGCACAAGCTGTAAAGTATGAAAGGGAGAGACCAAACGAGCGAGCGAGCGAGCGTGCGTGCATGGACTTTGTTGGAGATTATGACATCAGGCTCAAGCTAGCATGTGGTCTGGTTGTGCTCCTGGGTTTGGTCAGGGCAATATCGCCGCCAACAACATAGGACCTGGACTGTAAGAATAGAGATGAGAAAATCATTGTACAATACAACTCTTGAATAATTGTTTGACACTTTGCTGCATTGGGCCCCAGCAAAAAGACAACTCGTTTTATCATTTTTGGCTAAAAGAAATATACCCACCTAAAAATAATATCTTGGGGGTTTTTAGGCTCATTTTCTTTAGACATTTGTGATTATTTTGGCCAGTATTGATGTTGTGCAGCAGGTGCAGTAGAGAAGTACTTCCGGTACAATCAGTCAAAGGTTGGATTGTACAAAACCGGGTTGTGCTTGGCAATCCACACCTGAATTTGGTTCTGTTCGCCAACCTCCAAGAAAGGCGCTGTGCACAGTGCGCAGCACAGTACGTCGGCTCCGCCAGTACATTTCTCCGCCCCTCCCTAGCAAGCGACACTGGAGCTACCAGCTCTCAGCCTTCCTGAGGTGCCAGGCAGGCTGCAGTTCTGACGAAGCTCCCCGGCTCATAACATCAACCTCCGACGACGACGCAACGCAGATCCACAACACAACCCAGCATCCTCCGAACAATAACGCACAACCTGCCCGCACACGAAGACCCAGAAATTGATCTTGCAGCCCTTCCTTCACATTCATAAACCATGGCTTCCGGATACGACAGAGCTCTGTCGGGTAAGTCGCATAGTGCTGGGAATCGAGAGATGCGTGGCTAACAGTGACTAGTGTTCAGGTTGGTAGTGACTTGATCATGGTTCAAGATAATATCTAATATGGTTTTAGTCCCGATGGACACGTTTTCCAAGTCGAATATGCTGGCGAGGCTGTCAAGAGAGGTTCGTAGCCGGTTTCAATGACGTTGGCGGCCCTCACAGCTTACCCCTCGAATAGGAACCTGCGCTGTCGGTGTCAAGGGTACTGACGTTGTGGTGTTGGGATGCGAGAAGCGATCGGCCATGAAGCTGCAGGATACCCGAATCACCCCCTCCAAGATCCAGCTCCTCGACAACCACGTCGCCCTGGCTTTTGCTGGCCTCAACGCCGATGCACGAATCCTCGTCGACAAGGCCCGGTTAGAGGCCCAGTCCCATCGTCTGTCCGTCGAGGACCCCGTCACGATTGACTACATCACCAAATATGTGGCTGGTGTGCAGCAGCGATACACCCAGGCCGGTGGTGTCCGACCCTTTGGCATCAGCACCTTGATTGTCGGATTCGACAACGGCAGCAAGGTGCCCCGCCTCTACCAGACGGAGCCATCTGGCATCTACTCTGCCTGGTACGTCACTTGATGATTTTCCGAATGCTTTCTTGTGCTAATGCCCCACCAGGAAGGCAAATGCTATCGGTCGTTCGAGCAAAACCGTCCGAGAATTTCTCGAGCGAAACTACAAGGAGGACATGGACCGAGAGGCCACCATCCGGCTGGCCATCAAGTCACTCCTGGAGGTTGTCCAGACCGGTGCGAAGAACATTGAGATTGCCTTGATGGCTCCTGGGGCTTCCATCGAAACACTGCCTACAGAGGAGATCGAGGGTTACGTCAAGGAGATTGAGCAAGAGAAGCAAGAAGAGGCGGCCAAGAAGAAGACGGGCCGGACCCCGGGAACCGGAAGCGCCGCCATCCTGACGAGATCTCAAGATGATTCAGCCGCAGAGTAAAGGGAGCCATGTGTTTAACGTTAATAGACAGGGTATGGTTACGAAATTAGTTTCCAACGCAATTGTATCAACACCTGTAATGACGGAATGCCTTCTACTAAACTGAGTCCCTCCTCAAGTGGGCAAGACGCTCTAAAACCCCCCAACGCCGTAGCTTTTCGATCAACCCCTTAAACAAATGTCTAACCGAGCTTGTCCGCCTCGTCGGTTGGGTCAAAGATCGATTTTATGCCCCTCTGTCTAGCCCTGCCATCCCTGAGCATCTTGCTATCCATTCGGACGTCTTCGCTCTCGATGGCTAGCGCAGCCTGGGGCGTCTTGGCTTCGATGATGAAGTGGTTATCGCAGTGAGGGCAGTACTCGTCGGCCTCCTCAAACTCCTGCACGTCCTTGCGGAAACATTTCTTGCACTTTTTGCAGGCAAATGTCATTTCGAGAGTTTGGAGCAAGGGGTGGGACTCCTGCTCGGTGTGGCATTCAGTGCAGTCGAACCATTTCTTGCCTAAAATATCGAGTGTTAATGTTATGCGTCTTCGGCTCGTGGATCATTTGCGCGGCGTAGATTTATCGTTTGACGTACAGCATGGCGATCGAACAGCGACTTGGGCGTTGAGGATGTGCTTGCTAAGAAACCGTGTTAGCTCTCATAACTGAAAGAAGATATTGCACATAGGTAGCATACCACATGGCGAAGATTATGGGCGCAGACTCTGTAACTTGTGTGCGCTTTTCGTGTGGTTGAAGTCGAATGCTGGGCTGAAGGTTTGTTCTACCGATTCGACCGTGATAAATTATTAGTTAGCATCGAACTGAGTCGACCCCGGCGGGGTATATTTCCAGCGGTCCGACCCCCTGACCCGCCCACCTTGAGCTCATGTCCAGGAAGGGAACACGGCCCACTTAGTCATCAGTGACGCTGCTGCCTCGGACGTGCATTTCTCAACGTCAGCCTCACAACCGCGTTCTACCAATTTCTTCCTACCACCACACGTCAACCGCCCTTGGTCGCCAACCTTTCTGCCCCAAGCTGCGCGGACACTCGATCGAAATGCCCCCAAAGCGAAAGGCTGGCGGTGCCGTCCAGGGGGGGGTGAAGGCTGGTAGGTCCTCGCGGATGTCGACGCCAGGAGCGGCCACTCCTCGCACGATCGATAGTAACGACGAGGTGCCGGAGGAGGAAGATGGCCCGGTCGATGAGGTCCTGGAACGGGACTTGGATAAGAACATAGACCTTTTCTCCCTCGATCGCTACCAGAAGAGACATGCGATCCGGGAACCCCTACCTCATATCTTTGGGGATCATGACTTTTCGTACCTGGATTTGAAGAAGGACCACCAAAATCGCCCCCTCTGGATTGACCCCCAAAAAGGGCGTATCATTCTGGAGAGTTTCAACCCTTTAGCCGAGCAAGCCCAAGATTTTCTTATTACAATCTCCGAACCGCTGTCGCGCCCGACGTTCATGCACGAATACGCCTTAACGACCCATAGTTTGTACGCAGCCGTTTCCGTCGGTCTATCACCTCACGACATCATCAATACCTTAGATCGCTTCCTTAAGACGCCTTTGCCAGAAGAGATTCGCGCCTTCATCACCAACTGCACCCAAAGTTACGGCAAGGTCAAGCTGGTTCTCAAGAACACAAAGTATTACGTCGAAAGCCCGGATCCAAACATGCTCCAGACCCTCCTTAAGAATCCTAAAATCGGCCCCCTACGTGTGCAAGGAACGGAAGAGATCACCACATCAGCTGCTCCGAAAATTGGTGGCCTGGTCATCCCGGGTACCAAGAACGCTGCAGGTGTTAAGCAAGCGAATGGCTTGCAGCAGTCGGGGCCTGAGCAAGGTCAGGAAGGCCAACCGATCCAAGAAGGCGATGTTTTTGCATCACTCAACGAAGAAGACGATGAAGACCAGGAAGTAACACATTCGTTCGAAATTGCCGACAAGGACGTCGAGACGGTGCAAAAGGAATGTCTAAATCTGGGCTACCCAGTACTGGAGGAGTACGATTTCCGACGAGATGAAGTGAACGCGAACCTGGACATTGATCTCAAACCCGGCACTCAAATTCGACCGTATCAAGAGAAGAGTCTCAGCAAAATGTTCGGAAACGGACGAGCCAAAAGTGGACTTATCGTTTTGCCTTGCGGTGCTGGCAAGACGCTGGTGGGTATCACGGCAGCCTGCACTATCAAGAAGGGTGTCATTGTCCTTTGCACAAGCTCTATGTCGGTCGTGCAATGGCGAAATGAATTCTTGAAGTGGTCCAACATCAACCCCGACGACATTGTTGCCTTCACATCAGATTCCAAGAACAATGTGTTTACGGGAAGCACTGGTATCATTGTCACAACCTACTCCATGGTGACACAATCAAGAGCTAGATCTTATGATGCTGAAAAGATGATGAGGTTTCTCACGGGCCGAGAGTGGGGATTGATGTTACTAGATGAGGTGCACGTTGTGCCAGCCAACATCTTCAGAAAGGTCACATCCTCCATCAAAACTCACTCGAAGTTAGGACTCACTGCCACTCTTCTTCGAGAAGATGACAAGATTTCCGATCTGAACTTTTTGATTGGCCCCAAGCTCTTCGAAGCCAACTGGATGGAGCTGTCAAAACAGGGACATATTGCCAGGGTTCAGTGTGCCGAAGTATGGTGTCCTATGCCGACTGAGTTCTACGACCAATACTTGCGAGCGCCGTCTCGAAAGAAGAATCTTCTGTACATCATGAACCCTCGCAAGTTCCAGGCCTGCCAGTATCTCATCAACTACCATGAATCGCGTGGAGACAAAATTATTGTGTTCTCAGACAACGTGTACGCACTAAAGGCATATGCACTCAAGTTGGGGAAGGCATTCATCTACGGCAGTACAGGACAGGCCGAACGTCTGCAGGTGCTGGAAAACTTCCAGCACAACCCCAATGTCAACACGCTTTTCCTCTCAAAGATTGGAGATACCTCTCTGGATTTGCCCGAGGCTACCTGTCTCATTCAGATTTCATCCCACTATGGTTCTCGTCGTCAGGAAGCACAGCGATTGGGACGTATTCTGCGTGCCAAGCGAAGAAACGACGAAGGCTTCAACGCCTTTTTCTACTCGCTTGTGTCAAAGGACACACAGGAAATGTATTTCTCATCGAAGCGACAAGCCTTCTTGGTTGATCAAGGATACGCATTCAAGGTCATTACACAACTGGCCAACATTGAGAAAACGCCTGGTTTGGCCTTTGCCGACGTGGCGGAACGTCGAGAACTACTTCAAAAGGTTCTTGTCGAGAACGAAAGCATGGAGGACGAGGATCCTACGGATGACTTGTTCCATAGTGGAACAATGGGCCGAACAAAGAAGAGAGGAGCCCGGCGAACAGCCGGCACTCTTGGGGAGCTGAGTGGAGGACAAAACATGGCATACATTGAACAAAACAAAAGGATGAATCAGACATTGAAGAAGAACAAGAAAGACAGCAGCTCTTTCTTCAAAAAGATTGGGCGAGAAAACGCAAGGCGTGCGCAAGCAAAATAATAATAGACAAGGAAATTGGGAGGACTTCTCTGGAATGGATGGGTCTCGGCGATTCAGATTGGCCAGCATCTCTCGGCAAACCCGGCACAGGCACAGGCCAGGAGCTCCCAGTGAGTTGTCTGATGCGGGCATATAGGACGGGAAAGATTCGGCGTTCTTTTGGAGAGCAAGCAGCAAAGCCGATGTTTGGCTACGCACCCTGTACAGTAAACTTTTTTAGACAGCAAACAATTCATGACATGCTAGGAAGAATGATTGAAGCTGGTCCTATCAGGAGCCGCCTGGGTGGATACCTTTGCTCGGCGAGGTGCAGTGTGATGTAGAGGCGGTGGGTGTCATTGCTTGAGAAGGTCAGAAAGCATCAGAGCGAATGGGGAAGGCCGATGAACTGGCATTATCACGCCATGGAGGGTGTCGTCCACAGCTCTTGGCCTCGCACACCACCTCGAGAGGTTGGCAGTTGGCTGGCATTCTCCATTGAGTCGGTCTTGGCGGTTCTAAAGTGGTGAACGGATCAATCGGCTCAGCACAAATACGGATGCGGGCATTTGTGTTTCTCGAGTGGGGTTGGAAAGGATAGAGCATCCCCGTTGCCCAGGCATGGATTTGTATGGTTTATGCCAGCACTTACATGGGCAGTCTTGGCATGCTTCTAGGGCTGAAGGTTCTGGTGTGGTAGCTTACGTGTGGGAGGGTGCAGTGGTAACCCACCCTTGAACCCCACGGTTGGGGTAGGAGTTCCATGATTATTACGTCGTTTTTAGGCGTTGTTCATAGGCGATGCGGGCAAGTCACCTGCCGGGCCATTGCCGATGTATGACTGTGCGGCATGACAAGCCCGCGGGCTTTGCTGCGCCATGTCCGCCGTATCCGCCAAGTCTTCCGAGGCAATTCAGTGCCGTGGCGAGACAGGCGGCCGAGGTGGACCGAAGTGCGTGGATGATGAAACCCACGGATCCATATGTTGGAATTTACGAGGAAACCAAGAATCGGGGGATTCGGGATCGAAGCTGCCCATTTGGATCGCGTGGGAGAGCAGGGCGAGCTATGCAACTCGGGTCTAGATCTTGGCAGTGCATGGATGGGTCTCACATGGGAAAGCCAAATACGGCAAAGCCAGCTTCTTATGTATGTATGTACGTATGATGTAGGTAGGCCGAGCGAGACGGAGCTTGTGCATGCCGCCGCACTCGCCAAGAAAAATGGCAGTGATTGTTCCCAAGAGCCTAGCAAAGAGTCACCGAGGCAATGTGATTGGGCAAGGGCTGTGTGCTCGAGCCCGGTTGTTGACTCTGGTGGTAGGGAGCACATCACAAGAACGCGAATAGACTATAACCAGGGTGGGTGTCATTATGAGGTAGACTTGCATGGGAACGACAGGACGAGAAGAGCGCCGCGTAGCAACCAGGAAGGCTGGGGACTTCATTTAATCCGCGGTTATCCGAGCACTCGGGGTAGAGAGGGAACAGGAGGGAGGCGAAGCACTCCTGTCCGTCTGTCAGCTAGCTTTTCTGCATACGTACTTTGGACATCATGGCACGCACACACGGTAACGGAGAAAGGCCCGTCAGCGTGGGGAAATTTTACAGTTGCCGCAAGCGGGCCGTTTCCATTACGCGGAGATGATGAGCAAGCATTTCAAAAAAGAGAGCCTCTGCTACTGCACCGGCCCGTTGAGGACCGCAAACCTTGGCTAGAATTGGAATAATTCCTTCAAGGCATCCCTGGACGAAGGCCTCATTGCCAAGACGAGCTTATCGTCTTCCCCGGCCCCCATGCGTGAGAAGGTGCGGGCGCGCGCCATTGTGCCATGCAACGATGCAAAGCAGGCGCCGCTGCCCTTGGTCTGATATCACGTTACGCACCGGCCGGCTGGAGGTCTTACCCTTATCTCTCGAGCTGGGATGATCCAGAGAGGCATTCCGGGCTATGGATCCTATGACAAGAAATAATACGGTCACTTCTCGACCGCCAATTGGTCGAGCCGGAAGGTGAATGACGACGGGACAGCCCGGGTAGGAGGCCTAGGCTGTGGGGCCGTGGGCGTTGCGGGCCCCTTCGCCTGACTTCGACATGAGCAGCGCAGGGGGATCTATTTTTTTTTTTTTTTTTTTTTCAATGAGCGGGAGTGGAGGAGATTGTCCCATCTAGTGGACTCAGCGGGCGTCATGGTGTGTGGGCGGGCGTGGGTGGATCTGGCACAGAAATCAACATGGGAGCGCGAGGTGGTGTGGAGCGGAGCGGAGACAAAGTAGCGAGGTGCCGAGCGGGAGAGGAAAAAAAAGGACCAGAAAAAAAGAAATGGGCTGCCTCGTTGAGCCACATGCGAGCAATATTACCGTTTTTGGCAATGCCTCCTGCCGAAGAGTTCTAACAACTTTGGCGTGTCATCCACGTAAAGCACTACTGTAGATGAAAGCGGGCAGAAGCAAAGAACCGGAATTGGAACAAATATGATAGATGATGAATATACCCTTCCATATACCCATCCTTTGTTTCACCGCCATCAACAACACTCCCCCTCCAAGAGGATAATATCGAAAGACATTTGCTGCCCCTCTCTGTTTCTCTTGGCAAGAACAAACAAAAAAAAAAAAAAAGAAGAAGGAAAAAAGGTTCCTGACCGAGGTGAATCAAAGACAGCCGATTCACTCACCTGGCTGTCAGAGCAAGCCCCGAACTCATCAGGGCGCTAACAGAAATAGTTGGCTCAACGATCCCAGGCACAATCCGACCGCTGGGTACGCTACGGTGCCGGGGAACAAAGCCGGGCTGGTCGAAACGCCAACAAGCTTTTTGGAGGCTGACAACTGACTGGGAAGGAACATGAATGCTTTCCTTACGATCCGTGCTCTCTGCCATTTCTCTTTTTAGCCTCGCTGCTGACCCTGCTCATCTCTTTTTTTCCTTCTTTCCCTCTCCAACCCTGGGCTAGCCGACCCCTTGCTCCCGATTCCTTGGCCCCGGTCTCTGTGCGTGTCTCTGCCGCCTGCTTAGTCGGACTGTTTTTTTTCCCTCCCCTCCCATTCTCTTTGCTTCTGCCGCTCATCCAACCCCTGTCTTGTCCTGTCGTTGCTCGCTTCTGCTGCAGCTGCAGGTTGCGTGGTTCGGGGGGTCCAGAGCTTGGGCCTTGGTCCCTGCGCCTTCGTTCGCGATTGCTCGCTGATAGCTGGCCCTCGTGTCTGTATCGCTCGTCCAGAGCATTTCTTGGCTGCCAGCCGCGAACTCGCTTGGTGTCTATGATAGCTCAAGCCTTCCCTGGCCCAGGCTCAACAACAAGGCCAACAACAAGATTGGATTATTATACCATACCGCCTTTTGTTTCTCCTGCCTGTTGCCGCCCGTATTGCCTGCCCCTTTCCAAGCAACCTACCTCTCTGTTTGTGATCAGTGTCCGGCCCCATCATTTATCCTCCGCCTCCTTCCGCCCGGAACCTTGACGTATTTCATCTACCCTCTACCTCCGAGCCCACGTCACTTGGCAGATTGCTTGCTTCATCACTCGACACAGGGCAATTTTTTTTTCGTTTGAATCACCTGCTTGGCATCTCCCCTTCACAACCTTGGCATTCCCAATATACCTAATACATCCCTCCCCCAAGCCCTCTGATCGCCCGTCAACCACTGTTTTGTCCTATAACCCATTCACCCCCGGACTGCCCCCGTTCCCACCCGCCATTTATTGCACGTCTGCTCCGGCCTGCGCCGTCTCCGTACCCGGTTAGTCAACTCTCGGCCGTGGATCCAGAATTCACCACACCACACCCCATTGAACAAACTCCGCGACTCGCCGCACTGCAGCATTGTCACCTGTTACGACACCTCCAATCCTCTGTTCCCTGCCCTGCTGCGCACCCCCAGCGGAACAGTCCACTCTAAAAGCCTGTCCGGCGCTCGTTCCAGCACCTGTTCCAGCACGCTTGCCACCACTACTGCTACTACAACCTGGGCACTGCCTCCACCATGGCTCTCTAAATTTAATTGACCGTTCGCGTACCCAACCTTTTTCTCTTCTTCTTTCCCCTCCAGCGTTTGCTCTTCTTCTTTTCTCATCCTCGGTTTTTGGTTCAATCTCCGCACTTCGTCGCGCGTCATGCTGGACGGGGCGGGTGCCTTTTTTTGGGCGCAGCTCAAGGCTATCAAGCCAGCCTTCGTGTCCAAGACGCCGCATTTCAACTTCATTTCAGTTCACTGTGAGTCTCTCAACCACCCTCTCCGCCTGTTCTTGCGCGCTACGCCAGTGCTCTCGCCGCTGCGAACTGCCTCCCTTCCAGCGCAGTTGCTGCGTCTTTCCCCCACCACACCCACGTGGCGAGCCCCTCTTCAGCTTGCAAGACCACTGACTCAAAGATGTGCAGACACAATAATCATAGGCGCGACAATTTTGGCATCGATCATCATCTACGCTTCCTCGACGTCAACAGTCCCATACATCGATGCCCTCCTGTTCGCCAGCGGCGCCAACACACAGGCTGGTCTCAATCCCGATGATCTCAACAAGATTACCACCTTCCAACAGGTGGTCATCTACCTGTTCACCATGCTGTCCAATCCCATTACGTTGCACAGCTCCGTTGTTTTTCTGCGATTGTACTGGTTCGAAAAACGGTTTCAGGGCATAGTCAAGGACGCAAGACAACGTCGCGGCACCTTGTCTAAGGCCAAGTCACGCGCGCGCAATGAAGATCGCAGTGCCGAGGAGGGCGTCAATGGTCGCAGTATCACCGTGGTTCCCGCTCGCGGTCGGCCTCCCCGAATCACCAACGATGGTATCTTACTCGACGGCAACGAAATCAGCCACTCGCAGGCCGTCGTCGACGATGACGACTACCCGCCCGCCAAGACCGAAATGCACACAAGTTCCGAGAGCGACACCGCCACTGTGTCAAACGGCCGATCCAATAGCATGGATCTAGGCCCTCTGGATGTTCCCGAACAGGCACACGAAGGCCGCCACATGGACCAGGGTGCGCACGCACAAAACGTGTTGGTCGGGTTGCCAACGCCAACCGCTATTTCCTTTGCCGACACCGTTAAGAGGAGCGACGGCGTCGACGATGATCTGACCAAGTTTCCCCAGCGGCTGCCCCATTCCGAGCACATCGCTATCCTCCAGCGTCAGCGCGACCAGGACACCGAAAATGAGATTCTGCGCATTCCGAACCCTCGCGATGCTGAGAAGGGAATAGGCCCTAGGCGGGTTGAAGATAGCGATGAAGGCGAGGACGACGACCGCATGACTGCGACGCGGTCTAACATTGAGAGGCCACAAGTACAAAGCCCGCGCGAGCGCCGCCCGACCATCGTCATTGCCGAGCCCGAGCGGCCCACCAGAGACGACGCAGCCGACGATACTAAAGCCATTGGCGGCGCGTCAACTCATTTTAGGCAGCGAAAGCCCCGGGCATTTAGCCGTGGTGAAAGATCGGTTCTCGAGGACAATGAGAGTGGGAGGCCAGTCAGCGCATTTCGCGCACGTACCGTTGATACCATTCATACCATTCACAGAGTATTGGGGCGCGACCAGCACAACGATGCTCCCTATCTCAGTTACACTCCAACCATGGGTCGAAACTCCAACTTTTTAGATATGACGACCGAGCAGCGTGAGGAGCTGGGTGGCATCGAATACCGCTCCCTCAGGACGCTGGCCATCATTCTGATCTGCTATTTTTGGGGTTTTCATATCATCTCGGCTACGTGCCTTTGTGCATTCATCAAGCATAATGAACACTATGGTGCCATTGTGGACCAAGCATCTGTCGGGCGGGTGTGGTGGGGCATCTTCACGTCCAACTCCGTCTTCATGGACCTGGGCTTCACTCTCACCCCGGATAGCATGAACTCGTTCAACACATCGGAGTATATAATGATGACGACATGGTTCTTCATCATCATTGGAAACACGGGATTCCCTGTGATGCTCCGCTTCATCATCTGGGCGCTGTCCAAGCTGGTGCCCACCGGGAGTGGCCTCTGGGAGGAACTCAGGTTCCTCCTCGATCACCCTCGTCGATGCTTTACCTTGCTGTTCCCTTCAAGCGCCAATTGGTGGCTGTTTTGGATTCTTGTAGGTCTTAACATCATAGACTTGCTCTTCTTCATGGTTCTCGATGTGAGTAATTCCAAACCCTTCGCCCGGCTAATTCGCTAATCTTGTCCAGCTTCACTCCAGCACTGTCTCGGATCTACCCGTGCACACGCGGATCGCAGATGGCCTCTTTCAGGCAGCTGCTACCCGAACTGCGGGCTTCTCTTGCTTCAGCATGTCGGCCCTTCATCCCGCCATGCCTGTGCTGTACATGATTATGATGTACATTTCTATTTTCCCCATTGCCATCTCCATCCGACGAACCAACGTGTACGAAGAAAAGTCGCTGGGCGTATACCACGACAAGAACGAGTATGAAAAAACCGGCAGCATGGAAGCAAACGCTCTTTCCTACGTCAGCACTCACTTGCGGCGGCAGCTCTCATTCGATTTGTGGTACGTCTTTGTGGGCTTCTTCTTCCTCGCTATCAGCGAAGGGAACAAGCTCAAGGCTGGCGACTTCGACCTGTTTTCCATCTTGTTCGAGGTCATCAGCGCATACGGTACTGTAGGTCTCAGTATGGGAGGCACAAGCTACAATGCGGCGCTCTGTTCTCAGTTCACCGTTGTTGGCAAACTTATCATCGTTGCCATGCAGATTCGAGGTCGTCATCGTGGTTTGCCATATGGACTGGATCGAGCCGTGCTTCTTCCCAGTGAGGCCCGGTTTCAGAAGGAGTCTGAAATCGACCAACCCATCCTCGTCCCAACCCGAACCGTAGCTTCAACATCGGGCACCGACTATGCAGGCAGTATTTCTGGTCGTCGTCGCAGTGTCAGCCGTGGTGGTGAGCGGGAAAGAACCAACAGTCACATCATCACGCAGTTCCTTTACCCTGGGCCGGTCATTCGAAACGATGCTATCCACGGTCACCGAAGGTCTGCGTCGGCAACATCCCGCGACTTCCCGCGTGCCTTCAGCGAGCCCGTTGGCAGCGAGGAGAAAGATGAACTCGGCCCGCTGCGTCCCATCGAATCTCATGGCGTCCGTCCCCGCAAGGCGGAAACCTCAGCAGCGCCTTAGGAAGGGCTTTGGAAAGATACTTTCCACCTCCCCCGGTAAAGGGGAGTACACTAAGGGGACAACTGTTTCCCATTTTTCGCTTTCTGCGTCACACATATTGTTCTACCATTGCCATCAAAGAGTGGCAATAAGGAGTTGGTTAATTTGTGGGCCAATCGATTGATTGCGCCATGGAGTCCAAACGATACGTTACAGAGGATGTATCTATTTAGACGGGTTGGATAAGCAGGAGTTGGATACGGCTGGGTACAATCATCGCGCTTGAGCGTTTCGCGCTTTTCCTCAAACTTGCTTCTTTCTTCTGAGAAAACAGGCTCGGCGGCGTCGAAAAAAGGATTCAAACATTTTGGGTAGGCTTGTTTTATTTCGTCAGTGCGACTTTGGATACATGACATTGGTTGAAAGGGTAATTTTTTTTCGTTAAAAATTTTAGAAAGACGATGCAAATATCAATGGTCACCACCGGCCAAATCCCAACGCCAAAAACCTAGGCATGCCCCCCGTTCTCCATCTAAAAATTCTTCCTAGTAGACCGATCGAAGCACGGCCGAATCAGCCTTTGATGTAAAGTTGTGGTGTTATCCTAAAGATGGACTGTCTATAATCAAAATGATCCCAATGCAAAAACGCCCCGCCCCTTGCAATTACATGATTCTCCATGTACGGTCAAATACTATTCCAATCTAGGTGGAACACGCAACAGAAAACTTCTATAGATCAAGTGCATTCTCGAGTCCAGCCACACCCTTTTTTATTTTGCTTCAAAGGCACCAATGTCCTTTAGTGCGCCTGCTAGGCGGCGATAGTCGCGCAATAGATCTAGAACCTCACCAAGCCTAAGCTCCCCCGGTGTCTGAATCTCCATAAAGCGCTTGTTAGGAGGCGCAATCTTGGGGATCTCCTTGGGGGGCAAAGCGGGTGCAATGTCGGGGAAGGCCTGGTAATGGTTAGCAACCCAGTGTGTTTGAATATCAGGTGGATAACTTACAGTTCCCAAATCACCCCCGTCAGCAGGCTTGGTCTCCTTGGCCGCCGGGGTTGATGGGCCCGAGGTTGCTGCTCGTCCAAACCCACGGATCATGCCGATACTCGGCAAGCGGTTCATAGGATTGAATGTGTTGCCCAAATTGCGCATCTGCTCAAGCATGGCAGGGCTCTGGCTTGTTTGCTGGGCCGGAGCTGAGCCGCGGGAGTCATCCGCCGCAAAAAGCACCTTTTTGTTAGAGCTAGCGCTTCGCCCGCTGCGATTGCTGTCGGTGCTGTGATCACGTCGGCCACCAATGAGATTTAGAACGCGGTCTTCACGTTGGCCAGGTCGTTTCTGAGTTTCGGCATCGTCGGGGAGCAGGAGGGCAGCCCTCTCAGCATCTTCCTCTTCCAAAGGCGGGGTGCTAACCAGTTTGCGAGCATCGTCCAGCGTCCTGGGAACTACGATGGATTCCCGCGGGCCATCCTGCTGTTCTCGTAATTTGCCCACCAAAAACTTGTAGCTGTCGCCCAAGCTGTTGGAAATGGTCTTCAGACCTTGGTCGGCCGTATTGAAGACAGCATCGCTTGCAGCTCCAAAGGCTTGTGCGGGGGTATTGACAAGGTCGCTCAATCGTCGGTTGCGCAAAGTAGTTGTCGCCTTCAGCCCACCTGGAGAAGCAGCAGGCTTTTCCGCAGTCGCCTTGTCAGTTGATGTTTCTGGGGCGCTCTGGGTCGGAGGTGCCGTGGCTTGATTATACGCAGGCGGAAAGGTTTCTGCCGTCGGGCTTGCGCTCTTTGCGGGGCCGGAAGGTTGCTCATCTGCGCGCAGAGTAGCCAGGTCAACAGTCTCTAGAAAGCTAATGGCGGCCTCCAGGTTGGTTAAGCAGTATGCAGCCTCTCCAGTGAGCTTTGGTTCCCACCGGAAGCTCTGAATGAAGCGCATGTCACTAATGACGTGGAGGTTCTCTGGGGGCAGGGTGATGAGAGTGTAGATCAGCATAGGCATGATCTCATCCGCAGAAGCCGAGGGATGGAAATGGGCCAAAGTATCGACGATGCTTCTGTGTGCAGCCTTGAGATGGTTGAGTTTGCCAAGGGGGTATCTCTTTTGAGTCATCATGGCAATATCCCTCCTGGCCTGCTCAAGCTTGTTCTTTATCTCTTCCAACTTTGCCGCAGTAGCTTCGGGGGACTGGTTTGCGTCATCGCCAAGATCAACGCCCAAGTCAGTGGGGTCAATTCCAACTAGAGACAGCGCCGCCGTCTTGGAGCGAAGTTTGTCGTCCTGTGCCTCGTCCTGAGTGCTTCGATGCCGATAGATTCGCTCATAGATGCCCTCACACAACCTGCGCTCAACAGCTTCCTCCAGCAAAACCCTTTTTGCTTCAAGTGCCTTTCTCGCACGCTTCCTGTTGGCAAGCTCGTCGGAAGTGATCATTTGCTGCTCGGGTTCCGTCTTCTTTTCCATGATACTGAGGGCGCTGGCCTTGGATCGCAGGCGGCTAGCAGCCGAAGAGATGGAGGAGGCAGAAGGTGAGGGGGAAACATCTCGGCTAGCCTTCGTCGCAAGTGCATTAATATGGGTGTTGATGTTAGAGGATGCACTGGCGTAAAACTCTTGGAAGAGTTGTGACAATCTCTCGATGCTGGGCGGGGTGGGGTGGACCTTGGCAGATAGCGAATCGACGAAGCTAGGGACTGTTAGTAGGCCGTAGCAGGATCGGTATAGCTGCACAGGTGCATTACCTGTCTGTGAAGGTGATGAGCTCAATAGGCAATATGTCAAGCTCTATAGAAGCTCGAGTAACCTCAAAGTTGTCTTCCGGATCTGAGTGCTCTGCTGTATCGAAGGCGTCCGGGGAATCGGAGGCATGTGATTTCTCCGTCGTGGATGGATTTGCAATCGTATGAGCTCGCTTAGGCATCTGCAGGCGATCACTGTCGTCGGAAGCAGCGGGCTGGACAGCCTGAAGCGGGGAATCGGAGACGATGCGAGGGGCTGCGGATGGACGAGCTGTCGAGCTCCTGGCGGGGCTTGGGGGAGCCATGACCCTATGTACGGAGCTGTAGACAATCATTGTGAGCTTCGATGATGCTGAGGTTTGGGTGAGAGTGCCAAGATGGCAGGCGAAGAGTGATGAGGTGAGATGAGGTGGGACACATACTGACGTTTAACAAGGCGGCATCAAGACAGCGACCGAGAGCGCGATCAAGGATGATGCAAACACCGACGTGTCCGCAAAGTCAAATTGGAGCCCCGAGGAATGGACGGGATGCGATGTTGCCTTCGTGGCTCATACGCAGCTGGCTTGAAGCTGGTTCGGGGCCACAGGACTCGGATACATGTATTTCCTTGTCACAGCTGGATGTTGCGAAGGTTGAATGGACGGATGCGGATGTATGTGCATGTCCCCTCGATAGGTCCCTGGACTGCGGGTGCATGATCAAGTCACGCACGATAAGGTACTTCCCTGAACTTCCTTGCTCAGTTTGGTTAGTCAGCAGCGCCGCTTTTACCCCGGCCCATGCTAATGACGACGCAACCACTTTTGTCTCGTCGTGTTTGACGGAATTCATGCATAATGCGCAGTATTCTTAGCCTGTACAGATGATTATGATGCTATTTTGGATGCCACACATGAAAATCAAAGGTATTTCAAGCAACACAGGCAAACATGGGCACGCAAAAATTCCCCGATCCTGCTAGCTTGAGCCGCCGCTCTAACCAAGAACTAGCTCCAGATGATCGGAATTGTATCTCCCATTCCTATTATCAAGGCTCGGGTTCGCCGCGATCATGGCTCTGCAATCCAGTTCTACCTTTTATCTTCATTTTCTGACGTCTCGATAATTCGTAAATCTTGGTCTAACTGAGCAAAGTGTGTGGATCTTCAGGGAGATTGTTGACATTTAATTTTGACTTACTTTTTTTCCTCTCGCTTGTTCGTTAGGCAGCTGTTCCAATATCACATCTACAGGCACATGACTAGAAAGGACGCGTATTCACTTCAATACTGCATTGACCACGATCTGATGAGGAGGCGAAGTCATTTCGGACCATCTGGGACCTAGATAAGATCCTCATAGCAGACCCATTCGCAGAGTTCTCGCAGGCTAACAACACATTCCTTTAATACACGACGAAACTCTCTTCGGAATTTCTGGAAAAGCTCGCTTGCATGAAAATCACCGGGGACCTTTGTAGAACACGGTACATATATTCGCAGAAGGAAGTCCACTCCGACGATTCGGAATGTAACAACACAAATCTGACACTGGAGTTCTGTGGTAAGCACATCGAACTTTGGGGAGCATGATAGTCAAATGCTACTGAAAAGAATAACCAAGAAAATAGACAATATTCAAGTCAAATCTGTGACAGACACCAAGGTCTAAAAACTCGGTCATGATGGTTCTAAAAGATGCAAATAGCGGCTCCCAGCCCCTTCTCATCTACATAACATCTTCCCACTGCAAGCAAATATCTTGGGGGGTCTTGACAGCCAACATTGGCTATCTACCCCACAGTGGCTTTGGCGCAGGACTATACGGAACACGGTAAGATCGCCAGGGACGACCCCAAATTCTCCAACTCGAATGTTTTGCATGGCAACGTCTTTAGGGGTAGGCAAATCGACGAGTACGACTCGTGCCGAGAGCGGCTACCTCACCGTGTACGGGCCGTGCTATCCTCGGTAAATGCTAGTTCAGCATTGCTAGTGAACAATGGCCTTGGTCTGTTCAAGCTGGCAAGATGCAGGGGTCGCCTAATTGACGAAGAGTCCCTCTTGCCCGCAGACAACGTGATGTATAATGCGATATGTCAACTTTGGAGGGGACACGGCAGTATTCCATGTTTTTTTTCTGCAGCGCTCTTGTCACCGGCTACAGGCGGGCGTCTGAGAATAACCGGTGCTGGCCACCTAAATTTACTCCGTATTGACTTGGTGCCGGTACTCCCAACCCCCACAGCGGTAGCTAACCTGGTTACCCCGCGCAAAACCCACAGGAGCGGGCCCTGAGATTGACGAAGATTCCCCATAACGAATGAGCACAGGCCTGGGTCCACGTAGTCGGTGAGAAGCCATAGAGCTGGCTCGCATTGGTGATTGGTGTCGTGACTTGGCATTCGAGTTGCACCGAGGCTTTCCTTTTTGGGAGTATCCTTCAGCAAACCCCAACGCTTGTGCCCATTGCAATGGTTGCCAATACCTAGCAACACTTGTTTGTATAGCCCAGTGCCTATTATCAGTCTCGTACCAAGGAAACAGACAAGCTCAGCAGCATGCCTGAGCTGGGCTTCCATCGTCCACCGTCTCTGTCCAGTCCACACTTGCCCAGCAATAACTAATGCATCACGATGCCGATTACCTCTCCGTCTCAGTGCCCGTCGCGCTATCTATGCGGGGTCCCCACACGCTGTGCCCAAGCAACCGCCAACCACAGCACTCAGGTACGCAAGACCCTGTCAAGTCTTCCCGCCTCGCCAGCAAGGGCCGGCGTCCCAAAACGTCACTGGCGCTGAGCAGCTGTCCGTCGATCGGTCGCGGTAATGTCGAAGCCGAACTTGGAGAGGGGGAATTGGAGAACCGAGCTGGCGTTGAGCAGCTGGTGCCTTAGCCGGGCAACCGAGACAGTGGATATGAATTGTAGCTCTTCAACGCCGCCATCACGCACATTCTGTCCTTGCAACTTCACCCCAATCCTCCCTGGCTTTACCACCCAGTCTTCCGCCTTCGTCTTCCCCATCCTCACCCTCCACTGCGATATTCTGCTCCCTTGAGACGGCACACCTAGGCACACCTGAAGACGTAGACAAAACATCACGTAGCCACCATGTCCAGCCCTCCATCGCGAATTCGCTCCATCCTCAACCATTTGCGCCCTCACCCGCAAGCCCCTCCAAACTTCCACACCCTCTCCCCGACCTTTTTCCTCGAGCGCGCCGCTGCCATTGAGCCCAATGCCGAAGCCATCATCCACAACACCGCCAACGGCGCGACCCTCCGCCGCAACTACGCCGAATTCGCCGATCGCGCCCGCGGCCTCGCCTACTACCTGCTGAAGCATAGCTTCCGCCGCATAGGCATTCTGGCTCCCAACACGCCGGCGTTTCTCGAGTCCATATACGGCATCGTAGCCGCCGGCGCGGTCGTGGTCCCGGTAAACTACCGCCTAAAGCAGGACGACATCGACTACATCTTCGACTACGCCGAGGTGGATGTCATCATCGTCGACAACGAGTTTGTCGGCTTGCTTGACCAGTTCCGTGAAAAGCACAAAAATGTTCCCTTCATTGTGGACCTTGTAGGTTTTTATTCGACATGGAGAAAAACAAGGCCTCGCTAACCCAGCCACGTCAGGACACGGACGCCACAGAGGGCCAGTTGAGCGGGCCGTTTGACGAGGCTATTCTGGAGGGCTTAAACCACGACCACGACACAGGCGGCCACGGCTGGGCGGGTCTCCATTCACAGGCGAGAAGCGAAGATGATATGCTCGCAATCCCTTTTACTTCGGGCACAACTTCCCGGCCAAAGGGTGTTGTTTACACCCACCGTGGAGCCTACCTGGCTGCCATGGCCAACATTATCGAGTCTGGGCTCAACAATGGCCGTTGCAAATATCTCTGGACTCTTCCCATGTGAGTTTTGAACACGAAAGCGGAGAAACAGTGGTTGATTTGAGTATAGGTTTCATGCCATGGGATGGACATTTCCCTGGTCTATTGTTGCCGTCCGTGGCGTCAACGTCTGTCTAAGGAAAATCGACTACCCGCTCATCTGGAAGCTATTGAAGCAAGAAGGCATCACTCACTTCAACGCCGCCCCGACCGTGAATACTCTATTGGTGGCTGCTAAGGAGGCCGAGAAGCTGCCTCAGGAAGTGCGAGTAACCGTTGCAGCTAGTCCCCCAAGCGGCCATCTTTTTGAGCAAATGGTAAGGCATCTCATCTTCACTCACAAACCAGTAAAAAATACTGACAATATTGCAGACCAATCTCAACCTTATCCCCGTCCATGTGTATGGAATGACAGGTTTGTAGTCCCCAATCATTCCGAGGGTGTTCCTTTCTCACATAATTCTCAGAAACCTACGGCCCAATCACCAAGTGCTACACGCTGCCCGAGTGGGATAATCTTCCCCCGCAGGAGAAGTACGCCAAGATGGCCCGCCAAGGCCACGGCTTCATCACCAGTCTTCCCATCCGCATCATCAAGCCCGATCAGCCCAGCGGCGTCCTCGTCGACGTTGCCAAGGATGGAAAGGAGATTGGCGAGATTGTCTTCCTCGGCAACATCTGCGCCAAGGGCTACTACAAGGACCCCGAGGCCACGCGGCAGCTGTTTGCCGGCGGCGTCCTCCACTCTGGCGATCTCGCCGTCTGGCACCCGGACGGCAGCGCCCAGATCCTGGACCGATCAAAAGACATCATTATTTCCGGAGGCGAAAACATCTCGTCTGTGGCTCTCGAGAGCATGCTCGTCCAGCACCCCGACATCCTCGAGTGCGGTGTCGTCGCCGTTCCCGACTCGCACTGGGGAGAACGACCCAAGGCGTACGTGACCGTCAAGGAGGGGAAGGTCGTGACGGGCGGCGCGGTCATTACGTGGGCGAAGGAACAGAGCGACATTAGCAGGTTCATGGTTCCTCGAGAGGTCGAGGTTGTCGACGAGCTGCCCAAGACGAGCACGGGCAAGATTCGAAAGAATATCTTGCGAGAGTGGGCCAAGCATGGCAGGAGTACGGAGTAGAAAGTAGATGGGGTTTGCATTGAATCATGTCCAGATTTTGTATATACGTCATGGAGCAGCCGCTGGAGAGGCACGATGCGGATGAAGGCGCTTGGGTATAAGAGGTCAACTGGCCGTAGAGTATCGACTTCATAGATCATGTCACATCCCTTAATCCTGCGCATTGGCAGGGAACCTCGCCCCTTTCACACCCTCGTCGAGTGCATCCAGTTCAGCCATGTCTTGTGGGTCTAGTACAAAATCGAACACGTTCGAGTTCTCGCGGATACGGTCTGGGTCGCCGCTTTTGGGCAGCGGTACCCAGCCCTTCTGAAGTGCGTACCGCACAAGGACCTGGGCGGGTGATTTTGAATGCTTCGCTGCAACTGCCTCCAATGTGGCATCATTTAAGCGAGCCCCTGTCGCGAGAGGGCTGTATGCTTGAACGACTATGCCGTGCGAGTTGCAGTATGAAACGAGGTTGCGCTGCTGGCACCATGGATGGAGCTTTGGCAAGTGTTATTGAAGGTGTCTTGATAAATAATGGATGAAAAACTGGTGTGGGTGAAAGCTGACCTCAATCTGGTTTACGCTCGGTGGCCAGACAGTTGCGTAGTCACGCATCTCCTCGAGATGGCTTATGTGGAAGTTGCTCACGCCAATGTTTTTTACTTTCCCTTCAACGTGCAGCCTCTCCATGGCGGCCCAGAGCTTCTGGCGATGCTCGCGAGACGGGCCGGGGACATGGATGAGCAAAAGGTCGACGTAGTCACTGTCATCGTCACCTGCAAGACGAGCAACGCTCTCTCTGACACTCTGATAGGTTGCATCCAATCCACCATCTTCGGCAACGGAGTCACAGCCAGCAGCTGCCTTTTTGCGGCGAGGTCTAGGACTCCCAACTTTGGTTGTCAGAAATACATCGTGGCGGTCCAGACCTGACCGCGACACGGCTTCACGGACAAGGTGGCTATTAAGGTACAGATCTGCAGAGTCAATGTGGCGGTATCCAGTTGCTAGTGCGTTGAGGCAAGCTCCTATACAAGAATCTCCTCGCAGCTTGTAGACGCCAAAGCCAAGCCGAGGAATAGAGCCTGTAGCTCTAGATAGCGGGGCGCGATCATAGAGGGAGAGCTGTTGTGGTGAATTAGACATGACACACGTTCCGGGTGGGTAGGGTTGTGATTTAGGAGGCCCACGAGTTGTTATGATACCATGCTGTTGTTATAGTTGCGTTGCTATCATGACCTAGCTCTGACCGAGTGACTCAGTAGAGGAGTGGTGGCCCAAGCGGGTGACAAAATAGCGGTGCACACAGGAACAAGCAATGGAAGGAAAACACACAAAAACAATGCAATGCAACATAACATTGTGCAAACTTCAATTGGCCTTTTAACCTTATTGAGCACATTACTCCGCAATTTTTTCTTTGATCACCCACTCATGACCGTAAATCATCAAACAGCACTGCTAGCATGAGCATGTCCAGGGTAGAGGTGAGCTACGGAGCAGGGTTGCTGTCAAAAAACAAGGCGTTATGAGCAGGCATACAGCAGTTAGCTTGGTGGGGCCTGTAGCGTCTGCCTAGCCAACGGGGGCGCTGGACCTGGGCAGGGCTGTCAGGAAACTCGGCGATGGACGCCGCTAGAAGATGCGATGGAAGTCTGTAAGTCCTCGCAGAGTACGGTGAGGCACGACGGCGTCCTGTTTGTTCTGCTCGCCTCCAATTTCATGCATCCGCGACAATGCGCTTGCACATGACAGGTTGCTCTTCCTTGCATCATAGTGGGCTCTTTTCTTGCGCTGGCCATCCCGTGGCACCTCGTAGAATGCATGGCCACATGGATCCAATGTGATAAGGCCGGTCGTTGCAGCACGTTGAAGTTCCAGAAGCTCCTACCAATCCATCGACCTGGGTGGAAACCCAGTGTCGTCACCAGTGCACTGACAGCCCACCAACCCACCAAAAAGAGCCCACTTCTGCCGCTGCAACCAAGAAGCGTCATCCTGCTTCGGTTGTTTGTGTCTACTCCCCTCATCCTTTCTCTTTCGCTTCTCTCGTCCGCAATCCTTTTTTTTCTCTTCGTTTTAACCGGAGGCACTTCCCGCTGGACACACCAGACATCAGTAATAATTTTATCCAATTTTAAAACTCATTGAGCCGCCCTGCCCGATCTCACGCTACCCGCAAACTATCATGACTTCATTGAGGCCGCTGAGAGGAGGCTGCCAGTGCGGGAGGAACAAATATATCATCGCCGTTCCTCAAGCGAGCAGCGCCCAAGCTCAGGTCCTTTTCAACACCGATCCTGCGCACCGTAAGTGTCTTCAGCTCTGCGGCAACTGAAAACAGTGTATGCTGTAGTGGCTTTGGTTCAATTGCTCCAGCATTAGCAACTTGGAAGCGCTGACCAGCTCACCCGTCCAAACAGAGATCCCCCTCGCAACCCCGCTGGCTGCTTACATTCGAGTCCCGCTCGACTGGTACCACAGCACCACTCTCTCATTCTTCCCCGATGAGACGCACGCCCTCATCCGCCGTGTCTACACACACCCGAGCCAGCAGTACTCGAAGCGACACTTTTGCGGCTACTGCGGCACCCCGTTGTCCTACTGGTCTGAGCAGCCGCCCAGCGAGGCCGAGTTCATCAACCTCACTCTAGGCAGCCTGCTTAGAGAAGATCTGCGAGATCTCGAAGACATGGGATTGATCCCCGAAGAAGGAGAGGAAAATTCCAAGCAAGAAGCTGACCAATCGCCAAGCGGCGATGCAGTTGAGAGGGGTACTGCCCTCAGACAATCGTATGGCGTTCCGTGGTTTGATGGCATGGTTGAAGGAACGCGACTGGGCCGAATGCGCCACAGCCAGGGCATCCAGAAGACACAAGATGGCCAAGTACAGGTTGAGTGGGAAATTATCGAATACTCTGGCGATGGTGCTGGAGCCGGTGGCGAGGATGTAGAGGTGGTAACTGCAGGTCACGGCAAGCGGAAGTTGAAGGATAGGGACGACGTCGACGACACCGCTTGAATGGACAGGCAAAGAGACATTGCGGTGACCAATGTATGACTCGAGAAGGAAACGATGCCTTTTGAGGTGTAATTTTACGAGAATGCGATGGCAGCATGGAAAGGTGCGTGGGATAAGCGTTCGTGTTTTGCAAGTTGGATCTGGGAGGCTTTGTTGTCAGAGGTGACTTATCTGGTGGCGTTGTATCTACGTTGCTAAAACGCCGCCACTTTAGTACGTACAATGTGCATAGGTGCTAATGCGTCGTTGCCTCAATCTCTATTTGACAATCACACTCCTCTCCTGTTTGGGACAGTCGTGCTGAAGAAATTGTTAGAGAGCACAAGAGACAAGGAGTTTTAAGGTAGTAAAGTAAAAACTAACAAAAGAGGAAAACAATTACGAATTCATCACATCATCGAGAAAAGGCCAGGTGTAATGTTGATCTTATCGCGTGGTTCGGAAACTTGGGGCGTTGCATGGCGTTTCGGGCCTCTCAGCCAGCTCGAACTATTGCTCGGGAACGGCGGGGCACCTGCAGTCGGGCCGCCAACCTCCAAGACATTGTGTCATGAAGTGGAGATTTGACAAACGAGGGCCGGACATCAGTGTAAGATGATAGGTTTCTAGACGACCGGTTCACTGAGCAGTCCCAGCAAGGTATTCAAGCCCGTCTTCGTGACCGGAAATGGATCGACCGAAAGGTTACACGTCTCAATTATCATGTGCTGAAAGGGTTTCTGCATGTGCCTGTCTCGTTGTGTATCGCTCGTGTTCCAAGGTCAATCTCAGGCAACGAGCCGAAGTTCTAGCGAAGGGTGCCGCCGTGGCGTCGGAGAGGCGGGCCGAAAGACGGTGGTCGCCCTAATTCTGGAGATGGGCTGACAGGAGAGGCCTGGTGGTCGAGGTTGAGGTGAGAAAAATACAAATATCAATGTACAGAAAAAAATATGTTGTCAAGATTGGCTTTTTATGCAATGAATCCAGAGCACAGAGGCGACATAAAAATAAAAGGAGGCTGATGGAAAGGTTATTGAGAAGGAAGGGACGTGGAAAACACTTGCTGTCCAGGCTCGAACCAAGTTGGGACGTGGCAGTGGATGGGAAGCATCCGTTGACAGAAAACGGGAAGGTACGGGGCGGGGAAGCTATCTTCCCCCACTTACACGGCCAGTTGTACATGCGCCTCAATACGTTCAACCCCAAGTCCCGCATCCTCGCATCCGGCAACCCGCGTTTCGCAGACTGGATCCCTGGGCAGATGATCCCCCTTCGGTCATGACGGTCCGATAGAAATTCACCTTTGCATGCGGCCAAGCCTTTCCAAAACAACACCAGCCCAGGCCATCATGGATGCAGGAGGGACCCATGAGCGAGTCGCAAGGGCTCGCGCCTCTCCCCTGCAAGGTTTCCGAGGTATATAATATCGCCTCCAGGCCCGCATCTCCGCCTCGTGCTGCAATTCCACCCATCTCGACCTTTTCTTCCCCAGGGTCTATTTCTCTGTCTCCCCTTCATTCACCTCTCCTATTCTCCTGTTTAAATTGGCTTTCCTGCCCTCTCAAACAACACTCTCCTCTTACCCACTCGTGAACGCGGCTTCAACTACTATTGCCATCTCAAGTTGAAAACACCAACACCATGCTGTCCCTTCCGAGCGACTTCAAGTGGGGATTTGCCACTGCCTCGTGAGCTATTCGCCCTTTATCTTTAGAATGACAACTAATTTTGCTTTGATAGTTACCAGATCGAGGGTGCCATTGACAAGGACGGCCGCGGTCCTTCCATCTGGGACACCTTCTGTGCTATCCCTGGCAAGATTGCTGATGGCAGCTCTGGTGTCACTGCCTGTGATTCATACAACCGTACGGAGGAGGACATTGCGCTACTCAAGTCTCTCGGTTCCACTGCCTATCGCTTTTCTCTCTCGTGGTCCCGCATCATCCCCAAGGGAGGTCGTGAGGATCCCGTCAACGAGGCTGGCCTTGCCCATTACCGAAAGTTTGTAGACGACCTCCTCGAGGCCGGCATCACCCCCTTCATCACCCTCCTCCATTGGGATGTCCCTGACGAGTTGGACAAGCGATATGGCGGTCTCCTCAATCGCACCGAGTTCCCGCTCGACTTTGAACACTATGCCCGTGTAGTTTTCGAAGGAATTCCACGCTGCAAGAACTGGATTACCTTTAATGAGCCTTGGTGCTCTTCCATTCTGGGCTACAGCACCGGTTCTTTTGCCCCTGGCCGCACCTCAGACCGCACCAAGTCAGCAGAAGGTGACTCGGCTCGTGAGCCCTGGATCGTTGGCCACAACCTCATCGTTGCTCACGGCCGTGCTGTCAAGGCTTACCGTGACGACTTCAAGGCCACCAATGGGGGCGAGATCGGGATCGTCCTGAACGGCGACGCCACATACCCTTGGGATGCCAAAGACCCCAAGGATGTTGAAGCTGCCAACAGAAAGATTGAATTTGCCATCTCCTGGTTCGCCGATCCCATTTACTTTGGTGAATACCCTGCCTCAATGCGAGCTCAACTAGGGGACCGCCTCCCCACCTTTACTCCGGAAGAGAAGGCGCTTGTAGAAGGCTCCAACGACTTTTACGGAATGAACCACTACACAGCCAACTACGTTCGCCATCTTGATGGGGAGCCCCCAGAGGATGACTTTATGGGCAACCTTGAGCTTAGCTTCGTTAATAAGCGTGGTGACTGTATTGGTCCAGAAACCCAGTCGACGTGGCTGCGACCCAACCCCACCGGATTCCGAGACCTTCTTGTCTGGTTGTCTCGCCGCTACGGGTTCCCCAAGATCTATGTCACCGAGAGTGGCACTAGCATCAAGGGAGAGAACGACATGCCCAGGGAGCAAATTCTCCAGGATGATTTCCGCCTTCAATACTTTGATGACTACGTCAAGGCCATGGCTCAGGCCTCCGCTTACGATGGTGTCGATGTCCACGGTTACTTTGCCTGGTCTCTGCTTGACAACTTTGAGTGGGCCGAGGGCTATGAGACGCGTTTCGGCGTCACGTATGTTGACTATGAAAATGGCCAGAAGCGGTACCCCAAGAAGAGCGCCAAGCATCTCGCCCCTCTGTTTGAGACTTTGATAAAGAAGGAATGAATATGCTAGGGAGCAGGTAGCAAATAACCGATCTCGTTGTGTTTTGAAAGAATTCAAGATCAGCACAGTGGAAATGCAAGTTTTGAGACAATTGCGCTGCATGTGAAACTCGAGGTTATGACATGACAAGGGATGATTTTCTGCAATGCTTACAGTATATATTTGACATTACTATTGATGCTTTTTTGCTTGGTTATTCAAGCCTTACCTATTTCGTACGTGCTTTTAGGGCTCCCGTATTTTCTCATGAAGTTCGGCTATCTGCTATGTGTGTGCCCTTTTCATCCGTTTCGTTGGGCCTACTGGGCTGCTCATCTAGCTCCTCTATCACTTCCCTCTGTGTGTTGTCCTCCTCCGTGTCGTCATCGTGCTCCTTCTGCCCCCTCCGCATGTACCACTTGAAAAAGTACACGAGGATCTGCGCCATGAACACCTGCTCTATAGTGTACAAAAGGACGGGAATTTGTATGTAAGCGCGCGTCAGGTCATCCGCCCGCGCCCACATGGCACTCGCCAACGGAATGCCCAGGCTGGTTGTCTTTGCAGCGCCACAAAAACACACGGCAATGGTTTGCTCCTTGGACATGCGGTACGGCAACAGAGCGCGGGGAAGAATTCGACCCAGGGGAGATGCAGACACTTTGTCGACGAAGCGCTGCGGCGGTCGAGCAGCATAGAAGCAGATCAGGGTAAAGACAAAGTACAGCGCAATGTTCATAAAGACGTCAAAGAGGATGTTGCTCGTCGACAGCTTGAACAGCGCGCCCGTGCCAAAGGCTCCGGAGAAGGTCGTCCAGACAAGCAGCGCGAGACAGAGCGTCGACACCTTGGCGAGCTTCAGCGTGTTAAGCACCTTGAGCGTCTTTTCCTCCCAGCGCCAGCGCGCAGCCTGCCCTACAGCGAGCGGCAGCACGACGCTCAGACCGAGCTGCTTGGCGACGTCGGCGTACATGTGGCCGAGGGAGCTGGGGTTGGCGGGCCGCCAGCGCTCAAAGGCTTCGCCCTTGGGAAAGAAGCCGTAGATGAGCAGCGGTGACAGAAATGAGCCTGCGACGTTGCCGATGACGACGGAAATGATGGCGGCGGCATCGTCGCCGCCGGAGTTTCGCGTCATGACAACATTGGAGGCAATGGTCGTGGGAATGCAGGCCGTGGTCAAGAGGCCGATGATGATTGGGGGCGAGGGCGTCTGGGATTTGAGACAGCCGGCCGCGATGGAGATGTGAATGACGGCTGGAACTGTGTTAGATTTCTTTTTTCTTTTCTCTTTTCAACTCAATCTGCAAGGGCCTTGTCTTGTCCTCCCAGGGTTTTCTGTGATTTCCTACCAAGAATAATCGCCGGGATCACGGCGAAGCTAATGCCTTGCACAAGAATGTGCAGCCGCCAATTCGTAACATTCTTCTTGAGTTTCTGCGGCGAGAGCTGCAGCCCGCTGACAAGGAAGATGAAGCCCACGGCCCCGTAGAGGATGCTATACTCGGAGCGGATGGTGCCGCCATGCTGAGCAACGGCTGCAAGCACAAATGGTTGTTAGTCTCGCGAGCGAAAATAAGGCCGTAATTAATACTCCGTCATTAAAATTTCCCCGAGAGTGGTGGTGAATCTTCCCCCACAATCTCTTTGTTTGACAATCCTTTAAACTAAAAAGGATGAAAAGTAAAAAAGGGAAGCGACAAAGGAAATAAGAACGAGGAACATACACGGGAAGAAGTATCCGAGGACGCAGGCAATGGCAAAGGCAATGATTAGATACTGGGCGAGGACTAGTTTGGCCGCCTTTTTGGCCCAGGCGACCACCCTCGGCGGTTGTGACGCTTCCGTACTCTCCTGGCTAGCCATGGCTACGGAGACGGCACCATGGATAGCCGAACACTAGAGAGAGGAAGAGGAGACGAAGGAGGAGATCAGAGAAAAGAGAGGAAGAGGAAAAAAAAGAATGAGTAAGTAACATCGGCGTAATGGCCGATCGGAGGCATGCCGGTGCCGATGACCGCTGTTGGGAGAAGCGTCATTCGGGCGACAAGGGGTCGACTCCAGCCGGGTTATTGCCGCGCAGCACGTCAAACGGACCAAGTCTGGTGCAGTGGTGTGCCAAGGTCTGGCGGTGGGTGGAGGAAGATAAGGCCGCCTTTTGCTCCACAGGGTCGGATTGGGTCATGGGCGAAAGCAGCACGGCGCAAGGTGAGGTAAAAATAAATTATATAGTCGTGTTAATACTAGTGTAGTAGTAGTAATAGGTGGTGGTATTTCTCTCTCGTCCCAGCAAATCCAACGACGCCTCCTTCTTTTCTAATCGCATACACCCAAAATACCCAGGAAAAAAAAAGAGAAACTTCAGTCCGTCTTCGACAAATGGAAGAAGAGGGTGACGACAACGCTCATACAAGACAGAGAAACCGAAAAACGCCATGCCATGGTTGGTGGTATCAATAATGAAAGCAAACGAGGTGCCTCGAAAAGCAGAACCCAGGTTGGCGGCCGGGATACAAGATTAGCTAGTGAGGAGAGGCTGCTTCCGCGAGGAAGCCGTCTCGTTGGTATCAAGGGGGGGCATTGAAACAGCAGTCATCAAGGGCAACATCTACGCGCCCATGCAAGTCCACGCGATTGAATCATCACAGAGTGAGGACCGGTGGGAGTGGATCCAAGGGCAGTGCTGTCCTTGAATCGCCAGCATGGGTGCTTGGTGCAGGAGCAATCTCTGGGTCAGGGATTTGAATGTCCAGCTAGAGCATTTGTCAGTCATGGTTCCAAGAGCGTCCAAAGGGGGAGTGGTCCTTACAGTCATGTATCCTGTCCTTCGCAGGGGCACAATTTTGGGTGCTGTCATTCCGTCCTCAGATCCAACCGTCTTTTCCATCTCCAGATTCCATTTTTCAATCCAGCTCTCCAGGTTGTTGAGCTTTGACTTGATGCCTGTCAGACCAAAATCATCCCAGAGCCAACCCGTCACAAGCCCAAGCACATTGTCAAGAATGTTTCTCAACGCATAGGGATTGAAGGCAGGGATCAGCTCATTGTTGAGTTTTTCAATGACGCGACGGAACTCGGGCTCCGAAAGGCCTGCAGGGTCGAGAATCTCAGGGTACAGGTTGGAAAACGTCGGAGCCAAATCACCCTCCAACAGCCAATCTCTTCTGACCCGGATGATGCGAGTGCTGGCATATTCAGGAGAGTCGACAGGCACGTGAGGGTTCAGATGAGGATAGCACGGGTGCTGAGGACCCCATTCTCCGGCTGCATCTGGTTCGACTTCTTCACCCATGATGGAGGAATCCGTTGATGACAAGGCAGATCCAATACCATCTCCAGCAGACACATTTGAGAATCTGGGCTCCATCAGGGCAGGTCCCTGCTCCAGGTCTGGAGAGAAGGTGTCCGCGGGGAAGTCTTGAGCCGTCATGATGGCTTTTCCTTTGCCCTTATCAAGCTTGAGTGGAACTTCGTGAAATTCGCTCTCTTGTCCCCTGCTCGGAGGTCCAAACTCTGACGCAGTAGGAGAGCCAAGAGTGTTACGGGCACGCTCTAAATCGTAGGATGGACGAACAGAATTCGGCAAGCTCACGCGGTTGTCGCTGCTTCCCTGGCGTTCAACCTGCAAGCTAGCACGGGTCGAGCTGGAATGTCGAGTCTGGCGTTGCTCTGGTAGCGTGAGAAGCGGGTAGCTGCCAGCACCGGTCTTGGTCGGGTCAGCGTTGAGGTTTGAATCGTCTAGAGTAGGATGCAGGAGGGGAACAGAGGGAGGAGGTGGAGTTGACGGTCGGCGTTTCCGGGCTGTATGCGGGCGAGGAGTCGAATTTGTGGGATTCCAGAGGCGTGCGGCAGAGAGTCGACGAACGTGACGCAATGCCGGGCCGGTCGCTCGAGGTCGAAATGGCGAGAGAGTGAAGGTAGGGAGGTCGTGATGTCTTCCGGATGACTGGTTCAATCTGGCGGGCTCGGGACGACGGTTCACACTCGCATTAAAGTCTAGGGGGGGCGGTACGGCTGAGGGGTGCGCTCGAGATGATGAATCCGTGGGAAACACGCTGTAGGCACAGTCGCCGGGACGACTGTGCTGTGGGAATACGGCTGTTTTCTTGATTTCACAAGAAAGCGAGCGAGGTGCCTCGAAGATTGAGGGCTGCCAGAAAACAAACGGCGCTGTCGTCGGTGCGAGGAGGAGCGTCCCTTTGTGAGCCGGGGGGTTTGGAATGGAATGCAGGAAATTTGTCGATCAGTCGCGTGTCGAGCGTCGGGAATGGTCGTCGTGGAATAGGAGGAGGACGCGGCGGAATACGTGAGCGCGATGCAAAGGGCGGCCGAGAGGGCGTCGTTGGTGCTGGCTGCTGAACAGCAAAATTTGTTGTCGTCCCTGAGGCGCAAAGGAAACGGCAAGGAGTCGAAGCCAAAGTTACACAACGAGTTGACCGGGCGTAAGTGGTTGAGGCTGCCCAGCCAATGACAGGGCGGGATTTCGCTGGCGTCGTACGCTAGGGGCGTAGCCCAAAGGGGCTTAGCGGGTGAGGAGGGGCTGCTGCTGCTGGATGCCGGTGCCCTGGAGGCCAGCATTCTCAACGGCCAAAGGGGCGCTGGAGAGCGCTGCGACAGTGCTGGAAGAGGTCGCCTGTCCGAGACGGCACAGGCTCCTCTGGCAGCGGCTTCGCAAAGTTTTTTGCTCGCAACCTAGTGGTGAGGATAAGCGCCCATTGACGAAGGTGCTGGATGAAGCGATGAGCCGGGGTCTGTCGGTTGGTTTCTGTTGAGGGCGACGAGGGCCTTTGGGCTCTTGTATGGCGCCGCCGTCGTTTCTTTTTCCTCTGGCCAGACGGCCACGTAGAGCCAGATTCGGCTTGACTGGATTTCGATCGCCGACTGGCTGGCACTCTGCCACTCACTCGCGCGGCTCTGGACGGGGATTGGAGGAATGGCGTCAGTCAACGGAAGACAACCCCAGATTAGTCGATATCCCCAGAAGGAAAAAAAAAATTGCCTCCCGCCCGAGAATGAGAGATGATTAGATGAAAGAGTGAGAGGAATGGTGGGACGTTTTTTTCGCGGGCCCTTCCGGGGGTGCCAGAAGGGAGGAGAAAGCCGACGAAACGAGACAAGGCAAGGCAAGGCGAGACGAAGCCCAGACAATGCCCGGACGGAGAAAGGGGAAGACGGGCTGCACGAAGCGTTTCAATATATCTGCACCGGTCGACGTCTCATCCAGATGGAACTTGTTCATGCGCAAGACGCACAAAAATTTTCCACGTCGCAATTCTCGGGGGCCGTCTCCTTTTCACTAGGAGCAGAGCTGGTGCCCGTTCCCCGTCTATCCGAAGATTCTGGGAATCGTCAACGGGGCCGACAAGCCACACCCTTGGTTTACCACGCGACCGGTTCACCTAGGGGCCATGACTCGTCCCTGTTAACGCGGCTCCCTGGGAACACCCAGGCTGGCCCCTCTGCGCTCTCATTTCGCTGCGCATTCTGCACGCGTCCACTGGCCTGGATATCCCCCATTCCCTACGGGCTTGGGCCTTTGGACCTTGGAAAGCTCACAATTCCGCGCGAGCGGTGAGGCCCACGATATAGTGGCATCCCTGTCTGTGCGTCAACCTGCATGACGGCAATATCAGGCACGCGGAGAATAGCTATGGCCCAGGCGCATTCGTCGGGCCAAATCGATCTCTAGCGGTGCCTTCTATGCAGGGCCGCGGCAGGTTCCTGGCCCGCGCTTCCGGTGCTATGTAGGCTGCTATAGGTGCTATCGGCCAGACCAGCGACATCAGACGAACACCCTAAAATAGGTCGTAGCTTTTTCTACGTCGTATATTGATTGCGCTGGGCTCAGATAATGGCCACCCAGGCATCTCTTTCAGAGGGTCCAACCCCAGGGTCCCCCCCGGAATGCAGGGAATTAAAGTGCACACACGAGGCGGATGGCACTTGTCCCCGATAATTAATTGCCCATCTTTTTTTTTTTTGACAGGTTGATTGACAGCCTCGCGTGTGTGTGGTCATCTACCATCTACCAGGATCCTGATCCGGCCAGGGGAGCCCGCGCAAGGGGTGGCGATCAGACTTCAGAGCTGCAGTCCAAATCTAGATGGACAATTGCAGCCCGAATCTTCTCCTATTCTCCACCTACCCGGTCCAGCAAAAATCCTCCAATTAAGCTTGACGTCATGCATTGCCGGAATAGATCTCAGCTGTCCCCCGAGGGCTTAGCCAAGGCTCTAAATCCTTCCATCCAGAGTCTGCAGCAACCCTGTAGTCGGGGAATATCATGGTCTCTCTCTCCGCTCCCCACCCTATACCAGGCTTAAAAGTGGCCGTAAATATTTGGGATAATATGACAAGTAGGAAAAGAGAGCTGCCTTGCCACCCAATCTCACCAATTCATCACCAACCATCACTGCGGAATATTGGTCTCCCGTATTCAGCTGTGTGACAAGCTCCTGTGGTGGCAATGGGCGTCTCCCAGCGTGACATTGGGTTTTGCTTATTTTCGTATCAGTTGTGACAAGTCACAGATGGGCGACGCGTAAAGCAGCCTGCTGTCGAAAAAAAAAAAAAAGAAGAGAACAATGTTCCACGCCGTGCATTGCTGGCAAAAGCACACCAATATGTCCAGCATTTCAATCGTAATCTTGGCATTGCGCCCCAAGTGATGTTGCACCGTAATACTCGGGTCCAAGGTCTGGAAGCTCGTATCGAGCACTTCCCACGCTGCATCAACACTATGATTAACAAAACACCATCACCACGACGGTCTATAAAAAAAAAAACCCAAAAAAAACCGTAATCAGACGCCATGCTATCCGGAGCCAAGCGTTGTGCTCATCGCATCCCTCGCACGCAAGTGAGACCGGTAGCCATGCGGGCCGTGACGTCCACGGAAGCACTGCCAATGACCATTACGTCCCGGGCGGCTACCCCTCAGCTTCACATTCCACACATCCTTTCGCCTCCGCCCCAAATTCACCTTTCCCTTCCCGTCGCGTGACCTGGGGGTTGTGCCGCTGCTCTACATCCAACTGCACGCCCTCCCAACACCCATCCTACCCTCCAACTACCCTTGCCAGGCGGTGTTGATCGTATCGTCACAGCTCGCTTTCGCATCATTCATGGACGACAACCCGACCCCGGGAGCCGCCCGGCACAGACCCGCTGCGACGGCCGCGAGCTCCGGCGTCAGCGCCCCGCTGCCGGGTCCCTTTCTTCGGCGCGCCTTCACGGCTGCCTCCGCAATGGATGACGCACGCCGGGCTCGCCTCTCGGCGCAGACGTCGCAGGCGTCGCATGCGCCGTTCGCCGCCGAGGCTTCATCGCCCACCAGCGAAGGCCCCCCGCGCCGCAGCTCCAACTTCTCCGAGTACAGCCTCAGCGAGGCTCGCGACCTGCTGAATCCCAAGCCCGCTTTTGGCAGCTCCATCGACCGGCACGCAGAGTCCGACTCGTCATCGCTGGCGGCCCTGTCCCTGGCGTTTGCCCTCCTGCCCGCGCTTGCTGGCGCGCTGTTCAAGGATGGAAACGCCGTTGTAACGGATGTCATGCTTCTGGGTCTGGCTGGCGTGTTTCTGCACTGGTCCGTGACACAGCCATGGTGAGTTGGACGAACATGCACATGCACTATTTTCGGGATCGACAGCATCATAACACATGTTGTATAGGGCTTGGTATCACTCCGCCCAAGAAGTGCGCATCCAGCGCAGCGAGAGCACAGACATAGCCATTGAGGACGACAGCGACGTCGACTCCGCAGGTACAGCCCCGGCCCATCACTCTCTCGACAATGTCCCCGAAGACCAGGCGACCCAGCCCGAGATGGATGACAAGGGAGAGGAGAAGCGGCACACGGCGCAGCAGGAGTCAGCACAGGCGGAGCTGTACGTCTACGAGATACTGGCCCTTTTGGCATGCTTCATCCTTCCGCTCATGGGAGCCTACCTGCTGCACGCCATCCGATCGCAGCTCAGCCGGCCATCTGAAGGCCTTGTTTCCAATTATAACCTCACAATATTCTTGCTCGTTTCAGAGCTCCGCGTCTTTTCCCACATGATTAAGCTGGTCCAGTCCCGGACTCTCCACCTGCAGCGGATTGTGCAGGGGAATCCCGTCAGCTTCGCGACAACACATAATGCAGAACAGCTGGAGACAGTTCTCACGCGGCTGGAACGTCTGGAATCACGTCTCACGTTCCAAGAAAACCCCGCTGCGCAAACGGCCAAGTTTGAGCTGGTCAAGGCGTCGCAGGAGAGCGCAATTACCCGAGATGTTCGAAATGCCATCCAGCCCGAACTCGATGCCCTCAACCGAGCTGTGCGCCGGTACGAGAAGAAGGCCACCCTGCTTCAGTTTCAAACTGAATCACGCTTCGCTAGTATTGACGCAAGGCTCGACGACGCCATAGCGCTGGCCGCGAGCGCCGCAAAGAACAGCGCATCACACAAGAATGTGTTCATATGGGCCGCCGAGTCCCTCACCGCCCTGGCCCTCCTACCCTTCAAGACCCTGCTGCGGATCTTGCTGCTGCCGCTTAGCACACTCCTGGCTCTCGCTAACAAGAACAAGAAGAAGGGATCCTCGTCAAAGATGTCCCGCAGCACCCGCAACGGAAAGACGGGCGCGCAAGCACGATATAGTGGGGATCGGGTGCCGACCCGGGTTTCGAAGAGGTAGTCGCTGTCTCTTTCTCAACTGTATCACGTACTAGATAATATCCCTGCCAAATCCAAAATGTATTTTTATATCCGTATGCTGAGGCCAAAAAAAGAGGCTTCAAAGATAGATGACACCAAGGAAGGATGGCTTGGCTGATGGAGGGGGAGATACTTTTCGCTATCGGTTAGGTTCTCCAGATAATTGATTTTCTTTGTCTACTCCCATACTTTGGCGTATGTTCCTGAGCTCACTATGACGCAGGCAGTTAATACAGGCGTGAGGTTGCTTGGTGTCTGCTCACAGACTATCGCCGGTTGAAACGCCACTGGGCCCATTTCCTCAGGGCGCGCGGCGGCTGAGTAATTCGGACGACTTGCATGAATTATTTCTCTGTCTCAGTTGACTGAATGTAGCGCCGGCTCTTTTTTTTTTTTTTTCTGTCCCGTCCAGCTCAATCAGCCGCACGGCATTTCCGCTAGTGAGGGCCAACGCTGGCACTCTTGTTTCGGATTGACCACCTAGGTCTAGCTGGACCTGTCGTCGTTTTTGGTCTGTGCAAGGTGGGGGTAGGTGGATGTCACTGTGGGCTTGCTAAATCCATGTCCTGGAAGCGCAATAACATGCCGTGTATTGAGAGTCTGAGTGAACCTTTGACATTGTGACACGCAGAATTGAAGGAGCAGTAGTTGTACTGTAGCGTAACCAACGAATCCAAGAAAAGGATCGATCCCGATCTCATCACCCCTGCTAGTGAGGTCATCCGAAGCACGTGGTTAGGGATCTTATCCGTCTAGGATCCTACTGAACACGTCTTGCCTGTACTTGTGTGCCCGTAAGCCCCGGAGCATTGAAAATGCGACCCCTCCCGAACCCTTCATACGTGTGCCGGGGATGACGGGGAGATGACGGGTGCACTTGTCGTTTCGGAAGCATGTTACCAAGGCTGCAGACATTGTTCGGTGATCTCGGAGGAGTCGCCTTGGAGGACCACAGGGACTTAAGAGAAACGGAGTGGACCACGGCGATCCGTCACGGCGTCCCCAGATCTACCCACTTCGCAGTCCAGCCCGTTTCTGGCGCAGCGCACCAGCACAGCGCAGGCCACCGCTAGGTGTGCGTTGTGGACATATGCGAGAAAGGACCAGAGCTGAGGAAGCGGCAACGCCAGACACCGCCGTACACACTCTCTAGGTTCATGCGCCGGGCCAATTGCAAGGCTGGCTGGTCAGACTGCATTAAATCCTGTATGCAAGAGGGTCTGAGAGAGGATGATGGGCATTCCAGGCCCCACGCGAAAACAAATGGAGGGAGCGGCACTCGGGGCAATCGACCGGGGGGCTGCGCGTATTTTCTCACTGGGGACTAGGACCAATGATCTTCCCGTGGCGAGATAGGCGAGAGCAAACATGGCAGACAGGGCGTCGGGAGTGTGGATGACCAAAATGGGGTTGAGTTCGGACGACTTTACTCGCAAACGCTCCCAAAAGACGCGTCCATAGCACAAGAATGGGTGGGTCTGCAATCTCAGACGCGTCGGTGAGGCTGCCCTGGTGGCCGAGTAGTAGCGCAAGGCCCCGGGAGGCTAAGAATCTCAATCGACAAGTAGCCTGCGGTACCTTTGGGGGAGACAACGTGAACCGTGGAGCCAACGAGATCCGGATGCCCCAGTTGTGCCGCGAGACAAGACGCTGCAGCGCTGCATGCAGGTCTCGGCCTCGATGGGCGTAGCGTCCTCGCGCGGGGCAGCTGTTTAATGAGTTGGCGAGGCCGATGTGGATGGCCGCTAGACACACTCGAACACTTGATGGGTGCACACTGGCTATGGCTGCCTGTGGTTCCTGGGATACCTGTCGCTAGGACCACTAGCCTCGCATCAGAAGAAAAATTGAGTTGCAAATCCTGCTACTCAGCCCACTATGGCTCTGATGGACATGGGCATGGGGCATGGGAGAGTCTGTTGAATGGCACCATGGGGAGCTGGAGTTGCATCCGGGCGAGGAATTTGCTCGTCCGCGCATGCGGTGATGAGGGGAAATTCCACCTTGGACCACCTGAAGATGCTCAAAATGGCGAGAGTAGCAGAGACCAGGAAACGGTGAGTGTCCCAGACTCAAACATCAGAGTCTGGGGCACGGAGCAGCAGAGCGCTCACGACGGGGCCGGGCCTGTCGGGCTGATTCTCGAGCAAGGGCCAAGTGGAGGGCCATGCAAGTTGAAGCGGCGATTGATCACAGAGTGCATTGTCACGCGTCTGCCAAGCAAGTGTGGATTGGTGATACTACCAAGCCGGCAAGGACGTTGTGAACGCCGCAAGCAGTGGACAGACAATTGAAGGCATAGGTGGCTGGAAATAAAGCGCTATGTTCATGTTTGGGTTACAACGGCGCTGCGACCAAATGTAGATCAACGAGCCATGGCTGACTTCCAGGGAGAAGGGAATAAGCAACGACAGGCGCCATGAAAAAAGAAAAAGTGAAGGCGTGAGAAGGTTATCTGTATCGATTGGCTACCCCGTTGGGCTGTGGATAAGGCGGGCAACCGAGTATACAAAACCCGGCATAATTAACTGCGCCCTACTCCCAAGGAGAGGCAGCCGGGCTTTGGCAGACCCGAAAGCACAGGTCAGCCCAGATTGCCAACTGTTGACGGGGATCGTTTGGGCTCGAAACACTGCAAGACAGAGGTTGGCGTGAAGAGACAAACACCCCGGCGCATGCACGTCCGCCCTTTCATTCAGCTTTTCGTCCAGACAAAACCGCACAAGAGGGGAGTGGAGGGCTAGGCGTGGATCCCCCCGGGGGGGACCTGATGCGATGCTGATTACGGAGTACTGAGGCGGTGCACTCCAAGCACATCGATGTGGCCCGCGCGCATTAAAGCTGCTCGACCAGGGGCGGGAACGGCTCACCAGTCAGCTAGACTTCCATCCAAAAGCCTAGAAAATGACCTGGCACACAGACTTGTGAGCGGAACCTCGTTGTTGGTCACTTTTGGTGGGCGCAACCGCCAGCGCCGTGAAAAAAAAAAGATTTTAAAATTAGATACCAACGTGTGACGTATCCAGGCGGTTGAGCGTTTAAGTTGAGACAGGACCATCGGGGATTGCGAGTCCTACGAATAGAACAGTCGAGCCGTTTGCAATGAGTGCCAGACGTAGATCAGATGAGATGATGTTGCAACAGGATGGGCATGGCTGGTTCGGCAGATGAGCGAGCGTCGGCTGGAATTCGCCCACTCGCCCTTTTCTTACACAAGGAGCTGGGTGCAGCTCAAGACGCCATGCAGGTATAGCACGCACTGGCATCCTGCACCCAGATGGCTGGAGAATCGGTGAATGGCGGCCGAAGCGGGCATGATTCCGGGGAAAGTCGCCTGGTGCGTTTTGCTTCTCAAGGTGAATTGGCCTATCGCTGAAGCCCGTGGCGTTGTAACAAGCCTTTTGGTGACCGCTTCCGCTGCCAGTGATGCCGCTGGTCACATCAAACCCAGCTGGCTACGTGTATCCATTACACCGGTTGGGCACATCACATCCCGCAGTCGCCTTGCAGAGGCCGTGCATGGGCTCACAGCTGGTATGCTGATAGAACCATGTCGAGACCAAGCCCAGCACAAGTGGCTCGCAGGACTAGCAGGGCCCTTCGCTGCTTTTTCCTGCTGGGATCATCAAGTTTGTGGGCTGGACTGCACGTTGGTCAGCGACCCCCACCGGCAAAGGCACGGTGCCAGCACGTCCGTTTAGGTTGTGCCTCTTGATCCAAGAAAGAGATGATATCTACTGTATCTGACGTGCCGCCCCAGGGAACACGCCTCTTCCCAAAAAGACCCTGCTTTCCCGCCCCAAAAGGAATTCACAGTGAAAGGGGGGCGTTGCATTGCACACGCGTGCAGCGCTATTGCATGCTTGCTGGTTCTCTGGCGGTTCGGCACTTTCAAGGTCTGACTCTGCGACCATTTTGCTGGGCTGTTGGACCTGGTAGTCGAGCCCCTGCCAATTTTCCATCCCATTCAGCGGCTCAGGCGACAGCCCCCTGCTCAGGTCTGTGCCGGTGCAAAATTAGAAGCATCTGAGTGGTAGAGGGTGTCGGCCATTCGAGTACCTAGCTCCCGACTCGAAATGTCTCCCGGCCACTACCACTAGGCGTCGGGAAAAAAAGAAAAAAAGAACAAAACAGGGCATTGTAGCGTCGACGGCTCCTGTCAGCCTTCTGGTCACCACCAAATTCAGCGCGGCCTCCGGCCTTGGTGCGGCGATCGGCCAATGGTGCCTTGTTGGATGAGGTCAGTATCACGATTGGTCGACGTCGTAGTGCAGCAGCAGAAGCAGAGCTGTAGCGAGGTACTTGGATGTACCGCTCGACAGGTACGTTGACGCTGTCATTGGCTAGAATGCGTATGAGGGAGGGGTGTGCGGGCATCTGCATCGTGGTGTCGTTGTGGTGTGGGTGGTAGTCTCCTGCTTTCTCTCCCCATCTCCACCGCTGTACCTTGTCCAGTCGCTCAAACCGGAAGAAAGGTACGTACTGCCCCATCGGCTGCGCGGTGGATTTTGAAAAGTGGACCTGTGGATACGTACTGGCCTTGCTAGGGTACCGGGGCCAGCGTACCTGGGGCCCCCCGGCCCGCCCGCGTCTAAGTCGTCCTCCTTCCATCCCATCACCACCGCAGACCATTCATGCTGTCAGATGAGGCATGGTGGGAGATTAATAGCAGAACCACCAAAACGCCCACGCCATGTGTCGTTGCCACTCATCCGCGGCTGCCAGGATGGCCCCCGTCGTCTCCGCGTCTCCATCGGCCTGGCCTGCCTGGGGGTGTGCGGGTTGCGAGCTGGGTGCTAGTCCATCCAGCATCCAGCTCGCCAACACCAGATCTTCATTCAGACTAAATTAATAGGTCCTGTCGTTGCACCTGAGCTCGGCAGACGGCTCTCACGCCCTTGGAAGCTTGGAAGCTTGGAAGCACCCCTCCCACCCCCCTCGCTCTCTTATACTTAGCCCTCAGCGTCCCGCCTTCAACTTGACGTCTTCCGCTTCGAGCTGAGTTGTGCAGTATTGTTCCACCTCTCTCTCTCTCTCCACGGCGTGTTGCTGATCGACCTGCTTGCAACAAGAGACCAGGCTGCAACTATATTCTGCCCCCTGTCACGCCGGTCTCGTCGCTTCTGCCGCCTCCACCCCACCATTGATCGGGCTGATCAAATTGTCTCACATTCTGCCGCCATTTGTGGCAAGAGAAGACAGGGTAATTTAGTCTTGCTTCTTTCACTGGGTCCCTTTCTCTATCATAGGCACTCTCTCCAGCTCCTTCTTTCTCCTTGTCCCTCGTTTCCTTGTTGCGGTGCTTGAACTCGACGATGCTCCTTAGGCCCGCGCATTTTGTCGCGAGGAGCTTTTGATACCAACACCACAACCACCACCTGACGATCCAACCCTTCGAGCTTCTCCAATTACACGACGAACAATGCTCCCTCGATGGAACCGACTATGGGCGCTGCTCTGCCTATTGTTGGTCATTCAGCTCGCCTCGGCCGAGCTGAGAATAATTGCTCGACAAGATAAAGCCTCCTCGAACACCGATATAGCAACGGCCACCACTGGCGGCGATACTTCTAAGACGACAGCTAGCTCTGAAAAGACAACAGCCAAGTCTGGCGACAAATCGGCTACAACAACGACAAAGGAAAAGGCATCCAAAACTGAAGCTACCGCAACGTCCACCGTTATTCAGAGTGATGGTGCACTGGACAACTCCACTTTTGTGAACGGTATGCTTTGGATTTTTGGTGGTTCATGATCGCTCACTGACATCCCTTTACAGCCACCATCCCTGCTGGACAGCTCCCACTCGAACCCGTAATCACTCCAGGATGGGGTGTCGCCGGTATCATCATGCTTCTGACAGGTGTTGCTCACACTCTCATTGGAATCAAGAACCAGTGGATTCATACTTTTTTCTCGACTGCCTACTCAGGGTCGCTGGGTATTGCTGTATTGATTGTTTACGTCATGAAAGTTCCAGTCAGCAACGCGCTCCAGGGCGGCTATGTTGTCGCCGTGGTCATTTCGGGCTGTGGCTTGGGTGCCGCATCACTCTTCTTTAGGGAGCTCCTTGAGGTGCTGGGATGCGCCCTGGGTGGCTTTTGCGTCAGCATGTGGCTCATGTGTCTAGTATCTAATGGTCTGCTTGCGGCTGTTGTGTCAAGGGCCATTTTCATTGCCAGCTTTACGCTTGCTGGGTTCGCCTTTTATTTCAGCCAGTATACACGGGACTGGGCTCTGATCCTCATGATTTCCTTCTCTGGCGCTACCGTCACTGTTCTTGGTATTGATTGCTTTAGTCGCGCTGGACTCAAGGAATTCTGGGCCTGGATCTGGCAGCTCAACGACGACCTCTTCCCTCTTGGCGCCGATGGATACCCTGTCACCAAGGGTATTCGAGTAGAAACTGCCGCCATCTTCATTATCTTCATGATCGGTGTCATTTCGCAGATCAAGCTATGGAAGATCGTCAGAGAGCAACGCGAGAAGCAGGCCCAGGAGATTGCCGAAGGGCAAAGAAATCTCCAAGCGGAGGAGGAAAACGTCGGCCGGAATATCGAAGAGGCCAATACCCGCGAGCGCCGTGAGTGGGAAAGAGTTTATGGAAATGGCGATGCCGCCAGCACTATTGTGTCTCACCTTTCTGAGAGTGGTGAAGTCAACGAAAAGCAGATGAGAACCAGCCACACCGACTCGTCGCAGCGCCAATCCGTTGTTGAGGTCATTGAAATGACTGATATGACGGATTCTGAGCAGCAACCTAAGACTACCGCAGCCAACCTTATGGCCACTGCGCAAGATAAAGATGGTGTTGTGACAGTACGTGTTGCCGCTGATGAAGTCCCTAACTCCCCCACTACTCGCGACATCAATGAAAAAGCCACCGTTGCCGCTTCCGATGACCAAACTTCGACCTTTGTCGGGGGTGAAGAAGACCGCCGTGCATCGCGGGCTGTCCGAGTGTCACAATCTACCGCTCCCGAAGTTGTTCCTCTGCCTTTTGTCGTCCCTCCACCTGAGGACGACGAGCCTCGCTCTGAAGGAGATAGGTCATCTGTAGCAACTTTTGCGGACGACGAGGATCTTCAACCAAACAACTCCGGAAACCGAAACTCTTTGGCGAAGCGTCTCTCGCACCTGTCTCGCGGTTCGGCAGAATTGCTGAGAACTCTTTCCCACCGATCACGCAGCGCTCAGGATGAGGTTCCACCGGGCGAAAATGGAAGCTTAGAGGATTTGGTCATTCCCACAAACCGCCCTCGGGATGACGAAGGCTCGGTTGCTGCAACTATTGACGAAGAAAGCATTAGCGCTGGTGACCGACGCTCCCTTCCTCTCTCCGAACTGCCCAAGAATATTGAAATCACCGCTGAACTGTCAGACCGTGGTCTGCTTAGCCCTGCCTTTAGTGAGCAAGCCAAGGCGCAGAACGGCGATGCCAAGAGTCCCACCAACCTCAGCCCAGCAGATGGTTTGGGAGATGGCGCATCTGAGGGCAAGGCCAAGTCTTCCTCTTCGGCTGCCTCGGCTCGCGTTAGTCTGACCAAGGATCGCTTGCCCAAGCCCATGTCTCGCGTTGCCCTTTCTTATCGCACGAATGAGTGGGCTAAGCATCTCAGCAAAGCTGACACCCCCGAGCCTGATCATCTTCAGATCGAGGAGCCCCAGGTTAGAGAGTCAGCTGCCCCTGTGCACGTCGAAGACCTGAAGAAGGCTTCTGATGAGGGGACTCCTTCTCCTGCACCCATTGCTCGCTCAGATTCCTATCATTCACGCATGTCATACGGTGGCTCGAGGCAAAACGTCCCTGCTGCCTTGGCAATCCTCAACGGCGACGGCCAGAACCGCAGTCCTGGCTCGACTCCTACCAGCGCGAACATGCCTCGATCAGCATCGATAGCCATGCCCCGCAGGACATCTGGGGGAGCTTTTCACCCTATCGCAGAGGAGGCCAATGAGATTCGAAAAGAGTCGATGAGCCCCCCTCCTCAGATTTCTGACGCGGCCCGTTCTTCTACGCCTGGTCTCGTCTCATACTCGAGCCCTCAAACACTCATCGGCCAGCGCGAGATGTTCCTCCGGAATAAGTCCCAGGGCAACCTGCTAGCTACCAGTTCAGAATTGAATCTCCACCGAACTTCAAGTGATGCAGGCTCCTTGAACAACTACCCAATGTATGCTGCCGCCATGGCCGCTGAAGCTGATGACATGCCTCTCAACCAACGCAAGCAGCTCATTCGACAGTCTAGCCTGAACCCATCAGCCTCTACGCCATCTCTCGGTCGCCTGATGAACGGCCAGGATGCTGGTGCTGACAACGGCTTTGACTCTCATCAGCCTCAACGGGTTTCGACCCTTCCAACCCAGGCTGCTCGCGAAGCTGCGCTCGTCAACTTCCGACAGGCGGTCGCCAATGATCTCCGAGCCCCTCCGGCTGCCAACACTGGCCGAGAGACACCGTTTGCTCCCAAGTCATTGCTTGGAGGCGGCAGGGAGGCTGAGATGCAGCGAAATATTGAAATGGGTCGCAACATCCTCATGGGCCAGAAGGAGGCCGAAGCACAGCGACGCGAGAGGGAGTTGCGACAAAAAGAATGGGCCGATCGTGCCTTTGATGAGCGTATGAGGAGCGGCGACCTCCTCGGCGCTCACCGAGAAGCGATGCGAAAAATGCAAAAGCACGCGAAGGACCGGTAATCTGTCCTACATAACGACGCCACTCGCAATTGACGAGACTCGGGCGTATTCTTTCCTACTTTACTTCTTCATTTCTAACAGTCGTTTGAATCAACACGTCTATGATACCAGGGGTTTGAGATTTAGATATTTGCACAAGCGGGCCCAACAGGGTTTTAAAAAGCAGACGAGTAATTGAAGTCCATATGGCTTTGGTATACAGGTATATAAAGAGAGTGAGAGCGTCTGCGAGACGCATCACCGGCGTTTAACGGGTGCACTGTTTGGTGGGAGCAATTCTAATACATGAGGGCTCCCAGCCTGGGTTGACCCCTTGTTTGGTTATAATGGTTTGAGTGGAATGGCTAGTTACGACTGGTTGACGAGAATGACATAATCTCCGCGTCAAATAAAGAAAAACATTTGTTGATAATTCCAACTACTACTAGTGTGCCCCAGGCAATCAATTGACTTTGAACTATCTATCTAATATCATGAAATGCGCTTGGGACACCGTTGCTTGCTGAGATTAAGAAGTGTAAAAATTGCTTTCAAATGCATGTTTATACAATGAAGAAGGCGAAAAACAAAAAACTAACTTGGCCTATGCTTGGGTATCACAGCCGAGTCTTGCTGAACGTTGCCACTGCGGTGCCGCCCCTAGCGTTGAGAAGTTTCGTGAGTGACTTGTGTTTCGACGGCAACTCCCTTATGGGGAAAATGTGGCTCTGGTGAATGGATAATGGGCTTTCCCAAAGCATTGTTGGTATAGTCTTCATCGTTAGACCAAACCCGAGTTTGGATGCAAGACTGTTCGGAAGCCCAGCGATGTTGGTTGGTGCTGGAAGGGAATGGTGCTGGAGGAGTAGGTGGGCCAAGGCCCGACGTGCCGGTCTTGTTTCTCGACAAGAAGGAGGGGAGAATGCTGAATGGAGCGGTCAAGTTCATGTGGGTTCGGAAGAGAAATGGGTTACGGTGTGGAAGTCGAGCGGAGGTGCCAGTGTCGTGATCATGTGTAGCAGGAGAATAAGCAGGCTGGGGCGGTACCAGTTCAGTCTGAGAGTGTCCTTCTTCGACATCAACAGAGGCCATGGTGTGTCGATTCGATAAAATCGAACGGATTTTCTTCGTAGTGCTAGGGGAGGTCAGCGTCATGGATTGCATGATGAGTACTGGTAAGAGACCTACGAATTTGAGGACCCAGTCGCGTTGGAGCTTAGACCGCTGCTGATATAGGCGTCTCGATCCGGGTCGTAGTCCTGATGAAGGCTGGGAAAAATGTAGCCAAGGCCAACGGCAAGGCAACCACGGCGATAGTCGTTGATGGCATTTTTAGTCATACCGAAGAAGAGAAAGATGGGCAAGGCGGAGACGATGGGGCTGTAGCAGGTGTTGAGCAGGGCCCATGCTTGCTGGTTGGACGGAATGTACAGGATACTGTTCCATGGGCCTGGGTGGTCGCGATTGTGTATTAGGTCGTAGTCAAAGGGCATTAGGGGGCTGGCATGCTGCACGTTGAGAACGGCCAGTATGATGATGATGGGTAGGAAGGGAACCATGATGCACACCACCATGAAGTAAAGGCGGCGCTTGACCCGTTGGGCCCGCATGTTGGCCACGCGGTTGCCAGACAAGACCGAGCGAGTCGTCTTGGCCACCTGTCGGAAGCGGACAAAAACAAGAACTATCAACCATTAGATCCATCTACTAGGTCTGGTGGGGAAAAACTGCTTACTTGAATAACCGGCTGTCAAGACCGCAATAAAGACAGGGGCGGCGATGAAGAACACTAGAAATGGCCACGATGGCCAGGCCAACCAAACACACCCGGTCAACGTGCCGATGGCGTATCTCTGGGAAGTTAGCGGCCATATCCAGGCAACTTGGATGAGTGGCAAGGGAAATATGATGAGAGCTTGGATCATGTTTCGCTGGCGCTTTTCTCGCACCGTCAGGGGGTTGGCTCGTAAGAGGTTGACCTGCTGGGAGATGTTTCGCATCAGTGCCAGCAGACAGGTGACATAGAGAGAGATGGAGGTATTGTGAATGTATGGATTGAGGTCACAGAGCCCTTGGCCAAGCCACCAGGAGCTGGTATCGTCGTTTTGCCAGATCAGGGCGAAGATGACTGTCTTGGTGTTGGTCATAATGAGGTTGGCAATGAAGACGACAGCGGCAAACTCGCCACTCCGGTAGAGATGCTTCATCGGAACCAGGCAAAGCAGAATGGCAACGATGCCAAAGACAACTCTGCAGACGAGGTTCGCGGTGAGGGATGGGGTAGTAAAGGTATCCGGCCCCTGGAGCTGGATGACGGGGGAGACATCGCTCCGGCTGAACAAGGACAGTGTGGAAGCCATGGTGGGCTCAAACTTCAACTGAAGGAGAGATAAGAAAAGAAGACACGCGGAGACGATATCGCTCGCGAGACCTGGTGTCTCGATAACCGCGAGAGAGTTGAAGGATAGTGTGACGTCTCGACGCAACAGTTGACCAAAGCTCACGAGCAGTCTGGCTGAGTTTTATACGGTCCAAGGGGGCGTTGAAAGTCGATGCCGCGGGGGTGACATGATGTGATAGAGCCGGGGTTGACATTTTGCTCTGAGCGGCGCAAGAATCGATCAGAGCTGAATGGTGAAGCCTGCCGTCAATGGTGAACGACTTACATGACTGGTCTACTGTGAAGCGAACTGAATGGCTCTGAATTAGCTAAGCCAAAAGTGAAAGCGAGATGAGTTAGCGAGACGAAAAAGAAACAGACGCAGCCAATCCTGATCATGGCGCTGAAGCTAGGGAGCGCGGGAGTGCTGCGGCAGGAGCTTATTGACGTCTATACAGGGGCGGCTATTCAAAGTTGAGGCGTCTATTGAAACCCCGAAAGGGCAATCGAGGTGGGGGGTGGATGGTTGAAAGCGGAAGATGTTGGACCCGATTGGGAGGACTGAACAGACTAAGATGGCGAGGAAAATTTGGCTGAGCATGTTGTGATCTAGGACTTTGCAATGCGTTTTTATTTTTATTTTTTTTATATATATTTATTTTCTGAAGAATAGCTTTTGTGGTGAGAATTTCTCACTCTATTGAGGACGGGATGAATGAATCAGGCGAATGCTTGGGGATACAATCGCTTCAAGTATGCAGCAGATTGGGCTATATATCCGGCAAGCAGGAATTCCAATGACACAGCGACTATTTTGGGATTGACAGGTTGTCCGCGCGCATGGTCCAAAATGGGCTGGCATGATGGTAGGGCGGCGTTGCATGACACGGGGGCCAGGAAACGAAACATGGCATTGCAAGAGGTCTCAATCCGGCATGGTCCAACATCCGCCTCTGGCTGAACTACCCCAGGAATCGTCCCCTTCACCCACAATCTACAGTATGCGGCTCGGCGCACGGTGCCAGAGACGGTGCCATAGGCGGCGATGCAGCCAATCAGAGCAGTAATGGCGGGGCCTGGGCGAGACCCTCTAATCTCCTGTCAGTCATGCCCTGGTACCTGAAGAAGCCGTGGGCGGGGGCAGGGTTTGTGGTGGTAGTGGTGGTGTGCGATAGGCGATAGGTGGTGGGTTGGTGGTGGGTGGGCAAAGTGGGCGAGGGTGGGCGCTGTGAGAGGTGACTTTTGTTTGCGCGTGTTTGGGGCCTTGCGCGAACACGCAGAGTCTGAGCGTGCGCCCAACGGAGCTCAATTTATTATCTATCGGCTTCTCCTCACCTGCGCGCACAGAAACATCTTCGCTGCACCACACCCCACGAAACACTTCGCCCAAGCAACAACCGCCCATCGCCGCACACACTCTCTCTCTCTCCAGCTTCAGTCCCAATCCGCATCACAACCCTCGCCGCAATGTCTTCCTCTGCCCTCTTCCGCCGCGCCGTCGCCGGCCCGACCTCTGCTGCCCGCGCCTTCAGCACCTCGTCGCCTCGCTCCCTCGCCCGCATCAACATCATTGGCAACCTCGCTGATACCCCCGAGCTCCATGCCACCAGCACCGGCCGCGAGGTGCTTCGATATGCCGTCGCCAGCAACCACGGCTCCCGCGAGAACCGCAAGACCAGCTGGTTCAAGGTTACCAGCTTTGCTGAGGGCCCTTCCCGCGACTACCTCATGAGCCTCCCCAAAGGGTAAGTTTCTTCTCCTCGCATTGCTTCCGGCTTCTTCCTACGATTGGTATCGCCTCTCAAGGAGCTAGAATGTCATGCTAACAACTGTTGCAGAAGCCAGGTTTTCATCGAGGGCGACTGCTCCATCAGCTCGTACACTGACCCTAACGGCGTCCAGCGCAGCGGCCTGAGCATTGTCCAGCGTACGTTTCCCTTTCATTTCCCTCGAGTATCGTGAAGAAGAAGAAAGAACATCGTGCTGACCACATTTCAAGGCTCCATTGAGGTTCTCCGACGCCCTCAGAACTCCGAGCACTCTGAGCAGTAAATTTTTCCCTTCCATCGTTGGAATGTCACCTGGGCACAAGGGACGCCTTCGGGTCTAGAAGTCTCGCCTTTATTTTTTTAATTGCCTCTCTCCCCTCTGCAATAACTCGTTTGTCGGTTGTATGTTCGGTATGTAAGGGCGTAGAGTCGGGCTTGTACACAATCTTCCCGGGGAGATGTATGATACCACGACGCAATATATCAGTCACGAACCTCTTATGTTTACTATTAAACTTGGTGATGATTTTTTTTTTACGTGATGTCAAAAAGCTATACTAAATATGTTGATCCTTCTCTGTGTTTCAAGATGGCCCATGTAACGGGTTTGTTTTATTCTATTTTCTTTTCCTTTGAAAAAGAATCGCCTCCGTGTAAAACGAGACAAAACTCTCGGTGCTCTCGGCTTGGCTCACTGATCTACGATGGTTGTGTACCTTAGCCTAGACTTTGTCTTACACTAACGTGACACTATCCATGCAGCCAAACCCGGCTGCGACGCCACCCTCCTCACTCTTGTCACCCTTGGTGCGCAATAGGTAACCTGCCTCTTCATTGTGGTGGATCTCGCCAGTGCTCTGGTCCCAAATACACGTGCCGTAAACTCCCAGCTCGCAAATGACACCGCCTTGTTCTAGGTTGCCATTGCGAAGGATGAGGTTGTGCACGGGCGGAGGCGTGATCAGCTCCATAAGGATGTAAGAGCCCCAGTGAGCCTCGGGGATCGACTTGAGATATCCGGGGATTGCCCCGCGGTAGATGTTGTTGCCGCCACCTTCACGCTGTGGCTTGAGCACGTACGCTTGGCAGATCTCGGGGTCGAGCGCCTTCTTGCGGGCCTCAAGGCCTGCTTCGCTGGTGTCCATGGGGTAGATGTTGGTAAAAGTGCGCCACAGAGCAAGTGCGTCCTCAGTGTCGTCTTTGATAAACGTGCTCAGGGCTGATGGGGTGTTTGAAGTCTTCGGGGTCGCGAGGATCTGCTGCACCTTCTTGGTTCCGGCAAGCTGTGTCAAGATGGTGGGACAGTTGATGGCGTAAGAGCGCTCAAGGTGATAGCGGGCATCCCAGTCTTGCTGGCTGGGGTAGTCGCTTGGGTCATAGCCCGATCGCATGTAGATGACGGCGACTTCAAACACCTTGGAGGGGTTTCGGGGAAGGTGGTAGAGGAGCTGACGCTTGGGCGTGTCGGCGAGGGTGGTGTGCTTGAGCACGTCTCCATGGGCGAGCCGGAAGATGGGGATATCGGGTGACACCTTGGCAAGTTGATATTCTAGGTGACGTTGGTCAAACACGTTCCTTTCACCACCCTGGACAAGGAATATGACAATCTTTTGGTAGCCTAGTTCAGAGTCTGGGTAGGCATTGTACGCAGCCTCAATACCGCCGACCAAACCCTCAACGGTGGTGTTGTCAGGAAGGTTAAGAGAAGTTGGGGCAATGGCATTATCTAGAATAGGATATTCCGTCTTGGCCAGGAATCTAGGTCGATATTAGTATATACTAAATGAATTTTCAAGATAACTCACTTGTGGAGTCGTGAAGTGTAAGTCGAGAGTCCACCAAAGGAAGCGGCGATGGTGTTGAACTCAACTTGCTTCGCCTGTAATGAAGGGGGAGAGGTTGACGAGTCTTGGTGAACCATGTAATCAGATCTAAATACACCCAGAGACAGAGGCTGGCTTGGTCAGAGAATGGCCGGATTCCGAGCCTGTGTGGGGTCTCACCTGGGTATATCCCTCAGACTTGACCTTGAGGTGGACGTTCCAGAGGTTGCGAATAAATTCATCACCATCCCCGACCCTAAGACAAGTCAGCCGGAAATGCATCTCATACGACCATGGTTGCATACTCCTTGACGACCTGGCCTAGGAACTCTTCATCCCGGCTCACGGCGGAGTACAGCTCGTTGTAAGTCTTCTGCATGTCCTTTCCCTGGGTGAAGCACTGGCTTGGGAAAGGACTGGGAAACAGAGTCACGGGGACATTGATTGCGGCAATGGCCTTGGGGTCTGCTTCGGCGGCAATGACGGCCGGTGGAGGTCGAACGGCGAGGCCATTTCCTATCGACCAGTCCTTGACGGTCAAAATGAGACTCTCCTGTTCCTCGGGTGTGAGAGTGGGAGGGTACGCCCCGCTCGCAAGTGACGCCATGGTGCTAAGTGTGGGAGTAGTTTTAGAGATCTGCTTTGGAATATTGGAGCCCAGGACGGAAGTGCAACGCCTAGAAGAATTATAAGAGGACTGCCCGGACCTGGTGGTGTTGTATCTGGTCTGCGTGCCTCCCAACTTAAAGACGCGTGCTTCCAGTGGTCGCGTTGGCTTAATAATTCACAGAGTGGGTTCCTCTAGATGCCGTCAAAAAGCTAGCCCGCATGTAACGGGTGCTGACCTCATCCCCTAAGCTGCACGGCTCCATTTTTAATATTGGAAATCGGAGAGAAACTTCTTCAGTGAAGAGGCGAAGTGTGATACGGCTTGCTGATAAATGTACAGTTTGCTGTGAGTCTATTGCTTGCCCAGATGCATTTGCCCTGATCGACCAAGGGACCTGACAGGATGATGCAATGAGGGGCAGCGCGGGGTAGTGATCACTGGATTTGCGCAGTGCATCCAACCACAGATGCTGAGGATTTGTCTCTCTCACATGTCCCAAATTGAAGGTAGGCTTGCAATGTAAAAGAAAAATGGCAGCGAAACCATGTTTCCATATTTTTGTGCACTCCTGCTCCTAAATTTGGGGGACCTCTCCTGTTTGCCTTCCCAGGCGCTTGATGCGACCTGTCTTGGCAAGGGAGCCAAGCGATCAGGGCACCTGCACCATGGCTCCTTGACAAGTGTAAAAAGCACAGGCCAATGCCTAGTTCGTCTGAGCCCAGCTAAGCAAGGGCCTTGAAAATTTTGGCGGCGGCTATTTGGCGCAGCTGCTTTGCAACAAACCCTGTCGACCAGGCTGTTGAAAAAATAGAAAAAAAGAAAGGAAGAAACGGCTGATCCACTGGTAGCGCAGCTGCAGTCCATCACTCCCTCGTGTGAATGCTTTCTTTTTCTTTGTCCCTAATCCCACCCTCTTTGAGCCTGGACTCATTTACCTCAAGCTCTGTGCCACGTTCTTGATCACGTGAAACCACTGTTTCCGCCTGGACCAATGCAACTGCCCGAAACGCAAACAAACGCGACGTGATTTGGGATGGAAGCGATGAAATTTTCTTTTTGACAACAACAAACATCCCGTACAAAAGCTGAAAAACTGAGTTGGTTAGCATCTGTATTTTTCGACAAAAAGAGGCGCTGGCGCGGCTTCCGGTGACTTTACCAACTTGGGCAGCTTTTTCGAAAATAGGATCTCGCGGTTCACGCCTGCATACCGGTCTGAAGCGCGACGACCAGGCCGTTTTCAGTAGCCCACCGGCGGTTATGCCACTCTTCCCACCATTTTCGTTGCACAGAAGGCTGCCTGCTTGGCAGAAGCCTTTGCATCAGTTGTTGATATAAAGCCAAGGTACGTTTCTTCCGGTTTTCTTGCTTCATCTCCCGCAAGCCACCGGCTTTGGTTGTACTGCTCCCCTGCTGTACATCCTTTCTGACAAGACAGCAGACACCTTAATAACTGGGCCCTGCAGAGCTTGCACAGCGCCAGATGGATGGTGTCAGGGGCGATGATCCCTTTCACTGGGATGTAGCAACCGTCATCGGCGTGCTTGCTGCTCCAAACTGCCCATGGGCATCAAACCCGGCAGTGCTAGCTACCCAGATCCGGGAAGAGGAAATTGATGGGGAAACTCTGCTCAAATTCGAGGACATCTCTACCCGACAAGAGTTGATGGAATGTCTCGGCCTCAGACTGGCTCGCCACAAAATTGCACTTGGAGAGGCTCTTTTCACCTTGAAATCTAGGAGCCGAGCCTATCAACAATGGAAACAAGACTTCACTAAGAAGCAGGTCGGCTTCTTCGAAATTGATGAAACCAAGAAGTCTCCATCCTTAAGCCTAACCCCCTTTGGTGGTGTTACTGTACCGCAGACAGTAGAAACTGCTTCTCGTCCACCATCTCAACCGGCGCCAGATCTGCAGCCTGCTTCACAAACTCTGGGGGCAACCAACTCCACGCTCCACTCCATACAAAATGACGGTGATTCACTGCAATCCGGCATTGCCACAAATGAGAACAAACCTCCAACAGAGGATGCCCCTCAAGCCACTCCTCAAACCACCCCTAGACCCCCGACTCCACCGCATATTTCAGATGTTGCCGATGAGAATGTCGAAACTCGGGATTCAGACAATGAGCCACCGGTAAAGCGGAGACGCCTTGCTCCTGTCACACTGACAACTCGTCCACTCAATATTGCCCCAGCCTTCATCCCAACTGAGGCGGATACCATCAGTGCTGCATACGAACCTCAACATAATGGCCACTCAGAATTGCCTTGGGAGGGCGCACCGTTTAGTGCATATCTAGGTAATGGCAGCTTGCCTTTGGAGATCATCAAGTCCCCATCCAAACCCTTGAGCTCCCGGGTCGTGGAACTATCAGCAGACAGCTTTGCCACTATTGTTCCAAATTGGCTACCGCCTGGCAGAAGGCTTGTTGTTTACCGTGGAATGAAGCGGTTATTGAGAAAGAACAGCTACAGGGAGATGCAGGCGAAGCAAGGGTATGCTGTGATAAGGTCACCCAGCCCTGGAGACACCGATTCGGTTCTTGACCTCGTTGACCTGCCCGATGCCTTCGACGAAGAAACCTTAAGAGAAATAGAAGAGGAGAAGAAAGAGAGGCAAAGACATGAAGCTCTCGTTGCTGAGCTCTCTTTGACAGCAGAAAAAGTTGGAGACGTCCTTGACGATGCCATAGGAGCCATGTCAGCTGCCTGGCAAGAAAAGAAGTTGCCAAAGCACCTCAAGAAGGCATATGGCTTGTGGCGCGATGCCCGTCGCAAGGGTATCAAAACGCATCAAGTCTTGGCCGCTCATAGACAAGCAAAGTTTTACGACGACCGAGTCAAGAAGCTCTGCGCTGAAATCATGGGGGAGACTTGGACTAAGGAATCTGACCTCCGGAACCAAGCAAATTGCCTGGGACAAAGTATCCAGGACAAGCTTTACAACGTATGGCTCGCTGAGATGCTCGAGTCTCGAGTAGAACCCCCCAAGCCGCAAACCATCCCCAGACCAAAGCCACCACCTTCAAAGAAATCAGACAATTTTCTTGACGAAGAGATTCTAACAAGCTCCGACGAGGAGGAATTTATCGTTCCCGACCATATACTGGAGCCCACCTATCAGGAGCCGCTCATGGAGGTTGCTGAGGATCTTGCCGATGCACCAAGCTCGTCTTTACCTGTTAAAGACGAGTCGCCCGAGTTCGTGGATCTTACGGAGGCCGCCTGGGGGCCCGGCTCATCCATCGGTTCCAAGACGCATGCTTTTATTGATCTCACGTCCACCAACCACCCAACCCCCGATCCCGTGGAAGCACCTCAGGTCAACAGTCGTGTGAAGGACGTCTTATCAAGAACGCCTCCACCAGACACTCTACCGTCACCCGAAGAATTCGAGAGCTTTGAGGAAATCGGGGCAAAAGGGCCAAATAGTTGGTACAGGTCCCATGATCGATGGAGGTTATTGATCGCGCTGATGTGGCAACTCCCCCATTCAAGACGTGCTGCGCTACTTGAATTCATCCAAACCAAGTCCCTTGAGGATGCCTGGGAAGAATCAATTCAAGCCCACCTCTCCGATCCCATACAAAACACCAAACAGCTCGGGCAGTCTGACAAAACTGTTGCTTTCGACATGATGCGCATATTTCTATGCTTCGTCAGAGTAAAGCATTATGTAGAAAATGACCAGCTGCTGCTGTCGTTTACCCCTCGCTGGAAAAGGAAACTTGCAGATCCTGATAATCGTCGATGGTTTTTTCTCGTCTGGTCGTTCATCAAAGATGCTGTCCACAGATTCCCACAAGACAGCCAAATTTATAGACCAGATGTTTTCGACGATGAATTGGAAGATGACCTAGACGAAGATCTAATCTTTGACGAAAAACAAACTGAAGCCAAACCTCAAAGAGCCTTGAAAGAAATAATCCAAGACAAGGACGGAGTGGATCTCAGAGAACGAGAAAGGATGCGAGTGGAGGAACAGCAAGTCCGCAGGGACAAGCTCCGAAAGAACCTTGCGCTACTTGGCACCATGCCGCGGGATAGGGCCCGTCTGATCGTCAATGAAAGCAAGCAAGATGAAGAGCAACCTCTTATCTACATCAACGAGGAGATTGGCAGCAGGATCAAAGACCACCAGCTTGAAGGTGTCCGATTCATGTGGAACCAAATTGTACTCGACTCGGACACGCGACAGGGCTGTTTGCTAGCCCACACAATGGGCCTGGGCAAAACGATGCAAGTAATTACGCTTCTTGTTGTGATACAGGAGGCAGCACAATCAACAACCCCAGGGGTGAGAGCCCAGGTACCCGAAGATCTTCGGGATTCTCGGACAATAGTGATCTGCCCTGCTAGTCTGGTAGATAATTGGGTGGATGAGCTTCTCATGTGGGCGCCAGACGGCATCCTTGGAGAGTTCCGCCGAATTGATTCCAAGACGCGTCCTCTTGACAGATCCGAAACCATCCATCAATGGGCAAAAGAAGGCGGGGTTTTAGTCATTGGCTATACCATGCTTTCTAAGATGCTTTCTGACTCTCCAGAAATCGAAGATTTGATGCTCAACACTGCCAACATTGTGGTTGCGGATGAGGCGCATTACATGAAGAACCAGCAAAGCGTGACCAATAAATCCTGCTCCCGTTTTAGAACAAAAAGTCGAATCGCCCTCACAGGTTCTCCTCTGGCCAACAATGTGGAGGAATATCGTGCGATGATTGATTGGGTGGCCCCAAACTTCTTGGGTCCATTGGCAGAATTCCGCCAAATTTATGCGAACCCGATCCAGCACGGGCTTTGGCGTAACAGCTCTGGCGCTGAAAAAAGACTAGCTTTGAAGAAACTGGAGGCGTTGAAAGTGACAGTCGCGCCCAAAGTACATCGAGCGACAATCAAGACCTGCCTGAAAGACGACTTGCCCCCCAAGTTTGAATTCGTTATTTTCGTCCCCCCAACACCCCTACAATCCCGCCTCTATGCTATTTATCTAGATGCGGTGGGACAAGACCACAAACTTGCCAAATCTCGGATATTGGCGATTTCAAACGACTTGGGACTCATTTGCAACCATCCAAGGTGCTTCCATCAAAAGATCAAGGCCATCAATGAAGGAGTACCTCACCTAGATGAAGAAGGCGAGAATAATGATGCTTCGACGTTCCCTAAAAGCATCATTCCCCAAGCACTGAAGGAGCTTAAGGCGCCCGATCCCAACCTAGCGTCTCTATCCTGGAAGGTTGAGTTGCTTACGGTCATTTTGAACGAAGCCCGAGAGGTTGGAGACAAGGTTTTGGTTTTCACGCAATCACTGCTGACACTCAACTATTTGAAAAATTTATTTCAAATGCAAAAAAGGAGAGTGTCATGCCTAGTTGGTGACACCGCGATAAATACCCGCCAAGAAATTACCAAAAAGTTCAACACGGGTAATCAAGAGGTGTACTTGATATCCACTAAAGCCGGTGGAGTTGGTCTCAACATCCATGGTGCTAACCGAGTTGTCATTTTCGACTTCAAATGGAACCCGGTATCTGAACAGCAGGCTATTGGGCGTGCATACCGAATCGGACAAAAGAAGACTGTTTACGTCTACACGCTAGTGGTAGCAGGCACATTTGAAGAAGATATCCAGAACAAACACGTCTTCAAAACCCAGCTGGCATCCCGAGTGGTGGATAAGAAAAATCCAGTGAGCTGGTCCAACCGCACAGCCATGATTCTGCACCCTATTCGTAAGGCACAGGGCAAGGATCTAGCTCAATTCACAGGAAAGGACTCTATCTTGGACAAACTCATCGCGTACAAGAAAGACGGCGAGTCTATTCGCTCGATCATTTCCACCGACACATTCGAGGAAGAAGATGAAGACGTGAATCTGACGGAGATTGAGCGTCGAGAAATTGACAGCATGGTTGAATTGGAACGCCTTCGCAACAAAGATCCCGCGGCCTATCAACGAGCCAAGGCAATAGCAGAGCAAGAAGAATTTCATCGTCTGCACAACATGTCGAGAGCTCTTAACGAAGCGCCCCAACCATCATCTTCTGGTATTCGACTTCGCTTGAACCCATCAGGCTTCCAATCTTCCGTGAACAACTCCATGGATGGCTCATGCGACTTTCCCGATATGGTTGCTGAACAACCAGCTCTCATTCATCTTCAAGCCACCAATTCTGGGCCGTATGCTCCCACATCGATGCCGATGGCAAACCCGAATGTAAGTACTAGCGATTGACTTCGAGAACGCAGCTAATATTCATAAAACAGGCGCTGTACCATAATCACCAAAACCTACCCCAAGTGCCTGGTATGGGGATAGCCCCCTTGCCAGTGGCTGGTGCGAACACCTATTTTGGCAAGCCGCCATCTCCTTTGCCCCCAATGATTAGTACCACAACCCAGGCCAGAGCTCCACCGGTGATCCCAGCGCCGGCTCCAGTTCCATCCTCTGCGCCATCCACGCCAAACACACCATTTAGAGGCGGCAATCTGTTTAGTCTACCCGTGAGCCAATTCAAAATTAACTTTCAAAACCATCTTGAAGGCAGAATCCAATTTCTGCAACATCGAGGGTTACTCGGGACTGCATGGGTGGCTGGCGATGCTGCCAGGAGACTAACAGATTCTATCACAGCTAAGCGCGATGAGAAAGGCTATGGATTTGTGCTGGACGACCAGCACTGGAAACTTTTGGAATCATTGCTCATACACGATCGCTTCGTTATTTTCCTTATTTCAGGTCATTGGGGGGTGGACTTCGTTGCTTTTGCTAGTCGAAGGGAGATGGAGAGCCAGATCGAGGCGGGGGATGGGCTTCCAGAGACAAAGATCTCTGCTCAGGCGAATCGGAAAACTTATGCGCCACCGGACCCTCATGTAAGACAACCATCCGTGTCATATTGTGGGTTTGCTAACTGTGTACAAAGAACCTGCAGAATATCGAACGATCAAGGAGACAGGAACGGGGGCCACCACGAAACCCCCATGCTGCAGACGATATGCAGGTTATGGAGGCTGCCTTGAAAAGAAGACAGCAGAATCCGTTGCCCTCGTGGGCAAGTCGAGCCCTTGAACAGCAACAGCAACAGCAACAGAGGGCATTCCCCGCATCGGGGACTATGGAATCCGTGCAAGATCGGCGAGGAGGATCAAGACGGGGTAGTTTTTCTCGGCGCGGGCGCGGCTTGGGTGGGAGAGGAGCTTGAAGAAGTAGGTCACTTTTGACGAGAGATGTGGAGGAAAGTTGGGTTGGGACGGGAATTTACAATTGATGAACTTGGCGTTGTTGGAATCAATACTTGTACAAGATACCCATTCTGTAGGCTGCTTAGAGACAGCCTCCTCACTAGCCGAGCGCCAAATCGCTCAAGGGCGCAAAAGGTCCCTAGTGATATGTTCATGTGTCTCATCATGTTTGTTCCTCTAATTTATCCCCTGCCGACCGTGAGAAGGAATGCGATAACAACAAGAAAAAATATCCACGAAAGGATAACAGTCCCCTGACACGCTAAGGACCAGCTGAGGCTTCGTTCATGATATGTAATCGGTTTAGTAGGACGACTATTTCGATTAACAACAAATATTCCCACAGTGTAGCATGCAATACATGTTATGCCCATAAGATCCAACTAAATAGTATATTCCGTAAGGTTCATTGAATACGGATTGATAACACCCCCTGTGAGAAGTTCGTTCGTCTCAACAGCAGATGCAGCACCAATACATCAACGCCTCATTTACAGAGAGGCAAATCCAAGCTCATAAGCAAAACCAACGACCACCTTTGCGAACTCTAGGACATGGTCAAAATTCACAGTGCTGAGAGTGTCTTGAGCAGAGTGGATGTAAGGGCTGATGTCCTCAAAAGCCGATTCGAATGCAAAAGCCGAGGGGAATCCGACTCTGGTGGCGGAAGCGTGGTCAGAGCAGCCGTATCCGCACTGAGAATCAGCTGTAGGGAGGGAGGAGTACTTTGTTTGTTTTCATCAGTAAACTATGCTGTTTGTACTTCTTGTTTTTGGGGTACTCACAGCCGCAATAACCTTACGTAGGAATGTTGTCAACGACGCGTCAACGTTGTCGGTGATGATACCAATCACCTCCTTGGTTCCAGGCTTGACGTAGCCAGTCATGTCCTGGTTGAGCATGGCTCGCACATCACGACCCTGACGCGAGTATTCCTGGAAAACGGCGCCGCTGCCAAGTAGACCGGCCTCTTCGCCGGCATACCAGTGGAACTCAATCGTGTTCTCTGCCTGGCCGGAGGCGATGCGGGAGTCGGTCAACAGAACACGGAACGCGTCCAGAATAGTGACGGTTCCAGATCCATCATCGTCTATTTCAAGTTAGCGTTTTCTTTTACTCTCCTCAAGGCTTGAGTGTTTATCATGTGCTTACCAGCTCCAGGGGCACGACCGGAGGCTCGGTTCTGGAGGTTGACCGAGTCTTGGTGGGCACCAACAACAATGGTCTTTGCGCTCTTCCCGGGAATCTTGGCAATGATGCTTGGTTGCCGGAACGTGTGCGCAAACGAAGACACGTTCACGTTGGCGGCTCCGCTGGCATCAACAATGGACTGAACCTGTCCAAGCAACCACTCTGCAGACTGCTGCCCGTAGGTGGACGTGTAGTAGCGGTTCTGGAAGTTTGAAAAGGTAGTCAGAGCAGTGCGCATCTGCGAGGTGCTCAACTTTGGCAAGAGGGCTTTGATGGCAGAGGTTTGCGCAACAGCACCAGGGAACGTGGCCCGAGCCTGAAGCTTGGCGGTTGGTGCTTCATCGAGATCTGTGATGTCGATGAAGTGCTTGTGTTCCTATGAAATGTTAGAGACGCGTGGTCACCAAGTTGAGACTAGGATACTTGCAGCCTTCAACGCCCACTTCTCCTCCTCAGTGACGGTGCGAACGTCACCTGGGGAGAACTCAACCTTGTAGAGCGGCTCCTCGGCTCTGCGTGATTGAGTCGACAGGGCTTCGGAAGCGGCCACAAGGGCTGCCAACGCAAGAGCCGCACGCATGGTGGAGTAGTTGAGTGGGTTCTTGGGAATATTTAAAACAAAACTAGCTCCACCACTGTGGGATCTCAAGTTGTGCTGCTCAGAGTGCATCTCAATCAATGCCATGGTAACTAAGGACGTCTTATATAGACGTTTAAACAGCGCTCTCTTTGGAGTATGAACTTCTGCTTTTGGAAATCATTTGGGATTTTTGTACTCGGTCATGATTTAATCACGCGATGGCATAACTTTGCAAAAAGGAATCGACTTGGCGCAAATGGATTCTATACTAAACACAGCACAACGGCAAGGTCCAAATGTAATGCGACTAGGCTTTATTTTCAACTTTGATCCCTAAGCCTCTGTGGCCTTCCGGAATCAGGTGGCCGACCGTGCCAGCTGCTCGTGTTGATCCTCTTGGCATCGTCGTGATGTCGCATTGCATGTTGCAGAGCTCATAACGTGCGTATATCGGAGCGACCCGTTTAGGCAGGTCGCTTAATAAGAAGGGGACTTTTTTATCCCATCGACGGAGACTAATTAATCGGCGACAACTAAACTCTTATTACTTTTATATAAATGATTTATCAATCCGGGCATGGGCATGTCATTGTTTAGTAGCTGGGGCGGCAAGCGGGGTGTAGAACAATGCGCCGTGGCACTTCAGTGGTGACTAAATGGAATTTGACTATGGATCCCTGGCTCTCTTATTAGCCTTGTTCAGTAAGTTGCAACCGGCGACTGTAACTGACTGCAGAGGTTTGCTAGAGACATGTAGAATACAAACGAGAATACATGGCATTAAAGGTCTCTCAAACATGAGCGATAAAAAAGGAATAAAATAGATCAAACAATACTTGAGTTTGATATTGGTGTTTTGTTGATAATGTTTGCGACGAAATTCGCACCATAACACGTCCCCTGGTATGTAACAACTTTTTTGTCAGCTGTAGGGTTAGGGAGCTTTCATTTCGCATTCTTGACAACCATTCATGAAACAAGGAAACAAGATGATGACGCACCCAGAAGCCTTATAAACAACGAAAGCCCTAATATTTTATCTTTAAATTATCTTGTTCTTTTTCCATGTTTTACACGAGACGATTGTAACTTAAATGGATGAGAAAAGGTATGTTGGTATTATGTAAAAGTGAATGGGCGGGATACCCTACACTCCACCAACCACTTCACCTCGCACCAAAAGCTTGAAAACGAGGATATCAGCGCAGTCTTGAATTCTCCTGGAATAATTAGGTTAGTAAATTAAATACCACTGCTAACAATTAAGGCGATGATCAGCTTGTGCGCCCTGTGCTCGACGGGCTACACACACTTGGTGCGTATTCCTGAAGCAATCCCCCCCCCCCTCATCTTTTTCCCCGCTAGAAAATCCAAGCCAGAAGACGTCTTGATTCTACCAGAACAACACTATTCTGAAAAACAATTCCATTTTCTTTGTTTCAAGATGTTCATAGATAGGTTTTGAGGGACCCTACCTTTGACGGTTGTACCCTCACAATAGTCTGTGCCATGCCATGGGAGCGTAGCTTGTAATCATCAAAGCTAAACCTGTCTTTTGACAGGGCGCTATCTTACAAGAACAATAATATAGAGTTCGATGATTTTAAACTAGACTATTTCGAATGGGCTCTCGAACCGAACTTTGCTAGTCAGGACTATCGTTCGTTCGGGACATTGACCCCGATGACATGCCATCAGTCTGGGGGCCCATGTTATTAATAGTTGAAAGACCTCAGAAGTATGACAATGTCCTTGGATGTATCTCGAGGTTGAATTTGGAGTACTCGCGTCGAGATGAACTCGGGGCTATTGAGTGGACAGAAAGTGTGGGTTGTCTCTGTAGCTTTGAAGCCACATCAATGCGCAACCATAGGTGAAGATGGTGCAATGATCTAAGTCTCACTAGGATTTGCCTTGGCTATGAACTGGTTTTCCGGTATGATGAATGAGTTAGGAATTCTTTTTTTTTAAAAGAGTCAGGGAAGGCCATCTCATGCCTGCCCATCACGGAATTCGTTTTCCGGCTTTTAGGAGCTGGGCAGCTCTCAAGCTCCCCGGATTAGTCAGCGGAAAGTTCGGTTGACTCTCATGGGCCTGGCTACGAGAGAGCTGGTGAGAGATTGAACGAGTGAGGCCGGCATACAAACACGGCTCCCTTTTGAGAGCAATGCCTCGATATGGTTGGTGGGCCAGTTATGTGGTATTGTCTTGGATTAGAGGACAGCCGGACGGGAGTCGCAGATGCGGGTAATGCATGACCACGTGCTTTCATTGATTGGAATGGAAATTTGAAGTATCCTAATTTTTATTGAGAGGCCATAACACCATTCTCAAACTTACGCAAAACTTGATTATGGAAATTATTATGTGACCATAAGGCGATGCTCTCCTTTGAGTTGAAATAGGATTTTACTATGATTTTTGCCTTTAGGATGATTGTCAATTGCGAGCACTAAACTGTCTCAATTGTTACTTTTTCGCGATGGAGCAGTGTGGAGTTGTACATAAGTCGGCTCTACTTTGCACTAGCCCTTGGACGTGTCTATGCAACAAGGCGTAAGTGGAACAGGAATGAGTAATATTGATTGGAAAGGCAATGGAGCACACATGGGTAGTAGGGGGATGGGCTACTAAATGCGCATCGTACGAGGGCAACAGAACTGGTTGGGAATGGGGACAGCATGGGACGGGCAAAGAAATAATGGGGAAAGGTGTGGGCCACGGCTTTTGTCGGAAGTCAGCAGCAACAGTTGACAGGGCGCAGTAGACAACCGGGATGACGCTGGGTGAGAGCAGGAGGATGTGTTGGTAGAATTCAAGCTAGCGAAACCGGCAGTTTTTGTGAAACGTCTTTGTCCTTCTCCTCTATTCCGTGCGGGGGAAATATTGCTGTGTTGATGCCGCGGAAACCTTGGATGCGAGTGTGGACCAATAACAAGTCCATCGGCTGACAGTTCGGACCAGGGCGAGAGCAGAGCCCGCATTTCTCGGAATGGGCATGTGTGGGATCGCTGCGGTGCGGCTGCGTGTGTGTGTCCCACGTACAGTCAGGACAGGGACCAGGATATGGGCCAATAGGATGCGGTGTATTTCTTTCTGTAGGCGTTGTGCCGGTCTGGACCTTGTGCGAGTCAATCGTGGGCCCCTCTTCTGAGCCTTTGCGCTAGTCGTCTTGTCCGGGCGGTCGGGGGCCGGGTCAATCAGGCCAGGTGGAAGGAGGATGGAATAGAGCGATCGCCGCAGGATGAAGGGGACAAGGAGAAGAAGACACGTCGCATCAGATCATGGCCGCCGAGAGGGACAGTTACAGACGGGCAGACAGGCACAGAGGGCGAGACAGTTGAGCACATGCGGCTGCGGCGAGATCGAGGGAGGAAGAAAAAGAAAATAAAAAAAATAATCCACCGAACGGAGACTGGTGCAGCGGCCGGCTTGGTTTACGGCCACACCCACTCTGCACGGCGCCTTGTCCGAGGCGGAGGGGCGGCGAATGCGGCGACAGCGGCCCCTACAGTGGATGGCGATGCTGCATGTGAGCGCAAGAAAAAAAAAACCGACAAGAAAAAAAAAGGGCTGTCCTCGGAAAGGAATGGCAGCGGATTACCTGCAACAAGGGGCCTCCCGATAGTAGCGGTGCGGCATGGTGAGAGGTGGGATTGGAAGACTACCGAATAAATTGATGGGGCAAAAATAGAGAGGCCTGGTAGTTCCCGAAACCGAGTCGCCGAAAACCCTCTCGCATTTCACCCATAACTAATCCGTTTCCTGTTCCTCCGCTTCCTCTTCTCTCTCCTTCACAAACTTCCAACCCCCATCGCTCCCCTTTTGCCCGCTTCCGGCGTCACCAATTGCTCCGTTTCGCTTGCTCCTGTGCAGGTGTGACTGAGTCAATAACCAAACTGCGCTCCCACTTGATCGCACCTCGTTTGCTTGCCACTTTTCGGCCCCTCCTGCGAGTTGCCGCCGCTTCCCCGTTGCAGAACACGGCTTGAACAACTCGACGACGATAAATCGAATCGCCAGAGGCATCCCGGTACTCAATCAAACTCACCATGGATAGCGTCCTCCGCCAGTCCAAGGCCATGTGCCCCTTCCTCAAGAAGGCCTCGCCTTCCACCCTGCGTGCGCTGTCTACCACTGCGCGCCCCCAGGCCTCGCCTTGCGGTGGCACCATGTCCAAGCTGCAGCTGCTTGGTGGCCGCTGCCCCGTCATGGGCAAGGCCATGGCTGTCCAGTCGGCCAAGCAGGGCGTTGCTGCTTTCCGCGCCTACGCCAGCAATGTCAAGATTGACAAGGCCAAGATCCACACCAGCCGCAACAAGGAGGCTCGCGCTGTGGATAGCCCCATCTACGAGGGCCGCGACAAAGGTATGCAGTTTGCTGACGAGCCACCAATCGCCCATGCTCAATTTATCGTGTGCTAACAGAAAACGCAGCCCCGATTCCTCCGGGCGTGTCCTTGAACCGAAAGCCTGCGGCCAATCCCCATGTCCACGCCGCCGCTGCACCTGCCAACCACAACGCCAAATTTGACTACGAGGGCTTTTACAATGCCGAGCTCGACAAGAAGCACAAGGACAAGTCCTACCGGTATTTCAACAACATCAACCGTCTCGCCAAGGAGTTTCCCCGCGCCCACATGGCCAACAAGGAGGAGCGGGTCACCGTCTGGTGCGCCAACGACTACCTGGGCATGGGACGCAACTCGCGTGTTCTGAACAAGATGCACGAGACTCTGGAGGAGTACGGCGCTGGCGCTGGCGGAACCCGGAACATCTCCGGCCACAACCGCCACGCTGTTGAACTTGAGGGCACTCTGGCCCAGCTACATGCCAAAGAGGCTGCTCTCGTATTCAGCTCCTGCTACGTCGCCAATGATGCGACCCTGGCGACTCTCGGCAGTAAAATGCCCGACTGCGTCATTCTCTCCGACAGCTTGAACCACGCATCCATGATTCAAGGAATCCGGCATTCCGGAACCAAGAAGATTGTTTTCAAGCACAATGATATCCAGGACCTGGAGGCTAAGCTGGCTTCCCTCCCCCTGCATGTCCCCAAGATCATTGCCTTCGAGTCCGTTTACAGCATGTGCGGCTCGATTGGCCCTATTGAAGAGATTTGCGACCTTGCTGAGAAGTACGGCGCAATCACCTTCCTCGATGAAGTCCATGCCGTCGGCATGTACGGCCCTAACGGAGCTGGCGTTGCGGAACACTTGGATTGGCAGGCACACGTCGAAGGCAAGCCCCGAGGCACCATCATGGACCGCATCGACATCATTACTGGTACCCTGGGCAAGGCTTACGGATGTGTTGGTGGGTACATTGCAGGTAGCTCCAAGCTCGTCGACATGATCCGATCGCTGGCTCCCGGCTTCATCTTCACCACCTCGCTGCCCCCGGCCACTATGGCCGGTGCCAAGGCATCAATTGAGTATCAGATGGAACACGATGGCGACCGACGGCTCCAGCAGCTTCACACCCGCGCCGTGAAGGAAGCCATGGAGCAGCGAGATATCCCCGTGATCCCCAACCCATCCCACATTGTCCCCATCCTGGTCGGAAATGCAGAGGTCGCAAAGGCTGCCTCCGATTTGCTGCTCAACGACTACGGCATTTACGTCCAGTCGATCAACTACCCCACCGTTCCCGTTGGACAGGAACGCCTCCGCATCACCCCCACCCCGGGGCACACCAAGGAGTACCGGGACGAGCTTGTGCAGGCCGTTGACGAGATTTGGACCCGTCTCGGCATCAAGCGCACCTCCGAGTGGGCCGCCGAGGGCGGCTTCATCGGAGTCGGCGAGGGCATGGCTCCCAAGCCTCTTTGGACTAACAAGCAGCTCAAGGTTGAGCAGGCTACCAAGGAGATTCTTGCGAGCGGCTGTGCTAACAATGGTGTCACCGAGGCTCTTCTCGAACAAGAGGCCCAGCAGCCCAACCAAGCTGCTGGTGCCTCTGCTTGAGGACCCTCGACACTGGCGCGCTTGTTAGCCGGCCACTGCGATTATGCACAAGCATAGCGCAGTCATCATGTTCCTTTCTTGACCACCCGTTTGAACCATGCTTTTTTTGACAGATAACGTATGTCGTGTCTCGCGCTCCTTGCTTGGACTGACTTGAGAGAATTGAAATTCTTGGATTTTCTTCCGCTGCCCGAAAAAAGAGGCATGCTGGAACCACAACACATAATTTTGTTCCCGTGTCCCGTGTCTAATGTGAACATGTATGATGAATTGTCTCGTGATCCCTTCCGATGCTGTAATATGAGCCGATTTCTCAAAGCCATGTAGATGAACCCCCCCACAAGGCAAATGTTCGGATAAACCTTTTAGCCGGTGTGGCCGGCTGTGATTGGTGAGTGGAGCTGCAAAGGCCGAGTCCAACGGAGGAACGGGGTAATTTTGAAGCTCCGTCTCCGTTCGAGAACCCCGTCTCGTCAACGCATTGAGCATGTAGACGGGACCCGAGAGGGCCGACGGCTGAAATCTTGTTCTTCTCGTCTCAAGAATGCTGTCTCAACCTTCTCCCTTTTGTTCCGTACCGAATGTCTCTTCGCCGACGCCGTAATGGATCATTGCAACGCGCAGCCCAAAAACAGGGGTCCAAAGGCGTGCACGACGTGCGCCAAAGCTAAAGCCAGGTGCATCGCCGGCCCCGAAGGAAGCCTCAAGTGTGATAGGTGAGTTGGGAAACACAGTTCCTAAAATAAAGGTACGAGGCGTAGCGGCCGAGTGCCTGAGTTTGTAGTGAGATCCAGTTTGTGTTAATGTTATTTCCGCTTCTGCAAAAAGATGTCATCGCCTGGACAAGATATGCGTCTCCCAGACTCCGGCTCCGCCCCGGGCCCGGAAGAGCCTGAAGCTGTCCAAGATTGCCGCGCTGGAGAAGCGCCTCGAGGAGCTGTCGTCCCAGGTGGTCCAGGATGGCTCAAGCCAATCGGCCAGCCCTCCTGCTGCTAAGCCGGATGCAAAGGCGGACAGCAGCTGCATGAGCCCGAGCAAGTGGGATTTCTCCCACATCTTCCTCAAGAACGGACCCCCGGCCCCCGAGAAGCCGGCGACGGCGGCCATCGAGATGCCCGCCGCTCCGATGCAGCCGCAGCCGCAGCCGTGGGACTCGTGGTGGCCGAACCCGCAGGAGGCCGAGGTGCTGCTGGACACGTACAAGTCCGTCTACGCGCCGCTGTTCCCGTTCGCCGTCGTGCCCGAGGGCATGTCGTGCCTCGAGCTCCGGGAGCGGCGCCCGTTCCTGTGGAAGTCCTTCATGATGGTCGGCTGCTTCCTCGACGGGCCTAGGCAGCTGAAGCTCGGCAAGGAGCTGCTTGCGCAGATCGGGCAGGCGGCTGTCTGCGACGGAGCCAAGGACCTGGATCTCCTGCAAGGGTTGCAGATGCTAGTCGCCATGTGGGTCGAACTGCCACGATGAAGGGTCGAAGAATATGTGCTGATTATGTGTGTGCGTGTGTGTGTGCAGGTTCCATTATGCGCTGAAGGGCTCGCAGGTGACAAACTTGCTGTTCCTGGCCAGGGCCATGTGCGTCAACTTGCCCCTCAAGGACGAGCCGACCCTGGAGGGGGAGGAGCGCGATGCAAACCTGGAATGTATGAGAGCATACGCGGGGACATACTACCTGAACACCCTGTGAGTGTAACCTCTACCGAGCCAAGGCCGACAGCTAACGCAACCCCATGTAGTGTGTTTACGGCTAACAAACGGCCTGATGTTCTCATGAACACAGGCCTCCTTGAGACGTGCTGCCGGGTGCTCGGATCAACGATGCAACGTCCCTCTGACGAATATCTCGTACAGCTGGTCCGCGTTCAGCAGCTTGCCCAGTCCATCTCATTGACAATGGATATTGGGAATATAGCGCAGCAGTCGATGAAGCTTCCTCTCACCATGGTGGTGCGGTCCTTCCAGGACCAGCTTGACCAGTTGACCAACTCTCTGCCTCCTCATCTCGCCGAAAATGGTATGTTGACTAGTATTCGCATCTACGTCTGTCGCTGACTTTTTCTTTCCTAGATGCTCTTAGAAGTCACATCAACATTGCGCAAGTCCTCTTATATGAAATCGGCCTTTCAGACCAGCACTCCAACGTGTCGTATGTCCCTCTCACGGAGCGCCTTCAGCTGCTGTGGGGGTGCGTCCGCTCCCTCAGATCGTTTTACGATATCCGCTTCGCCCGCCGCGACATCGACAACCCTCGCTTCCTGTGCCTGAGCTCATCCGACTTCGTCTACGCCATCATCACCGGCCTGAAGCTCCTGACGCTGCAGCTCCCCGGGTGGAACGTGCTGCAGATCCAGCAGGAGCTCAACATGGTCGAGGTCATGGACAGCCAGATCCGCGACCTCGTCATCTTGGTGGCCCGCCGCAAATCAGGCCTCGCGGGCGCTCTCGCGGGCACGCCGCAGCCCGAGGAACCGTTCGAGAGGCTGCTGCGCCAGCTCAAGACGCTGCGGGACATGGTGAAGCTGGAGCTTGAACGCCAGAACGCAGGGTGCTCGACGCTGTCTGGGATGGAGATTGGCCAGGACTTAGTGGTTCAAGACCTCGAAAACGATTTCTGGCAAAGCATGGGTGCCGTCGATGTCTGGAATGTGGTGGGGGATCCAAGTGTGCTGGATGCTCCCATGCCATGAGAACCATGATTTATCTGATGCGAACTGTACATTAGGAATAGGGGCACTCGGCGTTTTTTAGGGACACTCGGGACATGATGGTTATGATGGAAAAGTTGGCTTGTTGGCAAAGGAATGGGGGCACTACTATATTGAGATATCCAGGACCCCAATTATATCACGTCTATTTTTATTTTTGACAACTTCAACTACATTTTTTGTTGTAGTTTAGCGTCCTTATTCCGCGTCGTTCACTTCCACGGCCTGCACCTTGGCCATGGTCAACCACCTAAAGTCGCCCTCGCCCGTAGCCTTGCGGATGGCGTACAGCTCGTCCAGAAAGGCCGGGACGAAGGTGCCGGGCCCGCGGACCTCGGACCGGGCCGCCGCCATCTCGGCCGCGAGCTCAAACACGACGATGCCCGCGACCGCCGCCAGCAGCGGATCCTCCCCGCAGGCGCCGACCATGGCGCTCACGGTGGTGCCCAGGGTGCAGCCGGTGCCCGTGACGGAGCCGAGGTAGGCGTGGCCGTTGTCGATGCGGAACGTGCGGTGGCCGTCGCTGACGACGTCGGTGACGCCCGTCAGGAGGACGACGGCGCCGAGGCGGCGGGCCAGGGAGGCGACCAGCTGCGCCTTCTCGGCGAGGGTGAGTGACGAGTCCGAGTCGACGCCGCGCTGGAGGACCGAGGCACCGGCCACGGTCCGGATCTCGCCTTCGTTGCCCTTGATGACGGTGAAGCGGCCCGCCTCGAGGAGGGTCTTGACGGCGCTGCGGCGAACGGCAGTGGCACCGGCTCTGGGTTTTGTTGGTATTGCGTTAGATGAATGTATATACATCGATTTGCTTACTATCAAGGGGGGGGGGAAGAAATAGGGGGCATATGGCCAACTTACCCAACGGGGTCAAGGACAATAGGGCGGTTTGCATCGTTGTAAGCCTTTACGGCCTGGATGTAGTTCTTCAAGCCGTCTGGCGTGACGGTTCCCATGTTGACGACAAGAGCAGCCCCGAGATTGGCCAGATCGGCAGCCTCCTCGGCGTAGTTGGCCATGATGGGGCTTGCGCCGACCGCGAGGGCGACATTGGCGGCAAAGTTCTGGACGACCTATAGTAAACCACGTCAGTAGAGAGTTTCAAGGTCTTTTTCTTTTACCCCAAGACTTACAAGATTGGTCATGTTGTGCGTCAGGGGCGTCGTCTCGGCCACCTTGTGGACGACCTGCGGGATCAAAGCCACGGTGACTTTGGCCAGGAGATCGCGGGCAGCGGCTGCCGGGTCCGAGGCGGCCATGATGGCGCTCACGACGGCGACGCCATCGAGGCCCTTTGCGGGGGCGCGGCAGCCGGCAATGACGGGGGCCGCGTTGGAGCCGTTGATGCCGCCGATGCAGACGGTCGGGACGGAACCGAAGCCGGCGGCCGCGAGGGTGGAGAGGATCTCGCGGACACCCGAGGGGCCGATGATGGACTTTGTGTCCTTTTTACTGTTGGAGAGAGAAAGTTATATACACTGTTGGAAAAGAGGTATCGAAAAGCACGAGATAGAAGTGTAACTCACGTCGCAGTGGCATATACGGTGCCGATGCCGAGATAGTCGGCTCCGGCCTCGCACGCCCGGAGAGCCTCCTCCTTGGAGCTCGCCGTCACGCCAATGATCTTGTCCGGACCGAGCAGCTTCCTGGCCTCTGCATAGGCTGCAGTTGCTTTTGCGTCAGCGTGCTTCATCTCCCGTGGGCGGAACGGTAGTGTAATTTATATACGCACCCATGTCGTCCTGGCCAATGTGGACGCCCTCGCAGCCAATCTCGGCGGCGACGCTGACGCGGTCGTTGATGAGCAGGGGCACGCCGTAGCGGCTGGACACGGCGTGCAGCTTCCGGGCCGTCTCGACGGCGGCGGCGTGGTCGCTGTGCTTGTCGCGGTACTGGAGCACCGTGACGCCGCCCCGCAGCGCCGCCTCGACCACGGCGCAGATGTCGCGGTCGCCGAGGATGGCCGCCGTCGAGTCCGTCACGAGGTAGACGCCGTAGTTTACCGAGTTCTTTGCCATGGTTCTTTTTCTTTCGTATTCCTTTGTACAGATAATGGTTTTTTTTTTTGGCTCGTCGGAAACTCGGCGGGTGGAGTTGATTCGGAATGAGTGAATTGACGTCAACTTATCTGCTAGGGCACAAAGTCACGACAGCTCGTGTATAAATGTCGCGAAATCTTGGCCGGCTTCAGCATTTGCGGCTGTGCCTCACTTTACGAAAAGAGATATAGATGGAATTAGCAGAGAATGCAACAAAACAAAAGTTGTTTTCATGGAGATTGGCCATCATTGGTACATCAAGGTGCTTAAAAGATTTGCACGTCTATCAAAAATAAAAATAAAAAGGAACATGGTCCCGTCCAAGGGTATCTATCAGTTTATCCCATCTATCCCGCAACACCTCCCTCTTCTCCCAACACCAAAAGACGATTCACTTTTGTAACCCGTTTTTTTCTTTCCCTTTCCTTTCTTGTTCATCTTAGAACCGCGAAATGTCACGTCCGAAAATCCACGTCACCAGCCAGTAGACGGGAATCAGGAACTTGTTCCGGATGCTCATGCTCTTGGTCAGGTAGGCCGTTCGCCACAGAATCCAGGCGGCGCGGCCCTTGAGCTCGTCCGACTTGGACTGGTGGATGGCGCGCCAGCCGCCGAGGTAGGCCATGGTGCCCCAGTTGCGGAACTTGAAGCTGGGCGTGGCGATGGCGTCGGCGTCGGTGCCGCCGTTGATCCTCTTGGCCAGGTACGAGGCCTGCTGGCTGGCCACCTGGGCCGTGGCAGGGAGCGTGCGGCCCTCGACGACGGCGCAGTCGCCAATGGCGTAGACATCCGGCAGCGCCGTGGTCACGGTGCCGGTGCAGTCCCGGTTGCGCACCTGCACACGGAGGTGCGGGTCAACCAGGAACCCGCCGGACTTGTTGTCCTTGGCAATGGTGCCCACGCCCTCAATCTGCTTGCCCACCAGATCGCCCACCAGCGGGTTCTGCATTAGTCCCGTGCTCCAGACGACAACGCCCGCGCCCACCTCCTCGGGCTCCTCCTTGATCGACATCATCAGCACCTCGCCGTCCCGCCGGATGCGCTGCAGATGGTGCTCCGTCTTGACCCGGATGCCATTGCGCTTGAAGTGATCCGTGGCGTAGCTGGCCAGGTTTTGGTCGAACATGGGCAGCACCTTGGGTGCGATGTCGTAGATGGTAATGGCCACAAACTTATTCAGCTCCGGGTACATCTTGGACAGGTCCTCGTGTACCAGGTCGTGTAGCTCGGCCGCGAACTCAATGCCCGTGGGCCCACCTCCGACCACGGCGAAGTGCAGCAGCTTGCGGCGCTCCTCGTCGCTCTTGGTTGGCAGCGCCGCCTTCTCAAAGGCCTGCAACACCTTGAGTCGCACGGCGCGCGCATCGCCCACATCACGTAGAAAGCACGCGTGTTCCTTGACGCCCTCGACGCCAAACGTCTGGCTGTAAGAGCCCACGGCCACGATGAGCTTGTCGTACGGCACCTCAAACTCCTCGCCTTTCTCGAGCTCCGCGCCGGTCCTCGCTGCCTCGTCTCGCGTGTTGGCCTCGACCCGGATCACCTTTCGCTTGAAGTCAATGTCCGAAGCCCACGCCTGGTGGAACTCGTCCAGTCCGAGACGCCGCACCGGTTCAATGACTGACCGGAACTCGAGCGTCCCTACCGCCGATGACGCTAGTAGCGGCGTGAAGACGAAATGAGACCGTGGGGACACAAGGATACGCTCAGTCTTGGAGGAGGAGAGACTTCTGGCGAGGGCGTACCCGGCCCATCCGGAGCCAAGAACCACGATGCGTTCCTTGGTGGAGTCTAAAAGAATGGAGCAAAGTTAGCGAATGTAGATGGTAAAGGGAAAAAAACACCTCTTTGATGAACAAATCCTGGTGAGGATCTGTCAATTCCTTCCATTTTTGTTCTCCATCTCTCTCTCGGTATGTTTGCATGTGAAAGAGAAAAAAAGCAAAGGACTCACCCTCAATTGCTCTTTCGGCAACTGTGCTGCTCAATCTCACGTGGCCACCCCGAACAACATCAATACCCTTGACACATCGGCTCAATCGCATCAGGGAGCGAGCATCTGGACGGGGAAATCCAGCCATGTTGGCAACAGGACGATTGTGTTTCCCAAAATTCGCAAGATAAGAAAAATTATCTACCGATGACGGTCCTCAATTCTTCGGGGGGCGAGGCGATGGCTCTTTATTATTAATCGCACTCAGCGTCCCCGTCCCGCCGTTGATGTCATCTGTTGGGTCCCGGCACTGGGCCAACTTAATTATAGGCGTCGACTCCACTAAGCCGATGCGGCTCTGATCAAAGCGCTGCGACGCCGCCAGTCGCTTGCCGTCACAAGGCCTGTCGTACCCGTAGTCAGCCTCAACGCCACGATAATTCGTCGGAGGCCATCCGTGTCCCGTCCCCCTTTCAATCACATCACGGGCTTTTCCGGCGGCCCGTCGACGTCTCCTTCACCGTCCCCGGCTGCCCGACTCCGAGCCTCGGTGAGTGACTCACGGACGGGGGCACATGCGAAAAATACTCTTACAAACAACTTTTTCGTCTTATTATTTGCCTTCTAGATAATTGACTTTTCTTCTTCTTGCGCTTGGCTACGTCAGACTGTCCATGGCAGTCCAATCCTCAATTCCCTTGGCCCGACCTTCTACTGTAGCATGGCATCCAAACTCTCTCCCAGAACTCCCTCAATCTTAATAATCCATTTATGAGTTTCCCGCTCCACCACCTCGTCGTCATCCTCCTGTAGCTCGCTGATCCGAGGTAGCATCTCATGCAGCATCGACAGCCACTCCTCGCCGAGCCGGTCCGTCAGCGACTGCTCACACTTGACCGCCGCCAGTCGGACCGCCGTATCTTCGCTCTTGAGGTGCTTCAGCAGCGCCGAGTTGAGTTCCTTCTGGTGTGTTTGCGAGTCTGCCGCTGACGCTAGCTCTACCGTAGCGGGGATCAGATCTGCCGTAACATCCACTGCGCCAGCATGTGAGAATAGCTCCATCATCACCGGTCCAACGGCACCGAAGTGGGCTGGTGCTTGCCAGAAGTCGTCCTGGTCATGCTCGAAGCACTGTGATAGTGTCTGGAGCACCCTGCTCCACAGGGCCTGCTCCTCGGCAACCTTGAGATTGGTCGACTTGAGAATATTGACGGCATCTTCCACCAGATACGTAGCGTAGTTGGTAACGATAGACTTGAGGTTGCCGAAGAAGGCCTTAAGGAATCCGTAGACGGCGTATTGCCGCAAAGCCCGACCAACTCGGTCACTCTTGGCCAATCCTGTTCCGGACCACTCAATCAGCTGCACGAACACTGGTCTGAACGCCGCGTCGTTGAGCTTGTAGATCATCTTCAGCGCATTCTCATTCAGCCTCTCCTCAACAGCGTCCAGTGCTTCCAATGCCTCCTCGCTGAGCTCGCCCTTTGCATGCTCTTCTCGTCGGAGGTCAAATGCCTTCTTTAGAATATCGGAAAGTAGAGTGGCGTTCTTGGAGATGCCAGACTTGGAGTGCTTGTCAATGGCAAGACCCAGGACATGCAGATACTCAGTGACAGCCTAGAACAGTTAGCAAATTGTCATACACAACGGAGTACACATTCTTACAGAGAACCCAGCTGTCCTTGCGCTTTCCCAGTTCCTTTCCAAGCTAGAGAAGATTTCCTTTGCCTCAAGCTGCTTAGCCAGGAAGTGAAGGCAATCGACTCGGCTTTCCTTGGTCTCATCATCGAGATCAAGCTCCGCAGACTTGTTGGACACTTCCAGGATGCGATCCAGATACGTGGAAAGCATGTAAGGAAGATGTTCCGCGAGCGAGCTGATGAAACCGTAGCTGGCCACGTGCAGCTCTTCGTCGATATCGTCTCCATCGATGCTGGTGTAAAGATACGACACGGCTTGCGGGATGGCAACTGGCAGAACGGGCATGATGGCATCCTGGAGAACATCCACCAGAGATGTGAGGCACAAGAGAGCCATAACCCGGAGGCGCTGCTCCGACTGTCCCAGGCAGTGTTCGCCAGCAATCGTAATGGCAGCTGCGACAACGGCCTCAATATCCTTCTTGCCATACTTCTCGGCAATCTTGTCCACGCAGGTAACAGCAGTGTGCTTGTAGCGGATGTCTGTCGAATCCCGAATACCAGCAGTGAGCTGGGGCAGGAAAGTCAAGAGGACAGTCCTTGAAGCGGGATCAGTGTTGCTCTCCTGCTCAACACGGACTTCGAGAGCGCGCAGGACCTTCTGTCTGAGACCCATATCGGGTCTGTCAAGAAGGTTCTCCACAGCCTTGATAAACTCGCCAATCGAGAGAAGGTTGAGAAGGTTCTGGAGAGATTGGCCACATTTGTTGTGAAGACTCTTGGTGTCCTTGACTGTATCGGCCAGAACCAGGATACCTTCGAGTAGAGTAGCATAGAGCTCGCGGACCCTTGAGGCGTGCATGTCATCGTGCTCCGTGACTTCTCCGATTTGGGACTTGAGTTTCTTGCTGGACAAAAAGCTAGGGAACGCCGAAAGTTGACGAAGGGCAATTTCCTGAATATCCTTTTTCCTGTCGTCGGTGATGCCAAGGAGAACGAAAGAAATTCCAGGCTTAGACTTGAATAGATCGGAAATGAGATCAAGCAACTTGACAAGGGTATCTAACTGAGCTTCGATGCCAAAGTTGTTCAGCAGCTCAACAATGAACTGCAAAAGAGCGTCACTTGGGCCATATCGGTCCACCAGCATGCTGATAAGGCCGTGAAGGAATTCTTGGGGTCCGAGAGTCTCCACAAGGGCAACAAACAGGCCCTGTCTGCGGTGGGCAGGGATATGCTCATACGCCGTAGTGAAGCTAACAAGAATATCAGAAGCACCAGCGACGGGGCTCTTCTGGCCTTGGCGCAAAGACTCGATCAGGGGAGGAATGACCTCCTTGATTGTCTGAGAAACAACGTGTGCAGAGTAATCGTCGCTTTGGCGGAGGACGGAGGTACCCATAAAAGTGAAAATGGGCATCACACTGTGAAGCACCAGGTTTGGTGCCGTCGTAGCAAGGCTTGCAATCAGCAACAGAGCTGCGTTCTGGACGACGGGGCTGGACGACTTCTGAATGCAGTTAACAAGCAAGTCACCGTAACCACCAGAGCTATCGATCTTGAGCTTCTTGTTGGACTTGTATGCGGGCATCATTGCCAGGAGACTGCGGAGAATCAAGTTCTGCAGGTAGCCCAACTCGGATCCCACAACTGTTCTAAAGTGCTGGAGCTCCGATAGAGCTGTGAAGAGTCCATCCAAAAGTTCAGGGTGCTCAACTGGCTCAGAGTTTTCCACCAACTGTAAAACAAATGTGACCTTGCGAAGTGCATGGCTCAATTCCGGGGTGACCTGGGTGATTAAGCCCCTGTTACCGTCCGTGGAGCTCGTGCGACGACGCTTGTTTGGTGGAGGTTCTGTGATCATCTTTGTTCCAGTTTGAATGGAATCGAGGAAGAAAGACAGGATATCCGTGGTAAGTCGAACGTGTCTCAGCAGATCTGCGGCCTCTGCTGGGACAATTGAGGCTGAATCGTCAGAGCTAGTCGATTCTTGAGAAATCTCGAGCAGTTGCTGAGCAGCCATAAATTTAACATCGGCCTTCATTGACGACCACATCTTCCTAATGCGTGAAAAGATGGCTCGGATGAGATCCGCCTTTTCCCTCTGCTCAGGATCATGAAGGAACTTCAAGAAGAAGTCCAAGCCAGCAGTGTCGTTGGGGACGACAATGTCAACAAATCGAGTGTCCATTTCTGACTTCTCAAGTCGTTCAGAGCTGCATAGTCGAGCAGCCTCGGCCTCATTTTGACTAGCCCACCACTTGAGAGCGGGCAAAAGAAGCTGCGTTCTTGTAGTTGTAGAAACTCCGCGAACCTCATTCACGGTTTTCAAGAGTCTGCTCTTAACCAAAATCAGGGGCGTGTTGACAATGTGAGAAGTAAGGAAAGTTAATAACGAAAGTCTGCCGGGCTGAGACAGGTGGTCCTTCTTGTCCAGAGCCGCGCTGGGCTTGGTTTGGTATTTGCCTTGTTCAATAGAAGTCCTGAGCACAGCAGAAATGTGTTCAGGGTCCATAACACATTCCTCAACAGTGGGAAGGATTTGCAGGTGGAGGATCTTGGCGACCACGTCAGGGGTAAGTGATGTTACATCTTTCGACTTGCCATATAGAGATCCCTCACCCCATGTATCTAATCCAGTGGAGGGCACCGGCGGTACGTACAGGCTTGTGAGCACGGTGATCAGGTCGGCAGCAGATTGCCTAACTCGCTTTGAGGGGTCGCTGAGAGCCGTGATGCAATAAGGGAGGAGAGACTGAAGGTCAGCCTTTTCAGAGCTACCCGCTTTGAGTCTTCTCTTCGCCATATCCAGAGCTGCAACACGAGCTAGCGCCGGGTACGGGCCGCACCAAATGCGGATAAAGAAGCTGAAATAAGTGCACTCCTTGAAGGCTGTCAGCCGGTGGAGCTTCGGGCATTGCTCGAATTTGGCAAGCAACTCGGCATCCTGAGACTTCTCGGAGACGATCGAGAAGAAGATGTGGCTGAATTCATCGAATATCTCCGCAGGCTGAGGCAAGAGGCATGGTGACAGGCCTTCGGGTCGGCTCGAAATTTCGTCCAATAGCGCCTCAATATCCTGAGCCGACTTAACCTGGTTGGCATCATCCACCATCTCATCGTCCTTGGCGGTTGAAGGCAATCGTCGGGAGCGGAAAGACAGGTCAAGCTTCATTTCCAATTCCTCAATATCGAATTTCATCTCTTCAATCACAGACTGGATAATGTCACCAGATTTGCCAGTGTTCTGGGAGAGGGTGATGAGAGCAGATCCAAGCTCTCTTCGAAGCGCGCCATCCTCATCATTGTCGTCGGTTAATCTGTGAGCGGTCAAGATCAGGGACTTGAAGATAACAGAGATTTGCTTCTCCTTCAAGATTGTGCCGCTAAGGATAGCCATGATTGTGGCAAGGCCGCGCGAATCGCCCTTCTTTGTCAGTCGTTCGATTAGGGCCAAGCACAGGCCGTTGGCGAGTTTGTCAACGCGACGCTCTTGTCCAATCTCAACAAGCAAATTGCCAACATCCGAGACCTTCATGAGAGCCTTGGCCGTCTTTCCGCTCATTTGCTTCGCCGATCGATATTGCGCAAGGATGGCCAGACACACAAGTCCGGGTCGGACGGTCTCGTTGGTCCAGCCATGAACGGTCTGGTCCATGAATGCCGTGACAGCGACATCTCCGAGACTCCCCTTTGCTACAAACACTGCAATTGCCATGTATGAAGCAATCTGAATGCTAGGGACCTTCTTCATAACTAGGGACTCTGCAAAGATGGGAACCAGTCGGTGAAGCAAGGCCTGGTCATTTTCGCTCTGCACAGCTGATCTTCCAGACTTTGTCCTGTCCAAAATGCCACTGACAGCCTCGGTCATTATGCCGGCCCAGAAGGAGATCAACGCAGGGTAGTGAAATTGCATTCGGCAGGATTCAAGAGTATACTCGGAGATGAGTGTAAGGAACGCAGGGTGGTGAATGGACTGGTGAACCAGAACAGATCGCGGTGGCGAGGTTACCGAGCGGACGTAAGGATCAATAAATCGGAATTCGTGTGGTATTTTGCTCGGGAGGATAGATAGAAGGGTTGCGAAAGCTGGGATGGAGTGGTAAGGAAGGAATGCCAGGAGGAGGGCGCTCGTGTTTTCCTCGTGGATTCTAGCAAGGTTAGCGATCAGTTTTGCGAGAAGAATTCAACAAACATACTTGAATCGGCGAATCAGCCACTCGATAGCCTTGATAGCTGGCATGAGCCTCAGTCGACTGCCGGCGAGGCGAAGAAAAGCTTCAACGCGACGATCGAGTTCCTTGTTTTCGGCCGCGCTGAGTTGGGTACGGTCCTCATTTTGACTCTCCTCGCTGAAGATTGTCGACTGGAACTGCGCGAATCGAGAATCGAGCTGGCAGAGCTCTTCGAAGCCCGGGTAGCATGTGGTGTAGAGAGTTTGGTAGCTCTGAGTTGCGGCAACCCGAGGCTCCCAAATCAAGGACTTGGAGTGAGCAGCCTTTTGCGCCTTGACATTGAGGGTGGACTTGGAGTTGGCGGCCACCTGCGCCAATTGGGCAGCAAGAGAGGTCGCCATTGTGACAAGCGCAGCGCCTCGGGCTGCTGGAGGTTGTTGGTGGGGGATATCGACGAACTTGGCTTTCACAACATCAAAGTGAAGGCTGCGCCGAAATTTTTTGGCACGGAAAAAGATGAAGGACCGGGAATTTTGTTATCGATAAGACCGGTACGACGCCCAACCAGAACGGGTTCATGTCTGTTGCGGGCCACCCCACTCTGAGATCCACCGCGATGTCTACAACTGAGTATTAGTTCGATACTTTCAAGACAAACCGTCTCAGTATTTCTAGCCAAAATAAATAAATAATACCTCAATGATTAAGCCTGCCTATATATAATTATTTGGCCTTGTTGGAATCATTCTCGCCTTAGATGCGACTATTTTGGCTGTAATCAATGTTGTACAGCACCGACGGTGGAGAAGTACACACCCACCCACCACCTAGTACAATCATTCAAGGGTTGGATTGTGTTACCCCCAAAACCCCAAACCCCCAAACTCGCCAAGATTGTTCGTGATTCTAAGACTCGAAGAATGAAGTGATGTGAGCAGAGAAGGTAATTCCACTTCTCATGTACTGTCATGTCTGAACAGCCTTAGATCCACAAGTACCGAGCGCCGTTTTCAATTCGGCGCAAGGCGCATTGCCCTTTTAGTGACAGGCAGGAAGCGGGTAATCCTGTCCATGCATAAGCATTTTGGTGCTGATTGGTTCTGTCAGTTCCGCCATCAAGATTATACTCAATCCAACAAATAGGAACAATAATTTTCCCATACTAAATAAACGTGGCATCTGTCTTGCGCATGGCATCTCAGTTCAACTTGCTGTTCCGCTTTTGTCATTGGCGCGGAACCCCCGCACCGACTGTGGGACAAAATGAGCGGCATGACGGGACCGCAGCCAAACATGCCGCAACTTGGCCATTCGGACCTTAGCTGTCTATATATTCGCTCGGCGAGGCCCTTATCTTTCACTTTTCTCAAACCTTTTTCAGTCGGAAGCCTTTTTTTTCAATACCCCGCAGCCTAAACGTGTCCGTGACTCACTGCACTGCCAGCTACTTCATTATGGCGGTAAGATGCCCAATCTTCATTCCGCTCCACAGAATATATTTTGACACTGGCCATTTATAAAAGTCCACCTACCCTCAGTTGGTCCTTTTCGGGGACTCGCTGTTTCAGCATGCGGTGGAAACCTTCGGCAGCTTCTCTCTGCAGGGTGCCCTGCAGCATCGTAAGTCAGAGCTGAACTAGTATCTCAAACATACCGGAGTGCTAAATTTCTCGAAGACTTCTGGCGCCGACTTGATGTGATGAACCGCGGTCTGTCTGGGTGGACCTCGTCCCACGCTGTCCAGCACATCCCTCAAGTTTTCCCGGAGCGCAATGGTGATTTCGGTCCCAAAATGGACTATTTGGTAACCAGTCAGTCATCTGAACGGGGCTACCCTTAACTAACGCTTGCGAAGGTTGTTTTGTTTGGAGCCAACGATGCTGTCCTAGATCTCCCTACCACCTCCCAGCATGTTCCTCTCGAGCAGTACAAGCAAAACCTGACTAAGATCATCAATCACCCTCGCATCACTGCTCACAAGCCTAAGATCCTTCTCGTCACGCCTCCTCCCTTGGACCAGTTCAAGGTGAAAATTCGCAACATGGAAGCAGGCCACTCTCAGGAAGTCCGAACCTCGACAAACAGTGCCGCTTATTCCGAGGCAGCTCGAGAAGTGGCCCGGGAGAACCCTGGGGTGGTGCTCATTGATCTCCAGAAGGCCATCATGGACAGAGCCATTGAGTTGAGCCCTGGAGACTATCAGCCCGGTGGACCGGCGCTGGGCTCGCCTGAGAATGGAAAGTCGGGCGCCCTGAACGAGCTTCTTCCCGATGGGCTGCACATGGGAGAAGAGGCGTACAAGATTTTCTTTGACCTTCTTCGCTCAGAAATTGGCCAAGAGTGGCATGGTCTGGCTGACGATGATCGCACGGGATGGGTTCTTCCCGACTGGAGGGCAATTGTACCGGAAACGCAGTGAGAGGTTTCAGCGCGCTAAATCGATCCAGTAGACAGAGTATTAGGCATGATAGAAATTAGAATTAGAACTCAAAACTAGGTTGACGTGCTTAGCCACCGCGTCAATTCATTTTAGACCGACCATTGTTAACCACTTAGATCAAACGGCCAGGCATTGCATTTCAAAAAATGGGTTCCCAATCAATTTCCATTCAAAGTGCCGACCAAAGCATAAATGGCCTTTTTGAGGGTTCAAGCAAATGCAAGATGAGCTCACCCAGGAATCAGTTTCGTAATAAGAAATCTTCCCTGCAAACGATGACCCACTAGATGCTACGTAGGTAAGCGACAAGAACAGGAACCTTTGGAACAGCTGTACGTCTTGGCAGGGAGAACTTCAGCCATCAATACCCAGCCAATGAGGTCAGAATTACGAACTGATCAACCATGCATCACAAAGACGGGAGTAAATATTTTCGGCTTCAACGCGGGAATAGGAATATCCAACAACCGCTCTTCTTTTTCGCACTCATCCTTGCCGTTTTCGGTTTGGAGTTGCTGAGTACTGAAACGGCCGAGACAGGTTATCGATGAGGTCCTTAAAATTTAATGCTCCTTTTGAAAGAAAAAAAAATTAAGGCCGTTATTAAGGAATGTAGCATAAGCAAGGGAGAGACTAGTCATGATGGACGTTTTTATATTGAACCGTCTTTCTGTCCGCTGCGCTAAGCACCCATGGTGTTACACACCAAGAAAGTCGCCGGGCTTGCTCGGCAAAGAAGATGCCGAGACACCACGCAGGTTTCTTAAAGAAGGCGACAATGGATTCTTGTCTAGCGGTCTAACTAAGGTTAGAGGGAGCAATGCACAATTACGTTGATTTGCATAGGAATGAAACCCGGCTTTGAAAGCCAAGCCCGACTTCTCGCCCGAGCCAGGTCCTCCGTCATCTCAGCCAACGAGCACACCCCACAGGCGCTAGAGCAACCGCCACGTTAGCGCGCCCCCCGCCCGCCCGCAACCGACAGACTCCCATCCATGCCAACTTATCCTTGACGTTGAACGTCCACCCGTGCCCCATTCAACTTTATATCCTCACTCATCCGACATCGACTCACGCTCGCCGGTTGCCTCTTTCTCGTTGCCGCCTCCCTTCCTTATATCCCGAGATCGCCTCCTGCCGGAAATCCGACTGCTGCCTTGGCCGTCTTACTCGTTCGCCTCCTTGTTCCCTGCTTGCGCCCGAGCCGCATTGCCATCTGTCCCTCCCAGCTCAGACTCGACAATAACGTTGAAACCCCCTTTCCTCAACCGAGATCCCACGAGCCTCCGCGTCAGCTTCTGCCTCACGATCACGTCTGTTTTGTCCTCCGATCTTCGACATCCGCTGAGTCTTCATTTGTAAGGCTGTTCCCGCATCCAACGCCTTGCCCTCCGCCAAGCTTCACAACTGTATCACCCTCACCTTGCCTATTTCCGAGTCACCCTCGACCGATCGCTTCCGATATCCCTCTCCGCCAAACGCGCCGTCGTGTACCGTGCAGTTCCTTCGCTTGATTGATTTGTTCCAGACCTCGAGGTCACGCACTTCGCAGCCGGGCGATTCTTCAGAGATCGCCCCTTGTCGCCACGGGGCCTCTTGGTCTTTGCTCGGCCATGTGGCGGGGGAGGTGGACCTCGTGAACTGATACCTGGGGATCGAGGTCGCAAGAGTCCAACAGCGTTGCTGGGAATACGGAATTTGCATGCATCTCATGACTCCATGAGGCGCTGTGAATAATCACCAACCCCCAAACTTTCGTTCTTTGGAACCGCCCTCCCCCTTCCATTGTTTTGCCACTTCTGCCAGACTTCCTTGACTGTCCGACCGCTCAGTTATCTACGCTTCCACATCTCTCTCTTTTGGCTGCCCCACAACTACACACTCGTGTCTTTGTGCTGCTGTAGCTTGTCGGGGATGGATCCACGATTCCCTGCCACTCGTGAGGATCTGTACAACCTACAGATGGAACTGAAACAAGTCCAGTATACACAGAGCAACCATGCAGACAGGCTTTCACGACTAGAAAAGCGCCAGGCAGATGAAGCCTCAATAAAGTCTGTCTGGAACTCTCCTTTCCCCGGCGTCCTCAGTGGCACCCCACAAACAGGTAACTTTTTTTAATCATTCCCCCTACACAACCCCACCAGACCATGAGCGATCCTAACCATGAGTTCCAAGGCCCTGTGCAGATGCCTCACCCCGATGTGTTTGATGATTTGGATGAGCAGGGTGAGCAACTATTAGGCTCCCTTCATTTGGGTCCTGCCGAGGAGGAGCCAGTTCGCCGTGGCGCTGCATCTCGGGCCAATAGCGTTCGCTTTGATGAGAGCGCCTTGCACGGATCCAACTGGGCTGGCCAGAATAGTCGTCACTCTGGCGATTTTGGTCCCGTACGTCCTGGCAGCGGCCTCATGATGGAACGATCACTCTCTCACAAGTCAGACGGGAGACACAGCTCGGCTGGACATTCAGTCCATTCTCATCATTCGGTTGCCTCAGGTCGAGCCAGCAGCTTAGGCCTTGATAACAACTTTGCAGTTGATGACGATGATGATTCCTTCGACATTCCAGAGCCCCCGCCTGCGTTCTTTGTTCTCGGCACAGTTCCTTCCATTATTCGATGTTGGCTGACGACCGACTTTGCCCATGCGACTCTGCTTTACGCCGACGTATGTTCTGGGTCTCAGAAGTCTACCGTCGACTATTCTCTTCTCCGGGAACTCGATCTACTGGAGGAGATCCACCGAGATGCCGATGGCGTGCTGCGTGTCAGGCTGAATGTGTTTTTCGCAGAAGCTGTTATCACTCATCATGGAAATCGATCCGGTAGTCCAAGGGGCCCCGTTCCCTCCATCACGGTTTTCTTCGAGGTCGTCGGCACTGAGCTAGTTCCTCAACGCACAGAACAGAAGCCAATTCGCATATTCATCGGCAGTGATGCCTTGAGGGCGCACTCTTGCGACATTCTCTTCTCGCAAAACACCATGACTCTGTACAGCAGCGATCGTGACCGTCTCCAGGTGCCGTTTGTGCGCCCCGAACATGATGCCGTGTTTCGAAACCTCTGCACAACTCACATGACCCATGACAAGCACAAGCTCAATGCCAATGCGACACCTTTCGTTTTAGGCGAAGCAGCTCAGCTTCCTAACCAACGAGGCAACTCCGATGCAGGATCCAACCCCCAGCATGACGACGAGTCTCACAGCGGAGTATCTCCAATGGCCTCGCAGGCTGTACCCATCAAGGGTCCTGAGACCAACAGCAACATGTCCGATGCTGGCGCCGATATTGACAGGCCAGCTCGAGGCGTTGGTAGTTCAGACTCTGCCCACAAGGAAGGAACTACTAGGTCATCATCATCAGAGACTCGCCGAGATTCGGCTGCAGGCATATGGGGTTCATGGCGTCATGGCACGAGCAACGGAAGTGACAATTCGCGAGAGAATGGGCCTCTCAGCGGGTATCAGCCTGCAGGGAGGGGCAGCCGCAACATGAAAGTTTTGAGACCCCAGAAATCGGGCTCAACATCTGCCAGGACCGGCGCCTCATACGAGCCCCCTCCTTCATCCAAGTCTTCAAGTGATGGTCGACGCAAGAGCCAGCCCAACCTCGGTGGCGGAGAGAACGTCAATGGCACTGTCAACCGATGGGATGCGAAGCGCGTGGCCAGCGTTAGCGGAGACTCTAGGCCGCAATCGCAGCCCCAGACACAGCCGCTCGCGAGCCGAGAGGTGCGCAATGCGAACACACTTCCACGATCCGCCAACCCAGTTGGCGTTGCCTCGGCCTTCTCATGGATGACACCTGCGACGAAGCCCAAGGGAACCACCACGGGCATGGATTAGCATGCAGGACGCAATGGCGGTGAGGTGAATGTTGATGTGTTTTTTTGCGGTTTGTTTGATGGTTTAATTTTTTTTTTGGACTCCTTCTAGATGCTGTCCACGACGCGCACTGGACATGTTTTCAACTAGAAATAGTAGAGGAGGAAATTCACATTGCAACCAGGCTAGGAGGTTGGGGACGAAGTAATGTTACGTAGTCACGGCAGCTCGATGTAATTCATGAAACTTGACAGAAGGGGGCGCTGCAAAGCCCCATCAAAAACAATGCAAATGAAAATCGCGAAATTATCAGTGTCTATGGGGCTGCTGTGCTCTGGGGTGTCTATTTTGTTTCTGCCGTGTTGGTCCAGGCTTGCCTTGACGGGTATATATATATACATGTCATTGCTCAAATCTTGGGAGCAGGAGGCAGTACTTCCCAGACTTTCTTCGTGTCGGCCATTGCACCCTTGACAACGGTGATGAGTTCCCTGAAGCCCGGATGGGAAGCGTCTCCGACGCATTCGTACATCCAGCTCTCGCTCGAGGTGACGGTGATGCCGGGCTCGGCGCGCAGGCGGTCGAGGGCGATGCCGATTTCCGCCGGGTTGCAGCTCGACACGCCGTCAGCAATGACGTAGACGGAGTGGCCGGCGTTGCGCAGGTCGAGGGCGGTCTGGGTGATGCAGATGTGGGACTCGATGCCGACGAGGGCGACCTGGGCGGGCCCGGACGAAAGGTCGGCCTGGACGGCAGGGATGAACATGGAGAAGCGCGTCTTGTCGTGGGGGGCCGCGGGCAGCATGCTGGCGAGCTCGGGTACCGTGGGCCCCAGCTTGGCTGAGGTCTGGGTGGTGGTGATGACGGGCACGGAGAAGGACTTTGAGAAACGGAGGAGCTTCTGCGTTGTGAGGACGCTGCAGGATGGGCAAGTCAACTTCTGATCAGCAATTGAGTGTGCGGGAGAGCGGCCGTGCTGTTGAGGCGAAGGAGGGTGGGGTCAACATGGTGAAATATCGTACATTTTGTCAAACTCGTAGATGGCGTTGCGGAACTTGTCCTGAATATCGCATACTCTTGTAATTGGCGTTTGTTAGTTTCCCGGGAACCTCTTTTATGCTCATTCTCCTTCTTCCCAATTGGAGCGGGCGACATACAGGATCGCTGGGTTCTCTGTCGGGGATCGCAAGTTAGCATCATGCCATGGCGTGATGAGCCGAGAAGGGGCAGCATCCCGGCAGCGGACAGAACTCACTGAACCGCAGCTCGCTCGGAGCGGACGCTGACATGGCGCGTATCTGGAGGGCTTTGGGATATCGATTGGGTTGCGCAGGAAGGGATCCGATCCCGGAGAATGGTGTAGCGGCGCGGCTGGACGATGGTGGTCGCGGGTGATGATGCCGCAGCTGTGGTTGGTGGTAGTTGCGGTGGACAGGGCCGAGATGGCAGCCAACAGGCGAGAGGTTTGGTCGCCTGAGGACACGTCGACTAGTGAGGGCGATGGAGCACGAGATGGGCATGGCCGAGGAACCAGAAGCGTCACAGGGAAGAAGGAGCCAGAAAATGATGATAAGGGCTGGTCAAACAAAGGAAAGGGAGGGGCGTCCACCTTCGAAACAGCAGGAGACGCCAAAGGCAGGATGACGAGCAAGCAGGGCGCAGTCTCTCCCCCAATGATGGAATGGGCTGCGTGCAAGACAATAAGTGAGTCCACACAAACCACAGGAGATCGATCGGGCCCAAGCTTTTGGATCCCGGGTTCGGGTTGGGGGGTGCGCGGGGCACCCAGGAGCCTGTCCAGGCGGAAAGAGGCGGGAAGCGGGGGGCGGGCGAACACATACTTACGGGGTGCATTAGCGGGGCTACGCGGCCACTGCCCGCTGGACCTTGGGGGGTCTCAGCAGGGGCGCTTTAGTGGGTGCCTGCTATTCCAAATACTTTGTCGCCCTTCACGTCCCACCCCCCCGGTCACAACTCGGGATGTTTAATTCTTGTACACTCCGCACGCCGATCAAGGGAGCCTCTCTCCGTCGTGAGACCATTGATCGGAGGTTTTCATAGACTTCTTTCCATTTTGGGTGTGCACATCAGTCACTGGGCATCTGTAGCAGGATTCCAGTCATGGCCTGATTTTTTTTCCCCATTTATAACTCGGCCGTCTAGGTCAGATCGTCTATGTAATAACTAATGAATCTCGTCAACAAACAACAAATGCGACCAAAAAATGTAGTAGACAAATCAATGAACCCCTTTAACTCCACTTAATGCATCCGTCTATCCTTCCTCTCTCTCATGCATTCACTTCGGCGAACCATGTTCGCAACAATCCTGCCAGCGCACTCGGCAGCTCTTCCAGGTGGTGCACAATCAGATAGTACTGGAACGGGAATGTGTCAAGGTACCGCTCAATCACCACGCGGCTCTCACCCCCATCCCTCACAAACTTGGCCTCCTTCAGGTCCAGAACGCTGTCTCCCTTCCTCTTGCTTGTGTCGTCCATGACAATGAACACAATCATCACACGCTCTTCCATCGCCTCACGGAGCTGTCTACGGATCGACTCGTGTGATGACGACGGTGTCAACCCATCGGAAAGAATCAAAGCCAACTGCCACAGGTCTGAGTTTCCGCTGCCTTGCTGTCGTGCCAGTCTGAATGTCTCCATTGTCTGCTGAATAAGAAGGCCAATGTCGGTGCGATCCTGCGAAAAGTTGAACTTTTGCAGCACCTTCGCACCTGCATCGGAAGCGAACGGGTCCGTGAGGGCGTGGGCTGTGAAGACGTCGGCACCAAAACCCATGACTCCAACTTGGCCAGCCTCCAACATTGTCAAGGATCGCGACACCATCACCAAAGACTCCATAGCCAGGTTGCCGGAGGATGATTCACCCATACTCTTGCTGTCATCAACGCAAAGCATGATCTGGTAAGTGCGCTTGGTAGGGATGGCTCGGCGCATCCAAATCTTGTCTCGCTTGTAGCTCGATGCAATGTACGGGATAATGCGCTTAATGTTGAGTCGTTTACCGGTGCGGAACGCCCCAGAGAGTTTTGTCGACTGGGAAGGCGTCAGAATGAGTCGGAGTTGAGAAGTCAAAGCCAATGACAATGAGTGCGTTTTGGTCTGGAACTCTGTCCATTGCTGCATTGCCTCGCCGAAATCTCGAAGTGGGCGTTGCTCATCAGAGATGTGCGTAATTGAAAGCTGCGTCGACGTCTCCTGAATCTGAGCTTCATCGTCGTCCTCCTCGGCCATCGGTGCATCTGGCTCCGATGGGGTAGACTCGCGATTGAAGTTGCCCTGTCTTGTCTTAACTCCTGATCGTGTGTCATCCTCTTCCTTTTCGTTGTCCTGGTTGTTCGTCTCAGGGGCATCCGCTACATCAGTGGTATCCATCTTGTCAGGCTCTTGCTCAGCTTCTTCCTTGTCTGCGTCCATCAAACGGCTAGAAGGATCCTGTTTCTCTTCATCGATAGCCATCGACTCGTCAATGGGCTGTGCTTGGTCATCATCGGTCGTTCCCATGGCTTGAGTCTCCGAAGCATCATTGTCATCCTGGAGGTGCTGGAACTCGCGTCGACTCTGGTCCGCCTCTGGGTCCTGCTTAGCGTCTTGCTTGTCATCACTTGGATCCGCGCTCTTGATGTCCTCTTGCTGTCGGTGCCATCGCTCCAGGGCATCACCAAGCTTCTTGAACGGATCGCTTCGTTCCGATTCGGCGCTATCTTGCTCTTGCTCGGCTTTTTCCACAGTCTCCTGCGACTTAGACATCGATCCCTTGTTGCCTGCGCTGGTGTCTTGGTCAGCAGCACCATCTCCCATCTCGCCATCTTCCTGCTGAGCTGCATTATTTTGGAACTTGTCGTCAACATCCATGGACTCAGCATCCTGATCTTGCCCAGAGGTCTTGACATCGCTGGGTGCCGCATTCTCGGTGTCGGCTGTAGCATTGTCCTGTGGCGGTTGTGGTTGGTCTGTCTGTTCCTCGGACTCGTCGGGCTTTTGTTCTTCTTCTTCTTCCTCGTCCCGGGGCTCCTCTTGAACCTCGTCGGTGCCAGCCATGTCTTCCTCTGGCTTCTCTTCCTCCTCTTCCTCGGCCTGCTCCTCATCTCCAGCCTCTTGCTGCAACTGCGTTTGAGCCGCGGCATCATCAGACTCGTTATCCTGGTCATCCCCCATATCCTGATCCTCGGTGTCTTTCTTTTCTTCCTCGATGTCTGACAGGTCATCTAGGGCATCATCCTCAGAGTCTGTTTCATGCTCATCGCCCAGATCAAGGTCCATCTCGTCCGGAAGAGCAAGGGTGTCCTTCTCTTCCGCTGTTTGCTCTTGTCGGTTCATCTCCTCCTGGGCCTTCACATCTTCCTCCTCGGCACCAGCTTCCTCGTCCTCTTGATCGCCAGCGTCTTGCGCGTCTTGCGCTTCCTGCTCTTCTTGCTCCTCTGATTTCTCCTGTTGTTTTGCGTCGTCATCAGCGGCCATTGGTTCGTCATCCTTCTTTTGGCCCTTGGCCTTGTCTCCTTGCTGGTCCTTTTCCGCTTCATCTTCGTTCTCGCCATCCCACATCTTCTCGTCCACGGCGTTAGGGTCAAGATCGTCGACATCTCCTGCTTCTTCATCCATGTCGTCCTTTTCTTCCTCCTCTTCCCCATTCTTAGACCCTTCCTCGTCATCATCGGCTCCATCCACACTGCCCATATCGCCTTCAAGCTCTTCATCTGCCATGTCTACGGCATCCTTTTCATCCTCCATTTCGCCGTCCTTTTCCTTATTGGGTTGCTGCGCAAGCTCAGAGAGGTCTTCATCAGGCTGGATATCCTTGCTGATATCCTCGGCGCCTTCACCATCCCCAAGACCAGTTCCAGACTCAACCTTGCCTGAGTCTCCAGAGGTCTCATCAGACTTTTCCTTAGGGGTGCAGAATCCCTGGGAAGAAATCTGAGTGAACGCATTGGTCATGTGGTATGACATATGTGCCAACGCGCCATGAATATTGACAAGTTGAGAAACGGATTGCTCGCAAAGAACAACAAATTCCATCAGAATTGGCGTAGCGATAGCCACCAGTCCCATTGCTGCTTGGCTCAACTGTGGCTGTTCCAAATCGATACGCTTTATCATTTCCATACAACTAGAGACGCCACGTTCGACTTCATTAATGTGAAGCTTCTTAATCAAAGACTGGAATCCCTCGCTATGCTTTGTAAGCCAGCCAGTTTCTTCCTCTTTTCGAGGAATCTCGTTCGCTGTCTTTCGCGCGCCCTCAACGGCGACCAAAACTTTGTCACAAAGCGTTGATACGGCATTTGTCAAACTCGACAGTTCCAGGTCATATGTAGACTTTTCGAAACTCTCAATGCTTATTTTAGACCAGTTCTGTACCTGGTGGAGAATGAACTTGAGCTTGGGCTGTTCCAAAATTATCACCTCGAGGGCACTTTGGAAACTTCCCAATTCGGAGGAGAACTCTGCTTCTACTTGATTGAAGGCTTCCGAGGAAATACCATCCGGAAGCTTGCCTAGAGCAAGGTGCTTTGATTGAAGAGTTTGGAATCGGCCGCACCAAGTATTTAGTTGGTCGAGAACAGGCTGATGCGATGTCTGTCCAAATTTCGCATGGATTTGGATGAGGCGGTTGGAGAAATTGAGGATATGAATCAACCAGGGCAACAGGCGGGTCCAATCAGATCGTTGTGTCGTTTGCACAAGTGTACCATTCTCTGAAAATTGTCCAAGGTGCGTGAACAAACCCATCGCGTTCTGGAGAGATACAAGACTCTCGGCCGTAGATGAAATTGAATTTCTCTGTACCACAAGTAAATTGAGCATACCCTCGACGAATCCAATGCTGCGCCCGACCTCAGCTGCGGTGAGGTCTTCAGAGTGTTCTCTAGCAGCATTTCTCGCCTTGGGAGCAAGATCCAGGATCTTGTGGAAGTAATATTCACTGGCTCCAACTGACTTGCTTCCAGGGAGTTCGATGGGCTGAACGGATGCGAGGACAATTGAGAGAGATTCTTGCTGAGCAAGTTTGTCTTGGCCAAGGTTGTGTCTCAAGCCCATTTGTCGAAGGTCACGGAGAGTATCTGCAAACAACTTGCGCTTTCTCGTCTTCAAGTGCTTGACTTCATCCTTGTTTTCATCAGTCAAGGTGGAGGGTGTTTCTTTTCGAAGCTCAGCCATTGACTCATTCAAGCTAGACACGAACTCATCCACGGTTTGCGGGAGGGTGGTTGTCATTTCTGGCGCATCAGAAACCTTTCGCATCACGGAGACCGTCTTGGAGACATTGGCAAGTCGTCGGTGAGCGTTGGCCCAGCCAGGCATAGATCTATCCAGCAAAGAGAAAGCCTCGGGTACCACCTCAGCTGAAGCACTCTTCCCGTTCGATTGTCCGTCATGCTGCACCTTTTCATCAGGAAGCCCTTCTTCAATGACTTTCTTGGCTTCTTGGCCCAGAATGCCTCGAAACTTTCTTACGAGTCGGAAGAGTTTTTGGTGTGACTTGCGAGCACTCTCTCGGAGAGCATTGATGTTTGTGTCCTTCCAGCTTGCCACCAGCAAGACGTCCTTCATCTTCTTCTCGATGGGAAGGCGACCCTTTTGGATTCCTTCCTTCATCACCTTCTCATATCGAGAATAGTAAAGAACAAAGTTAGACAAGGAATTGAGAATCACCTGCAGAAGGGGATAGTCTTTGATCAACAATTGAAGGTGACTTTGCAGTTGTCTCAGCAAGGCTAGACGTGCCCCAAATTGGCCCATGATTGAAGTTGAGAAATAAGTTTCGAGGTTCTCAATGAGAGAAACAGAGTAAGTCTTCAATTCCTCTGCATCGTCGACCATAGATAGAGGAACAGCAATCACAACTTGATAGGCAATGAACCACCAAGAGTAAGCATCTTCCTGGCATTTCTTCTCCTCCATGTCAAACAGGTTGGCCCAAGTTGAAAGTTCAAGTCGTCGCCAGCGGATGACAGTATCGGTAAGAGCATTATGGAGAGGAAGAACAGCATATTCACGACTGGCCCATCCTCCAAATTGCCACTCATAAACATGGCCATGGAGAAGCTCCACCTTGGGCAGGATCTTAGCAAGTGGCTCAGAGTGAACAAGCTCAAGCAACTTGTCACAAGCTTGCAACACATCAACGAGAGGCTGCATATGTCCAATCTCGTCAACAAGCTGGAGTTCACGGAATCGTGCCTGTATCTTGTGCACAAGGGCAACCAGCTGACGAGCCTCCGGAATGTGAGCATCGGTGTAAAAGTTGTATGACTCATCCACAGAAGTGGAAGCAATGGAGTCGATCTTGTCATTGGCCAGGAGCATAGTGCTTGCCAGCATCTTACCATTAAGGCTTCTATCCACGTTCGCCTGGTCTGCACTTTCGGCAGTAATGCGATGGCCCACAACACGGCAGAGGTCTTCGAGAGCCTCTGCTGGCTCCTTTCGTTCAAGGAATATGCGCTTGTGAGCTTCTGCGACACGCAGCGACTGGTCGCGAACCTCATCTTGTTTCTTGGCAGGTGGGGTGTTGCTCTCATCTTCCTCGTTGTCGTAACTAGGAAAAAGTTCGTTGAATTCTTCAGCATCCATCTCTTCCTCGTCTTCGAGACTACCGCGGAAGCGGTAAAGGCTACCCTTGGCAGCCTCCTCTTTGCGGTCTTCCTCTAGCTTCTTGGACCATTCGTCGTAAAAGTTGTGGAAGCTTGCAAAAACAAGTTCACGGGCCCGAACGGGAATTCGGTCGATTCCTTCAATGGAAACAAGAGCTCCCATATAGCTGAGGAATTCGAAACTTCTTGCTGAGAAAATGCCAGACTTTTGGTCCCACATAGAACCACCGAAGAAAGGCGTAATTTGGAGAAGCTCTTCAGAAGCTGAAGCAAGCTTGGCTGCTGAGGTTGCATCGCACAGCGAAAGACCAACTAAGAGACATCGCAGAAGGTTCGATGTAGGCCGTGTCATATCTTGGTAGGCCTCGAATCGAGCAGATAGTCGATCCAAAAGTCTAAGGACATTCTCTTTAACAAGCTTCAGTTGTTCGGTGGCACGGGCTGGTTCAGACTCAATAAATTGGAGGGCCGAAGATAGATTAGGACCAGTAACAGCCTTGAGGACGTTGGAAAATTCGGCATGGAGTCTGCTGAGTTCTGATTTCTCTGGTCTATAGATGGGTTGCACCTCTTTCGGCAAGGGACCCATAGCAGCTGACTCTTCTTCAAGAATTTCAATGCGCTCGTTCGTATCTTGGCCAGTGAATCGTTTTTCGAAAGTTTGGAGGGCATCGATATTAGCATTAAGAAGGTTATGCATCTCTTCGAAAAACTCGCGCTCCATTTTTGGTCGGCTCTGCGGATCAAAGACGCGATCCGGGACGTAGAGCTTGACAGTTCCAATGCTGAAATGGATCCAAGCAAATGCAGAAAGGTAGGCCTGTTGCTCGGGAGTTCGTTGAGCCATGGCAAGGGCATTTAGCAGTGGAATAAAGTGCTCGGTGGTGATTATCTTGAAATGCTCGGCTTCGATGTTCTCAAGGAGTTCGCGGACGATGGGAGAATCAGGGTTGAGGGCAGCTGGTTCCTCCACCGCATTTTCCAAAGCGCGAGTAGCAATGGCGCCAAGATTACTTCCATGAGCGCCGAAAACTTCAAGGACCAATTTCCATAGGAGGGAGTTTAGTCTTGAAACCGGGTCAATGACAATTTCCGATGTGAGATCCGCAAGCTGTCGTCCAATGATTGGCAGCTCCGCCTCCAGCAAACTCAGTGAGCTCAAAGAGACTGATCCCAAGGTTTCCAGCTTTGACCAGAACGAGGTTGCGAACTTTCCATTCCAGGAGAATTGATTCTGATACACCAAGTTTTCAACGGATTGCAGAAGTGCGGCCTGTTGGCTTGAGCTTGCAAGCATCATACCCGCTCTAGTTGGGACATCGGACAATACCATCAACTCCTGTTGGAACGGGCCAGAACTCGAGACAGTAGCCATAGAGCCTAGCATGGAGATCTGACGCAATGTCTCAAATTCCGATGCCAGGAAAGGCTTGAGGTTAACCGCTTCAGTTCCAATCCGCGACTCCAGTGATTCGATCTCAGCTGTAAGATCGCTGACCAGCCCGTCGGCATTTGTCACTTCTTCCCTGAGAATACCGGATGCCTTCTCAAGAGTGACCATTGCCTTTGACAGATCAGAGATGGAAGCGCCCGCTTTCCATCGAAGAGTATCAAATCTTCCACCGAGCTTTTCTAATTCCAACGCCCTGTCTAGGATAGCTTTAGTAGACAATGGTGTTGGCCGGAAGATTTGCCAAAGAGTCTCCATACTAAGACCCGTTGACAGCTTGAAACCGCTTGTAAAGTCCTTGTTCAACTTATCCATGATGTAGATGACAAAATCGCGCTCTCCACCCTCCTCAGAGGCATCCAAGTACTTTTGAAGGAGGTTGGAGCCTTGGGCAAGGTGTGCTTGAAATTTGGCATCGTCAAAGTCGGTTTCAGAAGCAAGTTTGATAGTTCTTTCAACATAAAGCACGACAGCTCGAAGAATCCGAACTCGATCTTTCCAAGTATCAAAAGGAGTAAAGTTAATCCCAATCCATTCTCGCATCGCAGCAATGGCAGCTGAAAGAAAAGAGGCAAGCTTAACCGTTGAGTCCTTCGATACAGCAGCCACTTGGCCACTGACAAGTGATCGTTGGAGCCGATTCAGCGATGTCAACTTAGTGACTTGGGCCTGGCGATGCTGTTCATCCAAAGTCACTTGAAGGCGGTAAAGATCGCGATGGAATTCCAAGCACGCAGCAAGCCATTTTGCTTCGTTATGGATAGGTAACATTTGAGCCACGGGAGAGTTGATGAGAGGATGAAGAGGCTACACTTAAGTTAGAAATATGTCTTTACGAGACGGATTTTCCAATACATACCTGTGCGTGCATCAATCTAGTGGGGGACGATTCGGATATGTTGGCGTAAAGATGCGAAATAGCAGTAGCACTAGCTGAGCCATCAGATGATTGGAGGAACTTGAACAGCTGTTCCAAGCTCTGCCGGAACTCGGGCGTATGAGTATCACTAGTGGAGATAGCATCAACAAAGCGAGGAAGAAGAGAAATATCGTCAAACGATAGTGCTTCATGGGCAACTTGTGTCGCTTCAAGACATCTGTGCTCTCCAGAGACGGACTCCGATATTTTCTGAGATGCATGATACCTATGTAGACTGCTCTCGACGCCTGCCACCTTGTCGAAACAGGTTTCCATTTCGGGAGGAGGGCTGTGGATGTGGATTTCGACGGCACGGTTTCGCATGGCTCGTGAAAGCTCGCCGTAACGGGGATCCATTGTCAAGAAGATACGGAAGTCGGGGTGAGGTTGAACGATTCGAGGTTCACCACCTGGGCCACAATGTTCGTTGATGCTCAAGAATCCATTAGGCTCCAGGAGAGAATTAAGTCTATCCAAGACGGAGGCATTGCACATGTTGGCATTATCGAGGACTAGCCACTGTCCCTGTTGCAAAGCTTTGACAATGACTCCATCCAGCCATTCGAAACGAGGATTATCGAGAACCAAGGGTCCCTGTAAAAGAGCCAGCGTTTGTGATAGAGCCGCAGCGACTTCGGATCCCTCAGGAAGGCGCGAAAGGAGTGTTTCAGTAGAGGAGGCAATGGCAGGTAAGGTATTCACATCACCCGTGTATCCATCTAGTAGATGCAGGTGCTCCAATGCCTCCTTTGGAACTTCTCCCGGTATCACAGACATGACGGATATCCGTAAAATCTCTCGCAGGTTTCGGAGAGAAGCGTTAACTTCTCGTAGGGGATCAGCTTGTTCAAAGCCACCGACAAGATCCATAGTGTCAATATCTGCGTTCATGGGGAAAACCACAAGTGACTTGCCAGCAAGGGCCGCGACATGCTCAAGAAGGACAGACTTTCCGTATCCGGAGGGGCTGCTTAGAATACAGGGGATGTTTTGCTTCACGCAAATCATGAGAGACTCCAGCTCAGAAAGTCGCGGGATGATTTCGATGTTGGGAAGCTTTTCTGGCTGGGAGTTTGGATGTCTAGCGAGAAGGGCAAGGCCAACTTGGCCAAATTCCGGGCTGATATCATGGTAAAGGGTACGGCGGCGGGGAGGCGAGCCAGAGACGAGACCAAAAAGCTTGTTCACTTCTTCTTGGTCGCGTTCCGTGCGGAATCGTTGCCGAACAATAATGTCAAGGAAGTCATCGGCTTGAGCGGTTTTGAGAAGGGGATCCGCAGAGTTGAGAAGCTTCAGCCATCGAAGAACATCACGAAGATTGAACTCCCAAGGACTGCCTTGCACGCCAAAGGACCTCTCGACCACAAGCTGGTGCTCAAGACTCGACACAAATTGAATCAGCTGGCTGATAACCTCAGGCGAGGTCTCAGGATAATTGTGTGCTGCAATCAATTTGAGATCATCGTCTGAGAAAACGTCGGCATAGACAACAATGAAACGGTTGACGAAAGATGCGGGCAATCCCTTACGGCCACCTCCTTGATGGTGAGGATTCTGCGCGGCAAAGAGTCTGAAATCTGGGTGACGTTTAAAAACCTGGTCGAGTTCCGAAACATAAACCTCTCCACGATGATCAAGACAAGCATTGAGACCCTCAAGCACAGATTGGGAAGCAAGGTTCATCTCATCAAGAAGAACCCATTCACCCTTTTGCATAGCCTGAAGGAACGGCGCGTCTCTCCATGCAAAGTTACCCGCTTCCGCTCCCTCAACAGGCACATCGGTACCAAACAGATCCATCAAATCAGTCTGGTCTGAAAGATTGATACGCGTAAGCGGTCGGCCACATGCCTGTGACAAAGCTGCAACCAAGGTGGTCTTGCCAACTCCAGGACTTCCTTCAAGAAGAATTGGCTTCTGCATCTGCAGCGCTCTAAGAACTCTCATAGCGTTGAGGCGGGTGGTCGGAGCATGGAAAGCAAATCCTGAATCCGCTACACCTGAAGGTTCGCGCGGGACGCTAAAATGCCCGATTGTGAGAGAGTTGTCATCCATTGTCAACTCAGGGTGCGTCTGGTATACTTCAGATACGTCTCGACCAATCAGCTCGCTGAGCTTCATGAGACAGGCCTGCCTTTGCTCGTTGATCGACTTGGGGTCAGTGGCAAGAATAGCAGAAGGGTTGGCGCCAATACTGTCGATAAAAATAGTTGCAGCTCCATGTACCAAAGAGACGACTGGATCCTCGGATTGGAAGTTGTTGATGAACTGAACCCAAACCAGGATTTCTCGCACTGAGAAGGGGGCTGTAGCCATTGATCTGTATGTTTGTCCAAACCAAGCAGCAAATTTGACAACGACATCCACCAGCTTCTTCGAACCGCCAGAAAGCTTAGTCCGGACAATTTCATAAATATCATCGCTCTGTGACAACGGAGCAACCCAGATTTCAGTAAATCGGTTTCGCAAAGCAGGTGACAGCTCCTTTTTACCAAAGTCGCCACCAGGGTTCATGGTAGCGAAGAACTGGAACCCGTCTGCTCCAACGACAAACGAGTTGTCGACTCCTTTTTCGGCGAGCAAAAGAGTTCTCTGAGGCTCGAGGACGGAGTTCAGTCGCTCAAGAACAGAATCGTCTGCAAGAGAAATCTCATCAAGCAAAAAGAAATGACCCTCTCTCATTGCTTCTACAAGACTTCCATCGGCCCATTCGAACAGCGCCTTGCTTCGGCTCTCATTTGACACGATCCTGTCCCTGATCTGTTCCGGAACATTGTTACTCACTGATGGATCAAGTGCTTTGTATCTCTGAAGTCGATCCTCGACTGAACCGGAGAGATCCACGCCCAAAGGTTCCAGCGCAGCTTTGAGGTCTGTATCGAGCGCTTCGACAATGGCTCCCCGATTACGAACAGGCCTTTGTGATCCAATGAGATCACCCGTCTCCGTGTTTTGATGAGCATTGACAATGCGCAGGTCCTGTTGCAGAGCTTCCGCAAGAAGTTGAACAACTGTAGTTTTTCCACAGCCGGTTTCACCAACAAGGAGAACAGGCTCATTGTTGCGCAAGGCTCGTGAGACGAGTACGTAAAGACGTCGCATAGCGTGAGTCCACACCACGCCCTGGCTATTTTCCTTCTTGGTGAGGTGCTTAAGCTCTGGTGCAACATCGGCAGAATACAGCTCTTGCGGGTCAACCTTGACCTTGAACACCTTTTCAATAACTTCTTTCACTGCGATTCGTTCATCTTCATTTCTGACTCTCTCAGCAAGAAGCATAAATCCATGGGCAGCGATTTCTTCGCGGGTTTCGGCTTCCCTCAGAGCCCAACGGAACAAGTCTCTGAGAGTGGCAAAACTGTCCTTTTGCTCGAATAGTCTGCTCGTTTGTCTGAGACGCGAAAGTTCTTTGTAGACGGACACAATGCGCCTACAGTCAGGGGGCGAAGTGTTGCGGCTTCGCTGCTGAAGGATAAATTCCAACTCGTCCTCGGGAATATCGTCAAAGTGCAACTCAAGGAATCGATTTCGGAAAGCCCGCGAAAGGACCTTTCTTCCTCCATACAGACCTGGAGGGTTTTGTGTCGCGAAAAGAATGAAATTTTCGTGTGGTCGAACAATTTCTTGGGTTTCGGGGATCAAAAGTTCTCGGTTGTCATCCAACAATCGATTCAATGCCTCAAGAACATCTGTTGGTGCCAGGTTAAGTTCGTCAAGCACGATCCAGTGACCCTTGCGCATCGCCTGCACGAGAATGCCTTCCTGGAAACGCAGTTTTCCATCTGCGCCAGAAACATAGGTTCCCAGGTATTCTTGAAGATCGGTATGTTCGTGGTTGTTGATACGCACAAACTTGTTGCCAGTGAAGTTTGCCAAATACTCAATCATACTTGTCTTTCCTGCAGACGTTGGACCCTGAATAAGGATTGGGAAGCGGCGTGTGGAGGTTGCCCTAACGAGGTTGAGAAGATTTCGTTCCACATAGGGAGTGATAATGTAGTCGTCTCTCTCAATTGGGGTTTCCTCTCCTTGGAACAGCCAATACTGCCGATCGCGGTCCTTGTTCTTAAATCGCACATACTGCTTGCCATCATCAGGATGCTTAGGTGGTTGCGAAAGCAACGATTGAGAGTTCCCGTGTCTCTCAAATAGATGATGAGTGATCAGAGGCACAAGCATCTTCTCAGACTCGCGGTCAAGAAGTGTTAGGAAGCCCATGGAGAAGCCCTCATACAAAGCTCGTCTCACACCATATGAAGGGGCAATCAAGTTCACATAGCTCAAAACTCGTGTAAGAGTTCGGAGACTGAAATGAGGAACCTCATTCGCGCCATCAACTATCCTCTTCTCTTCGGCCAAACGCTTCGTGTTAAGATATAGGCGGGCGATATCATCTGCCGCTTGGTCGTTCTTGCTGCTGCTGCCCCCCAAATACGTCTTGATGATTGTGAGGAGATCCTTGAGATCTTTGTCAGGGCTGGAAACATAGAGCTCGGTAAATCTCGACCTGATACCGATCGGCAAGTCACGTTTTCCAACATCTGTGGCGGGATTCATGGCTCCGAAGATGCGGAAGTTTGGGTGTGCTTCAATCTTCTCGATTTCTCCCGTTTCAGACAACAGAATGGATGGTTTCTCATCGGGCCCAGTCAGAAGATCTGCAACACTTTCCAAGGTGTCAGGAGATGCCAGGTTAATTTCATCCAAAAGCACCCAATCACCATTTCGGACCGCCTTTACCAGATTTCCTTCCACAAAGGAGAAGGCAAAGCTATCGCCTCCGGATATTTGAAGCTCAAACTGTTGAAGGTTGCGGGCGAACATATCCCACCGTGATCTCAGATCAAGAAGACTTTGTAATTTCGACTGCGTCTTCCGACGCTTTGTTGGCTGTTCGTCTCCATCTCTCGTTTTAGATTGTTCCTCGTGCGCTCGCTCGAGCTGACTCACGATCATCTTGAACATTTTCGGTGCTTCCTTCCAGAGTTTTGCTACTCTAGACCACTGTCCCTTGGCAAAGCATTTTCCAACCTGGTCAAGGTACTTCTGGTTCTTCGAGGTAGATATACCAGTCGCAGAGAAAAGGTCCTCAAATTCTTCCTTCAAGGGCACAGCGAGAGTTCGCATATTGACTGGCTTGAATCCACCAAGAAGATCTCCCACCTCACTCTGCTGGGAAAGGTTGACGGCAATCAGCTTGTGACCCAGTGATTCGGCAAGTTGCTGGACAACGGTCGTCTTTCCGATACCAGTTTCACCAACAAGCAACACTGGCTCGTTTAGCTTGACGGCAACAGAAATCTGCTCCAGGAGCTTCTTAGCATGCGCCGTGCTAGCAAATGGCCGTTTCGATTTCTGGACTCGGCCACTAAGCTTCTTCTTCCGTAATACCACTCGCCCAATACTGAATTGAGTTTCGCTTTCCTCCAAAGGGGGTATATTGGCAGAGATGTAATGCTCCGCCCGATCTTTAGAGAGCTGCATCTCCTCAGCGATCGCATAAATCAGTTGTTTCCCAACCTCTTGATCCGGACAACTTCCCACAAAACAATCAACAGCCTCCATAAACATCCAGTCCCGGGTTGTCTCGCTAATGGGTTCGTTGCCAGATGTAGCACCAGCCGTAAGCAGGCACTCCCTCAATCTGCGACACCATTTCAAAAGATCTCTTAGCGTCATTTGGCGATCCATAACACCACGGCCCCCAGACACCATGGTTGGATTCTTGCTGAAACGAGAGAGGCGATTGTATACTGCCAAAATTCCTGGGATATATTTGTCGAGGATAGGGTATGTCTGTACGATGACGTCCTGCAGCTCTGATGGCTCAAGGGATCGTGTGTAGAGAGACTGCCAAAAGCGGATTCCCACAAGACTCGGGAGATTCTCTCGCCCATTCATACCTCGTGAGGTTCTCACAGTTGCAAATAGACGGAAGCTGCTAGCTGCTTGGATTCGCTCTCCTCGACTTGGGATCAGCAGCTCCTTGCGCTCGATCAATGGGAGGAGAGTGCTCAAGACTTCGGTCGGGGCTCGGTCAAGATCCTCGACAAGCACCCATCTTCCCTCTCGAACTGCAGTAGTCAAAACACCGGGGCGCCACTGGAAACTTCCTGGTTTGGAATCGGTTGAGTAAAGACCGATAAGCATTTTGGCATCGGTTTGCTCATTCAGATGCAGGGTCACCATGTTCGAGTACATGCCAAGCTGCTTGGCCATCTCGTGGACAAGGGCAGTTTTTCCTACACCAGGTAGACCATGAAGGAGGATGGGGTCAGAATCGCGGAGCATGGTTGCAAGGCGTTCAAGGTTATCCGTTGTTGTATCAGTTAAGACGAGACTTGAAGGCTCGCCTGAAGGTCCGAGGGGGCACGGCAGTATAACATTACCATACGATATAACATACGGCGTGAGTGACTGGACACATGGAGAATCTGCAATGTCATCCTCTTGTATTGACTGGAGCTGTTGGCGAAGAGCAATAACGGACTTGACTCGAGCTTGTTCGTGCAGAGATAAAAATCCGTAGTCAATCGATCTACCATCAAAGTCTGCAATAATAGCCTCTTTCTTTCCAACATAGTCTTGGACAAGAGATTCAAACTTCAATTCCGAACCATGAAGTAACTGCGTGAAAACTCTGATAGCAAGGTATCTCACGGCTCTGTTTTGGTGGTGAAAGAGTGTCTGCATGAGCGCTGGGGAGGTGAGAGGCGCAAAATTACGCGAGTCGAAACTGATGAGTCGCCATGCAACCAAGAGGCTCTGCAAAATATCGGCTTCATCTTTTGGGGCTGACTCTGAGTCGAGTCTTGGTGGTGGAAGGCGTAAGGAAGGCGAGCTAGTCGATGTTGATTGACCCTGGGATGGGCGCTCAAAAAAATCTGAAAGGAAGGGCGCAAAAGGCAACAATCTGGATAGCGCAGAGTATATTCGTGTCCTCTGCTGCTCGTTTCCTAATGTCAGAATCCATCGTGCGCAGATATCGGGAAAAACTTTCTCGAAATGCACAAAGATTCTCTCTGTAAGTGATGGGATGAGCGCCGCCTGTGAAACAGCATCCAGCAGCTTCGTCGACGACTGGTCCTTGATAATGGCCAGTAATTCTGAGGGCAGATGTTCCAGTACAGTCGCATCCTGGAGGAGCGACCTCCTCTGCCGCGAGACGTCAACCATGGCCATGATTGAGTCTGTGTCGGCGATTTTCGCTGTCGTAGCTGTTGATTTCCTTCACCTCACATGCAGTTTGGGAACTTTTTTTTGAGATGCAGGGATCTTTTTTTCGGCGCTGGCACCACAAATTTCCGGTCCAGTCAAACGACCCACTAAAGCCGACTCAAGCTACCCTGGAGAGTTCCCAAGTGGGCTTCATTCGAACAGAAGTGATGATGTAGATGTGTGTAAATATTCATTCTGATGTCTTATTGGTTGGTTGATCTGTTTCTTGTCGGAAAAAGGAATCAAGCACTCGTTTATATGTTTTTGAATTTTGCTTAATTAAGATGTTTTAATTGAACGCTGAGTCTCACGATGCCGACAGCCAACGACACCACGCTGCTGTTTAATTTGACAGGTTTAATTAAACCTACATCACTTCTAAAGTAGACGAAGAAAATAATACCATACCAACTTGAAAAAAGCCCTAAAAATTTCAAGAAAACAATAGCCGGTCACTATAAATATATAGAAGCAAATGCCATTGCGCATATTCAGCCCCTCGGTAGTAACTGACAATCGGCTTGCTAAACTTTACCCCACCATTGGTGGTCTCACACTAGGACATCCAGAAATATGTTGTCGTTATTTTTTCACATCCATTGGACTAGAATGGCCAATGGGTAGATAAAACACACTGGAATAAAACCTAGGCAATAATATCCAACATAGAATCCAGAAAATCGCCTTGGTGCATGCTTTATCATGGATTATGGTTGCTCATGACACTGTCTTTGGTGGCATGAGTGGCTTGATTTTTGAAAAGCACGGGCCATATCAGCCCACGTGACAATAACGCTAGCCCGCCCAGGACTGTCGACAGCTTCGAAAAACTTCAAGACGTTCCCTCAGACGCCCGCCCGCGACGACCCTCACTACGAATTGAGCCAGCTCCCAGCCCAATCCTCACCAGAAACAATGGCCATGTCTTGCAGATACGCCGCGCAGAGCTGCGCTCGCCAGCTCCGATCCGCCAGCGCCGCCCGGGCCCCCGCACAGCTCCTCCGTGCCTCCGCCGCCTCGAGAAGGTGGAACTCGACCGAGGCTGAGGCTCCCGTCAACCCCAAGATCCAGACTATTGTCGACCAGATCAGCCAGCTGACCCTCCTCGAGACGGCCGACCTCGTCTCCAGCCTCAAGGTAAGGCGGTGCCGCTCAATTGGTTGCATGTAACATGGCAACATCTGGCTGACCTGATTTTTTCCCGCTTAAATAGAGCAAGCTCAACATCCCCGATATGCCCATAGGCGGATTCGCTGCCGCCGCTCCTGCTGCTGCCCCTGCCGCCGCCGCCGAGGAGGCTGAGGAGGCTGCCCCCGCCGCTGCTGAGAAGTCCCTCTTCACCCTCAAGCTGTCAGCATTCGACGCCGCCTCCAAGGCCAAGGTCATCAAGGAGGTCAAGAACATGCTCGGCCTGAGCTTGGTGGACAGCAAGAAGTTCGTCGAGAGCGCACCCAAGATGATGAAGGAGAACGTCCCCAAGGAGGACGCAGAGAAGATTATTGCCACGATGAAGGAGCTTGGTGCCACCGTGGTTATGGAATAAAGTGATCACGAACCACAATGAGAAACGGACGAGCTGGGACGATAGAGGCTGGATCGTATGTACAAAACTATGTGTACTAGTATCTAAAAACAATTACCCTTTACAAAGTAACGCAGCCTGAACGACAGTGGTGCATTTATGGGTCATGGAATTTCTGCTCTGCTATTCAATGCTAGAATGCTGTGACATGACACACTCTTGAACATGTTTCCCTCTCCGAACCAGAAGTAATAACCGCCGGGTATCTATGTTACTTTTCTAAAACCCTTCAAATACACCAGTATATTGGATCCGAACGCCACCCAGAATAACAATGAGAATGTGGTTAATGGCGATTGCCGTTGGAAGCCTTGTGGTGGTGACAAGGCTGCATCTCCATTTCCTTTTCGAAATCGGCCGACTCTTCAGCGATGAGCACATCATCGTCTTCGCCCAGGTCACTAGTCTCGTCCCATAGCTTTTCCATCTCAGCATTGTCAACCTTTGGAATGGCCCAGATGCTTTCGCGCTCCCGCTTGTGACGCTCCCGATCTTCCTCAATACGCTGCTCAATCTGGCGCTTATCTAGCCGTTGAGGGGCAGTACGTCGCCCGGGCTTAGGAATAGTTTGTGAAGGAGGAATATCCGTCATTTCGACATCAGCACTTGGTGAAGCCAGATTAAGGTCATCGGCATTGGTTTCTCGTTCTTTGATGACATCCTCAATCTGGGTGACTGCCTGGGATTCCAGATAACCCTTGCCAAGAAGACCTTGCAGAACCTATCAGAGGAGTTAGTTAGCACGAACTGTATTTAGATATAAACTCATATACTAGCGCATATAACTTGCCTTGCGTACAACTTTCACATTAGCAGCGCCGGAACCATCATCTGGGGCAACAGCGTCCACGACACGGATAATGTCACGTTGTATGAACCGAATGTAATCGGCATGGCCGTCTCGCTGCGCCATGTCGAGGAAGTGCTCAATGAAGTACATGATATTGGCACGGGTGTTCATGTTGTTCTTTGGGGCTATGTCAGCATCTAGCTCAGTAAGCGGCGATGTGATGTGCGGAGACACTTACTCGCTCGAGTTGCTCGAGGATGCAGGAGTGCAGGTCCTCATCCATGTCCTTGTACTTGAGGGCATACTGGGCAGCTTTTTGCGCAGAGGCAACAGAAGCATTGAGATGCTGCAGTTGCGAGGTGAAGCGCATGCGCACCTCGAAAGGATCGGCCATGGTGAATGCGATGGCTGGACTGCCTTCCGTGCCTGCTGTTGGTTGCAGGGTGTGCTTGTGTTCAGTGTCCGTGTGATGAGTGAGATGGTCAGTGGCGATACCCTGGGAATGTCTCGGAACTTCGGCTGTTCAGCGACAGCTGGCGCATGAAGCTCTCACGACTAAAACCTGGGAGGGTCCAAGGTGCATGGATTGGGATGGATTGGATGAGGATGAATGGATTGTCGTTAATAGTGGGGGTCCTGAGTTGCCCGGGCGGCGTCTGACGGGAGTCTGTGCCACCGGTAGCGGGTGACAGAATACATGGAACAAGAAGCAAACTTTTGCGGGATACGACCATGTAGAAAGCCACGATGCAATGCAGAGTATTTGAAAACGAATCAAGTAAACGCGGTAGAATTTTATTCTACACCTTATTTTAATGAAGAAAAATATCTGCCTTCTACTGGCCTTTTTTATTGATTTATAAATTCCTTTATTGAGCTTCCTTCGTCATGTTTATCCCCCCCCAAGTGTCCCATGTTTTCTGTCACCCCGCCTCTCAGCTTTCGCTTTCGGGTCAACTTGGGTACACCTAGGGCTTTTTCGGGTGTGGCTTGTGTGGCGGTGTAGACGGCAAGGCGCTCTGACGCCCCACTCAATGAGAAACAGAGAGGGAAAAAAAGAACCCTGCTCTTCAGCTCGGAAAACACTCATCACTTGGCTGTTTCGGGTCGGGAGAGAGAGAGACATCAGCGACGAAAACGGGCACCCTTGATGCTTCATGTCGTGCCTGAATGCCAAACTGCGTTCCTGGCCAGAGTCAGCCCGGGCCGGAGGTGCCGAAGAGGTGTAGTACAGCCCACTAACCGCATCGGGCTTCCGGTGAGGTGTAATCGTGGGCAATCAATCCAGGGCCATCCGGGGGTGGCCACGAGCAGGGAATCAGTTCTTTGCGAAGCGGGTCGGTTTCTAACTTGGGAAAGAATCGGAAACTGGGCGAAAATAACACGCATCGTCGAGGCCTCATCATCTCCTGACCCGTTGATCTTAGTGGTGAGACCTTTGCCAGCACACGACGAGTGTCATTTTGCCTCGCTGCCCCTTATCCGTTTCTGTCACTTGTACGTGGTATAAGACGGGGGGCTTGTTGTGCATTGGGCAGCAGAGGCACTTTCCGTAGCCTGGGTATTTTTTCCATGAGGTAACAAGTCGTTGCTTATGCCCTCACTTTGCCCAAACCCTCTTTTTCCTTTTTATCTGTCCCCTTCAGCCATAAAAGTCGCCTGGGCTCCTTTTTAATTTCATCCTGATCCTCTCCCGTTATCCATCCTCCTCCTTCCCCTCGCCCTCCCTTTCCACACCTACTTTTCCTCTTCGACTAGAGAAAAACTTTTTTTCTCATTTGCCTATCAGTACTTGTGTCCTTTTTGACCTTCAAGTACCTGTGATAAAGGAATCCCCCTTTCACCTCCGCAAACTCTACCCAATCAAAACCCACTTCCCACATCCGCCGCTCCAATGCCTAACAACACGATGGCTCTCACTCCCTATGGTGCTGCCGGGTCTACTGACCTCACCATGGCCGTCATCGGCTGCGGTAAGTCCTCCCCCAAGTTTACAGATATGGATTCTTGTCTCCGGTACGGGTACTGTCCGCCGTATTGGTGTAGATGGATGTTGTAGTTCTGTACCGTAGCCACCCATCCCCAGCTTCCCCTCTTCCCCATTCTCCCCAATCCCCATCTCCCCATATTTCTCTATCCCATGTTGGTGGCAGAGCCAGGTTACTCATTGGGTCATTCGGTATAGGTACCATGGGCGTTGCTATTCTCAGCGGCATCCTGACGTCGCTTTCTGAGATGCAGGGCCCCAAGCCCCTGCAGACGCCCAGGTCCGGCACTTCAACCCCTTTGGATGAGGTGCCCCAGAGACTGCCCTCGCGCTTCATTGCTTCCGTCCGCACTGCTGCCGGTGCCAAGAGGGTAAAGCAGTGCCTCTGGGAGCACTCATCTGTCCTCAAGGTTCTCCACAACGACAACGTCGGTGCCATTAAGCAGGCCGAGGTCATCCTCCTGTCCTGCAAGGCTGGTGATGTCAAGACCATTCTCAGCGAGCCTGGTATTTCCAAGGCTCTGCACGGCAAGCTCCTGATCAGCGTTTGCGCTGGTGTGACTGTTGATGACATCGAGATCGCACTTCACGGCGCTGTTCCTTCCAAGGACCCCGCCGAGGATGGCCGATGCCGTATTGTTCGCGCCATGTGCAACACTGCTGCCTTGATCCGCGAGTCCATGACCGTCATTGCTGAGACCAACCCTCCTCTGGACTCTGAAACCGCGAGCCTCGTCACCTGGATCTTCAAGCGCATTGGTGACGTTGTCTACCTCCCAGCCTCCAACATGGATGCTTCAACTGCTCTATGTGCCTCTGGTCCCGCCTTCTTTGCCCTGGTTCTCGAGGCCTCTGTTGACGGTGCTGTTGCCATGGGAATTCCTCGCGCAGATGCTCTGCGCATGGCCGTGCAGACGATGCGAGGCATGACTGGCCTGGTCCGAAACGGCGAGCACCCTGCCCTTCTTCGAGAGAAGAACTGCACCTCCGGTGGCTGCACCATTGGCGGCGTTCTTGTCCTGGAGGAGGGAGGCGTCCGAGGCACCGTTGCTAGGGCTGTGCGGGAAGCTTCCGTAGTAGCAAGCCAGCTTGGCAAGGGCATTGAGCAGGTGAATGGTACCCGATTCAACACTAACTAGTGATGTGTCAACGACGACGAAGGAGACAGGATGAAGCCAACCGAGACCAAGACGACACCAGTACCCAAGCCCCCGCTGGACTCGGGATTATGACTCTTGTTCGAACGTGGGTTATTAACTCCACTTACCCATGATTGGAGAGTCGGAGCCGGGTCTCATTCAAGAAGCCCAAGAGTTGACGCCTCTACCTCCAATGAGTGAGCACATTCTTTAGTTTATTTAGCACTTGGCAGGCCTTGCAGCGGGTTTTTAGAGATAGCACTCAATTTTGCTAGTTCACTTAGACGGGGTTATTATAGGTACAATTGCTATAATATAATACAGTTCCTTTTCAAAGCCCAATGCCTCACTTGCTGCGCCTAACCATTATTGTAATGAACCCGAACTTTCCTTCCCATATACATACATGCCGAGTTTAATCCTCCTCCGCATCTTCCACACGCGCCTTCTTGCTGGAGCTCTCTGCAACCTCCTCATCGAGCTTTCGCTTACCGTTTGCCGACTTGGGCTTGGAATGCTCGGAGGACCGGTCTGCGGCAGCGAGAATTCGAGCATACTCCAGCTCGACACCTCCCAAAGTCTGCTGTAGCTTCTCGATGCGTTCGCTGGGCTCAATCTGGGAGAGGACATCCTTGTTGTGTCGGTAGAGACGCTGCTTGACAATTAATTGCCACAGTCTCTCCTCATGCTTGTCTGCCTTTGTGGGGGAAGGAACCTCATCATCTAGAGCCATGGTTGGTCGTACCGAAAGGGGCAGCTTAGACATGAGGTGCATTTCAAGGACTCGTGAGAACTGGCGGGGGGCAATCTTGGCCTTCAGACGGATACGCTCGAGATCCTTTGCTCCAGCAATGAGCTGGGGAATAGGGCCAGACTTTGGGATGGTGACGCTGGCATCGACGCGCAGGTTGTTAAATTCTGGAATCGTGCGCAGAAACTCTAGGTCGCAGACATCTCGCAGATCATCAAACGCCTCATTTGGATCCTCGACGGTGAATTCATGAGTTTGCTCATGCTTGTGGTAATGCTCGAAGATAGTCTTGTAGAGACGGGCGCCGTTTCCTTTGCCTTGGAATGGAGGCAAGATGATGAACTGGGAAAGACGGGTCCTGCAGGGAAGCTCGGCCAAGTCCAAGTCGCCCTTGGGCAGCTCCCATTCGCCTCGAGGGGACGCAGGGGGAGTTGGTGGCTGGAAGTAGTAGAATCGATAGATGGATGTGTATCCAACAAACACATAAGTTTCCTGGCCGTCTGCCAGTTTTTGCTTTTGATACAAAAAGAAGAAAGTCCATCGATCAGCATCGGACAGATCTAGCTCAGTCGAGTCTGATTCAGGATCCTGTCCAATATAACTGCCACCCTCGATGAAGAAGGGAACAAAGATTTGGAGACGAGTGTTTAGCTGCTTGACAGCAGGGTCGACCAAGCTTCCTCGCCAGATCTCATATTGACCACCTGGGGCGTCGAAGGTGGTGTGGAGGACACCTGGGGGGGTCCAGTTTTCGCTCATCTGCTTGGAGCTGTCCTCAAAGTCGCTGCCCTTAACGAAGGCGACTATGTGCGTGGTTAGTCAAAGCCATAGAAAACGACGGCTCGTAAACTTACTTTTGGGGAGATGGTTCCCCTCCTCCAGAATTCCCGTGATATCTGTAGGCTCTGCATCTCCAACGGGCTTGAACTTGCTGGTGGAGGAAATCTTCAAGTGCGGTCGCATGTCATTAGCACGATAGCGCAGGCTGATCTTGAGGTTCTTGTAGCCGAAGATCTGCTCCTCATCGCCAAAAATTGGGTATGTGAACTTGGGGTTGAAAGTTGCGATGTTCTGGAGACCAGACTTCGACGGTGCGACGAGGCTGATGTTGATGGCATCGTTGGCGTTGGCCAGCCCTGAGAAACAACCAGTTAGCACTTCTCTGTCGCACATGGCGCCGTACAATGTCTACTTACAGTCCTCTGCGTTTGGCAAGGCAGCCATATTTTCTGTTGCGGCGGGCGACCCAAAAGAGCGTACAAAGATGCGATGCGATGCTACGCTGTAGACAAAAGATTGAGCCGAGTTGAGGGATGATGGATGCTGCTTGCGCGATTCGTGCCTGCAAGAGCGTCGCAAACAAAGTTGCGCCGGCCCCCAAACGCGCTTAGCCAGAATCCACCGCGTCTCACACGCGATTCAATTAAGGGCACTCCTTTAGCCTAAGATTTCAGGCGCTAATGTGCAGGCTCGGGATGATGTAATGCTACCTGCTGTTGTAAGCCTCGAAACCAAGTACCTTGGTACCTTGCTTCAAAAAGTGGCCTGTGCCCCTGCCGTCGCAAGCATCGATCGGCAAATGCGGATTCATTCTCTTCCAGGCTTCCTCATTCAAGAACTGATGGCTTTGCGCCCCGAGCCTTCGTCATGATTCGGATCACGAGCAGTTCATCGCCAGTTGGCTCCAGTGTGTTTGCATGCTTCGCGCTGCTGATAATCTCCCTGTTTGTCCTTCTCATTCTACGATACTATCTCCCGCTGCGGACGACACCGGCTTTCTATCTCGTCCCCATCTTCTTTGCCCTTTGGCTCCCCTCGATTGTCATTATTCTCGTCCCGATCGACCTCGCCTCGAGCGCAACGCCTGGCGACGATGATACACGCGGGATATGGTTGCCCGAGAGGGTTCTCTTGGTTTCCTGGAGAATCATTTATTGGCTTACTTTTTCCCTGACTTGGTATGCGCGGCATGAGAGGGGTGGATGTGATTTTTACTGACATGGCGCTTCAGGTTCATCCTGCCTATCCTCGCCGAATACTCCGATGCGGGCTACCGAGAGCCAAAAGATAAACTGATGTACTCGCTTCGAGGCAACGCCCAATTTCACATCATGGTCTTGTCCCTGAGCTCCGTCGGTCTCATTTACTTTTTCATCTCCTACGGCTTCAACTTCGACTCCGTCAAGGGCCTTGTCATGGCCTTGGCATATTGTTGGGGTTTGGTTCTCGCTATATACTTGATGGGTCACGGCTTGGTCTCTATTCCTAGACGTCTAATTCGAGGTGCCAGAATCAGCGCGCGATTGCGCCGACTACAAGGCAAGGCACCCAAGGTCTATGAGCAGATGGAGGATTCTCTTGTGAACCTCGAAGATATCGAAGTTCAGGTTTCCGAGCTCGCTCGCCGCAAAGTCGGCACTGCAATGGATTTCCAAGACTGGATTGAAGAGCTCCAGGAAATTGCGAATATGCCCCAAACGCAACCGCGAAGCCGGTTCGGCGCGAGCGGCGCTGCTGAGACGGCCAACATTCCCCATGTCATCACTGAAAAATATCTTGCCGACTTGACTCGAAAGCTCGTCCGTGCGAAACATACCAGATCTCGGTATGTCAATGCGTGGAGTAGGCTTGTGGCCGAGGCTGCCGAGACCCAGGAGATTTTGGACTCTGCCGCATCCAAGAAACTGGAGTTTGGTGAAGTGTCCCCTCATGCCGGATGGTGGGACAAGACGTCCTTCCTAACCCCTTACACGCGCTATCTTTTTTATTACCATGTGCTACCATACGCCCAAATCTTCTTTGGAGTCTTTTTGGCGGCTGCATCAGCTTGTATTGTATGGTCTGAGCTTGTCAAGGTGGCTTTCCCTAAGCTGTCTGTCATCAGGCTTAGCGTCGTTCATCATTGGGTCGGTGATAGAGCGGAGGTTGGTTTTGCTGGTCAGCTCATTTCATCATTTTGGATCTGCTACATGTGCGCCGCTGCGCTCATCTCGATGACAGAAGTCAAGGTCTGGCGTGGTCGTGCACTGGTCAGACGAAACACGGCCCACGAATCGGCGTTTTGGTATGCGATGCAGATTGCCAAGCTTACAATCCCGCTCTCATATAACTTCATGACCTTCCTTTCATCAGAGGTGTATATGAAGACGACCTTCTACAAGTTCCTTGGCAGTCTGATCGACCTCACGCCGCTGGGTCGCTATTTTGACGACCTCTTCCCTGTTGTCGTCCTTTTCCCTGTCCTCGCGACTCTATTTGGAATCTACGGCAAGGTCAAGCGTATCTTTGTGGGCATGGATGTTGTGGATGACGACGAGGAGAACCCCTCCGGGTTTGGTACTGGCTCCTGGCGTGAGGGCAGAGATCTCATCTCTCGGGAGCTCGGCGGCAATCCGCTGTTCCACCGCCGCGAAGACGCTATTTCTAGGATATCTGCTGCTGGCACGGCTGGAGGCAGCTCTGCCCCCATTCTTTCAATCCCTTCGGCTCGCGGCTCGTCCTCATCACCTGCTCGATCACCCGCCCGTACCCACAACAATGCCCGTCGTCTTGGTGCGGCTGCCCCTTACGAGGATGATCCTGCTGAGGACGAAAGCTTTTTCCAGATTCTCGGCCATCGTATGAAGAACACGATGGACACGATTGATACTCCTAAATGGATGCAGGATTTTGGCCAAGGCATCAAGAAGCCCAAATGGATGGGTAATGATGAAGACGCAGGCGAATCCAGCGCCAACCGAACTGGAACAGATTTCAGGAGATGGTTTGGTGGAGGTGATGGCCAGATCCGGCTGTAAACTTCCTAATGTGCCTCCAACAAGGAAGTGCAGTTTGTTTATTTCCCCCATTTTCACCTGCGAATATTGGATACGCCGAAATGAGTTTCACTCGATAGAGTCGGCGCGGGCGAACGCATTGTACACGGAGTTTTGGGAGACGGGGATTTTCTTTTTCTCTTTTTCGAAGGGTGGCCATGGTTGGAACAAACCACCTAGGTTTACTGCTGCGGCGTTTTGAGCGACACAGATCGCTGAGACTTTTTGATACACACGCATTATAAAGGATTGGACGAAGTACGACACGGAGGCCAAAGTTTACAGGTTTTGGTCGAGATCCAGGAGATTGAGACTCTTCAGGGAGGTTTTTAATATGGGCATTTCTGTAGCCAAAAGTCTTAGGATATATATATATACATGTTGTAGTAACTGTATCATATGATTTCATATCATGGCACACGGGGTTGGTTAGTATGTGTGCGTGCTCATAAGTCGTCAAGTCATCGCACTGGTGCAGAAAACAAAAAAAGGCCACCCAATCCAACAACAAACATTCTGACCGCCCAATGTGGAACGGAATTTGGCCGTTTAGCGGGGGGTCAACTCTCCCCCCCACCCTTGTGATTATTCGCACTAGACTTTTTGGCGCTCTGCCATCTCGTGCTTGAGCGTCGCGTTGGGCGTAATGGTGGTGTTCCAGGTGTTGGCCTTGCTCATGGTGCGCTGGCGCAGGCTGAACATGATGTCGGATTCCATCTTCTCAATGTTGTTCTCGAGGTCCTGCTCGTCCCTCCTCGCCTGGCTCATGCGGCGCTTGTCCATGAGCAGCCAGACGCCGACGATGATGATGGTGATGGGGATGGTGATGGCGAAGTAGATCCATAATTGTAGGGAGACGATGGGGGTGTCGCCGCCTAGGTGAAACATGTTAGCCCAGAAACGTCTTTGCTCTAGCTGCAAGCTTGTAAAGCGGAGCTCGCGCGTCAAGGTCAGGTCTTACCAAAGTTGAAAAAAGTCATGCTAAAGACGGACGCCAGGTAGGTCCCCGGCAGAAAGAGGGCTCCCATCAGGGACAGCGTCTTCATGGCGGTGCTGTCGCGCTTGCTGGCGTGGGCTATCCTGCGCTGCTCTCCGGCAATCTGCAGGTTGAGCCTTGCCTCACGCTGGGACATGATGTTGTACAACTATCAGAAACTACGAGTTAGCGGGCACACACACATCCCTCTTGGTAGCACTCCAAACTTACCGCTTCGCGCTGGACCTTGAGGCGCTCCAGCGTAATGTGGATGTAGTTCTCCAGGCCCGTCAGCTTGACCTTATAAAAGTCGATGCGGGACGCCATGCTGCGGTGCAGCTTCTCGATCTCGTAGCGGTGGGCGCGCTCCGTGGGGCCCATCTGGTCGTCCTTTGCGGCGGACCAGTGGGTGTGGAAGCAGGCCATGGCCTTCTCCAGCTCCTTGGCGAGGGCCAGGTAGGCCTGGGGCCGCTTCCACAGGACGTGGCCGTGGCACTCGACCAGGTCGCGGCTCAGGCTGTCGACCTGGATGGACCCGTCCTGGAAGTACTGCTCGCCCTCCTCGATCTCGCTGCGGAGGCTGACGGCGTTCTCTAGCCGCCGCAGCCAGTCGCGGGCGTCGCGCTGCTTCTGGTCGTTGGAGGGCGACAGGTCGTACGCGAACAGGATCACGGACAGCAGCAGCGGGTGCCCGATCTGCGACACGCACGCCTTGAGGTGGTCCAGCGCCTTTTCCACCTCGGAGCTGGGCGTGCCCTTGATGAAGCCCGTCGTGATGTTGGTCTTGAACGAGTGCGACAGCATCATCTCCCAGCCGCGGGTTTTTCCCTTTTTGCGGACATCAGACTTGCGATGGATAATGTCTGATGGTTTCTTGTCAGTCTTCTTCTTTTGGTGAGGAATCCATCTCTTTTAGATAGAGAGATAGATAGATACATAGATAAACATACGTAGGTGGGGATCATATTCGTCATGGTTTTCAGATGCCCAGAAGAACGGACCCACGACGGCGGTTGTCTCAATGGCGCGAAGGGGCAGCTTCATGTGCCGAACCATGCCCTCGTAAGTGTTTTTGGGCAGGGAGATGACCTTGGGACTGAACGTGTCCTTGTCCTTTGCATTTTTCTGGATGCTGGCGCGGCGTGTCAGAAGAGGCTCGCCCTTGAGTGTGCGCCAATCGGCAACTTACATCAGACGGAGGCCGCCTAGCAGCTTGGTGGTTGCCCGCAGGTTGTCTGGGGGTGCAAAGGCGCCCTGGCAAAATGGCGGTTAGTTGACTTTGGCGACGAGCTGTGCGTGGCCTGCCGGCAGGTGCGGCAGCGCAAGTGAAAAAGAGAGCAAAAAAAACATACCCGTCGGTGAAGGAAGTTGTCAAACTCGTCGTCGGTGAGCGAGTGTTCCTCGATGGAGTTGTAGAATGGATCCTGATCAATCGCGGCGCCAGATTAGAAATGGGTTGGGGGATTGGGGAGAGTGTGGCTGAGAGCGGGAAGCGGGATAAAAAAAAATAAAAAAGGTGCATACCGAGTAATTGAACATTTCCAGGTAGCTCGTGTCCTCGGCGACGACGAGGCAGTCGTCGAGGAACAGGCGGAACATGAAATCCTCCATTGTGGCCGTCTCCTTTGGGTGGTTGCTTGCTTGGGTTGATTCCGAGGCCGAAGTGGGAAAATGAAGGAACTGGTCAAAGGAAGGAGAGATCGACGTTGGTCAAAAGAAGGTTCGCCTTCCCTGTCCCAGAATGTCACTGACCCAATGTTATGTTAGACAAGGGCGCCAAGGACGCATTTGTTGTGCTGCAACATGTAAGCTGCACACCGCGCTGGCCTGGGCCTGGGCTGTGCCAGCTGTGTTATGTACCATTCTCATCTGGACGCTGTCGATCCCCATGCTAGCGAGCTGGCGCCCGCGCCGCCCCCAGCCTCGCCACTTTTTTTTCTTACGCACACGCGACCAGCAAGTCGCTTCTGATGTTAATTAAAATGCCAATCTCTTTTGAACCTTGGTGCAGCAGGGTCGTGTCCCCTTCATCACCCACCTGCTCAAACATAACATAGTTAGGTTTCCCGCAATGGATTGAGCCGAGGCAAATGAGCCGATTGGCTGGGCAGGGCTCCCTTTGCCCAATTGCCAGCCACGAAAATAGAACCGATTATAAGATTGCATTTTTGAATACAAGAAAGATGTCTAGCTCAAACAGCATGAAAATACACCTTCTTCTATTGCATTGGCTTCTTGTCTAACAATCTGGCCTATAACATCGCCGAGACACTGTTTGCTCCCTCTTCCTTGGCCTGGCCGTCAGTGCCATCATGTTCGACCTGTATGCACTGCTCGCCTCTCTTCTTGAGCATCTACTGCAGTCTATTATCATGGCATCATTGCTATAATACTGTGACTGGTCACAAAATGCCGCCTATGATTTTGATTCCGACTTCTCTCCCAGCTTATCTGCGGCCCCATCTCACTTGCATCCTTGCTGTAGGAATATGCTGAGACCCCAATTCACCGCCAGTTGAGACAGAAAACCCTCCCCAGCCCCATTCCAAATTCCTGGACTCAAAATCCTCCGACATCCTCCTTCAAACGCCCAAAAACCCCCTAAACTTCAGCATCTATTACGCGCTTATATAATCATACATCCACATCTGTCCTGTAAAGTGGCTGTTAAGCTCTCATGACCCCACACAAGCTCGGCTAGTTCTTCACGCCAAGAAGCTAAGGCAAGGCATAGGTTACACGAGCGTATAAACTCCATTTGGTACAAGATAATTACTTTGCATTTTTGTCCTGCTATTACTGGACCTATAGGTAAAGTTGCTCAATACAGCCATTCCTCTATCCGAGACCAATTGCCTTGCATTGCGACCTTGAAAAGACTCGCTCTCAACCAGCTGTTTTTAGGTCTTTAACCATCCCGCACTACTTTACCGTTGACGAATCGAAGCATTCGATCATGTACAAGCCGTAGCCATGGTTCTGGCTCGGATAACTAGGGGACAAAAGACAGACCTGGCCTCTTAAACGTGGCCACTGCGTGGTTTGCATCATCGCAGCGTCGTGACAGGCGCGACTTGGCACTGTCACCCATGGACCAATCGTTCCACCAGGTACTAGCCCCTGATACGGTTTCCCAGGATCCCAAACACATTACTCCTAAATGCACGCTTAAAAGTCCGTAAACAGGTGTCCATACCTGCACATGTGTTAGCGCATCTTGCTGGCACCGAGAAAATGGGAAAGGACTTACTCGTCGGATGCTCCCGTCTGTCCGTATTTCTCAGGATCTTCAGGGTACCGGTCGAACTGGCTGGCATCTCCAGCACCAGCCTTGACGGGTGGTGTGTATGGCGCATCGATATCCTTGCGAGCTAGGCGATCCCAGGTGACCTCGGCAAACCACGGGTGGTTCTTGACGTCTTGCGGGCCACCGTACAGGTTGCCAAGTCGCTTGGTGAGGTCTGCCGTGATCAACCGCTCCAGCAGGTTCTGAGCATCTGGGTTCACGTAGGCCGGATACTTGACCTTGCCCTTGAGGATGTTTTCGTAAATCTTCATTGGGGATCCGCTGTCCCAGAAGGGGGTGTAGCCGCACAGCATTTCGTAGATCAGAATTCCCAATGACCACCTAGTTAGCGCTCTCAAGTCAGCCCATTGTCCCATCAAGAGTGTAAAGTGTGCTAAACTGACCAATCCACAGATTTGTTGTATCCCTTGTTAGAGACTACTTCGGGCGCCAGGTAATCTGGGGTACCGCAGAGTGTCCATGTCTTGTCCGGCACTCGCTTCGCAAAACCAAAATCTGTAATCTTCAGATGGCCATGTCTGTCGAGGAGCAGGTTTTCGGGCTTCAGGTCGCGGTAGATGATGTGTTTCGAGTGTAGGTACTCCAGCGCCAGTGTCACCTCGGCAGCGTAGAATTTGGCCACGGGATTGGGGAACCGCTATATCAATGTCAGCGCCTTGGGAGTTGATGGGAGGGTGAGGAGGGAAGACATACGCCTGATTTCCTTAGAAGGGAAAAGAGCTCGCCGCCTTCAACGAAATCCATGACCATGTAGAGGTTCTTGATGTCCTGGAACGTTCCCCAGAGCGTGATGAGGAAAGGGTGTTTCACATCGCTCAGCATGCGGCGCTCGTCGTTGGTGTGCTCCACCTGCTTCATCTTGACAACCTGGGCCTTTTTGAGCACCTTGACGGCGTAGAATCGCTGGTTGTGCTTCGATTGGACTAGGTGGACTCGACCGAAACTACCAGTTCCGAGCGTTCTCAGGATTTCAAAGTCGCCCAGCGAGTACTTGCCCTTTGTCACACGCATGGAGGAACCGTTTGCAGGTTGCTGCGCCTGCTGCTGCTGCTGCTGGGGGTCGTTCTGCTGTGCGGGTTGTTGCGCTTGTTGAGACGGCGGCTGCTGCTGATACTGGTCCTGATGTTGTTGCTGCTGCATTGTGGGCTGGGGCATTGACTGGAGTTGCTGCTGCTGGTGGGCCGCGTCGCCGCCGGGACTGACCGTCTGGGGCCGGGTCTCTATCGGATAAGGTTGGAGGTTGTTCGGATTAGGGTAAAGGTTGCCCGACGCATCATGCTGGGGGTTGATGAGATTACTGATACTAGGCAGGTTCTGGGAGTCGTGCATTGAACCCGCCGTCGTGTATGCGGCAGCATGGACGTTGACGGGATTCATCTGTTGATGCTCGGCCTCGATGGCCGCCGGGTCGGAAATCGCGTTGCTTGGGTGAGCTTGAGCAAAGGTTGAGGCAGTGGGCGTCGTGACGGGCGAGGTAGTCGACGCCGATGAGCGCGGCAGCAGCGAACTAAAGGGCTTGGATATGGATGTGGACCTGGGCGCGGACGAGGTGGGCGTGACGGGGCTGGTCGGATTCGAGGCCGAGGGGTCGTTGTCCCTGGTCCGCTTTTTCTTGAGAAACCCCAGAGAAGGCATGGGGGGCGGTCGGTCAGTGGGAGGAGAGAAATACAAGTAAAGAAGGCGACGGAGCGCTTGGCGGGGAGGTGAGGGGGGGAGGGGGGTGGCCGAGCGAGAAGCGGGGAGCGTGGTGACAGCCAAAGCGAAGCCAAATGGCAGCCAGCGAGAGACGGAATTGAGCCTGAGTCCTTGTAGATCAACCACCGTTGCGCCGGTCGTGTCTATGGGTGTGCGGCAGTGACAGCCCGTCTCAGCGGAAAGCTACCGACTGACTTACTCCCGACGCGCAGTAACTCGCGATAGTCCAGTGATGGCTGGGTGATTGGCGATGGAGGCCGGAAGAGGACAAAGCGGCGCCGGTCGTGGGGGGGAGGGGAGGGATCAGACAGCTCAGCCGCCTGGGGAAGAAAAAATAAAAAAAGACCCAAGACGAAAAAAACAAACAAGCAACTGTGAGTGACAATGCCGAGTGTACAGCAATGTATGCAAGTATCAAGTCTCCCAAACCAAAAGCGCAGCTCAGGTGGAGGACAAGGGAGAATGAAGTGGAGGGTAGAGGGAGGATTGAAGCCTTTGTTTCGTCCTCTTGCTGATGCCGGGGCGTGGCGGGGGTCAAACTGCGTCAGTGAGGTCACCTAAGACACACTCGAGGTACTCGTTGCAAGGTACCTGGTCGAGTCTTAGCGGAGGCGCTATTTGTGGGAACTCTGACCAGAGCTCAGATCGCAAACAGGCGCGGGAGCACGACGACGGGTTTCGTTCTCAGCTCTTCAACCAGCAAGCCGCTGCTGGAACGTGCTGAGGCGGTTTTCGGTTTACGAGACAGCTGGCGGCGCGCGATTTCCCCCACCAGTGCACCGCAGTGGACGACAGGGACGGGGAATTGGCTGATGGCAGCGGTGGTGGTGGCGACGGCGACGGTGACGGTGATGCTTCTGTGGTCCGGCGCTGCTTGTGTGGCGCTCCTTCCAGCTCCGGGCGTGGTGGAGGTGGATGTGGGCTTGTGTGTGTGCGTGTACTTCGGAGTGGGTTGGTTGTGTGGGAGGTGTAGTGCCGATTGCGTATGTTCTTTGATGTTGTGCTTTGGCGAACAAGGAGTGTCTGTTTTTCCCTGCTCATTCCACTACTGCAATTGGATCATCCCCAGCCGTCCCAAGCTCGAACAACAACGTGGACTTCGGGTAATATTCGCCTGTGCTCGTGAGCAACGCTTTTCCTTTCTTTTTTTCAACCCCCCTTGCTTTTTCGAATCGTAGTCGAGCCAGATCAAGGTAGCTTTCCAGAGCTTCGCCCCTCTTTTTCTTCCCGCCCGGATCCAGCGGCGCTCCGCAGCCTAGGGCCGACGCTGTACCGGAGGTTGCAGTGCTGCAGGACTCGTACAGATGGCACTCAGCTCGAGGTCGTGCGCTTGCGTCAACGAGCGCCTTTTTTCTTTTTCTTCTTTTTGCTTCTTTGGCGATTGAACACTGGGGCGACAGGCGGGGGTGCTATGGGGATGGCGGGCTGGGAGGCTCGTTTTATCTTATTTTACCGCGGGCGATTGGTCGGTGAACGATCTGCGGTCCCAGCAGGAAGTTGCGCCGAGAGAAGAGAGGAGAGTGAGTGAGAGGCGGCAGAGGAGGATGGGATTGGTAGGAGAAGGTGGGCGTGGGAGGGAGGGGGCAGGAAGTGATGTCGTTGTTTGTGTTGCGCGATAGTTGGTGACGCTGGTCTGCATCCGATGGACGAGACAAAAAGCAAATTTGCTAAGCAATGCTGCATGCCTCGTGTGCGGCGACAAGACGCTGTTTAACTAGTATGAGATGAAGTCTAAGCGGAGCATTCGAGGCCAAATGCGGCAGCTGAAGGGGGATGCTCTACTCTACAACTGGACGCGTTGGAATGAGACACAGAGCTTCCCAAGGCTCCGTGGCTCCATGGCTGTAGCACGGAAGCTCCCGCCAACCCCATTGATTCGAGCCAGCTTGTTTGGTGGAGTAGCTAGAGCTGCTGGCCCAACTCTGATGCATCATCTCATCCGTTGCTTTCGTTTTTTGACGGGCACGATTGTTTCCAGGCCCTCTCGTGGCCTGCCCTCGCCACCCTCCGCCGACATCTGGATCGGCTCGCCCGAGCGAGCATTCAACCCCTTCACCCAAGTTCCCCCCTCCCGAGCCCACCAGCTCACCATCGTGCCGCCTATCTCATCGCAGTATTTAGGCACACAGATCCGCTGGGTCCGGCCGATCGACTCCCGCCTCGGGCTTAGTGCCTCGCACAGGAACGTGGGAGACATGGGATGTCCAGCTGCTGATGGGAGCGGGGGGGCTGGACAATTGGCGAGGTGACGAGCATAGGGAGGCTAGGAAGCATGCAAGTAGAACTATGCAACCCCGGATGCCTTGTTCTGAACAATCATACCTTGCTGTGCACGATGCACTATCCTGTGTTCATTGCTACCCGTTTGCGGTCATGCCTGAGTCGGGCACTGGAATCACAGCCCCAACCCCCGAATCAAGCCACACAGCACCAAATAGGCCATGACGTCGAAAACGCACATCGCTTGGCTTGCAACACTAAAGTCAATGACCATCTGATGACGCCCTTGCAGCCAACTATCGGCTATTCCAATCTCACATAAAATCGTTGGGGCCTAGATTCTCTCATGTTCCCCCACATCTCGCTTCCTGAGTAGCAGCTTGGCCCAAGAGGTAGATGAATTTTTTTCTTTCTTTTCGACATACATTGCTTAGAAACCATTCTCAAAAATACTTACAAACACCACACACCCGGTCCGCCATGACAAGATAAGGGAACATACAGAAACGACCCTCGTCCGGTTTTTCCTTTTCCGCTGGGTGGTATTACCGCACCCTGGAGATTGCCAACTCCCCACCTCCCACTGCGTTGCTACCTAGGTTATTCAGACAAAGGTGCACAGAATCCGGATTAGGCGTGATGACTGTTTCGTGTCCTACGCTGAATTATTGTACACCTCCCACCACTGAGTTAGGAGACATTTAGAAACGGTGGGCCTTGTTCTTTGCCCGCCAGGCAGTGAATCCCACATAACCACCGCCGAGAACCAGGAAGAAGAGGATGATCTTAGTGAAGAACCAGGTCCAGCTTCCGCCTTCCGAGTCCTTGTTCTTGTTCTTGGTCTTGCGCTGCTTGTTTCCGGATTGAGGCTTGGAGCCGGGCTGGTGGTACAAGTTCTTGGCCGTCACGGAGATGATGTCGTGGTTGTCGCTGAGCTCGCCGGTCTCCGCAGTGAAACCGACGTAGGCAATGTTAGGGATGGATGGGGGCTCCTCCGTCTCGAAGCAGAGCTGCCAGTCGTCCTCGTTCTTGTACTGGAGCTCCAGCTTAAGCTGCTTGTCCTGGAAGTAGGTCAGACGAAGCTTGGTGGGGACGTTGGCGTGTCTAATGCCACGAGCCGAGCAACCAGCCAGCTCAGTATTCTTGCCGTCGTGGGCCTTGTCGTAGGTTTTGCTTCCATCGCCCACCATGGCGCTGACGTAGGGGAAGACGACGCCCGGGCGGTTGTTCTTGTAAGTGTCGATGAAGATACCCAGACCCTCGAAGTTGTCAGGTCCACCAAAGACGGGACCGGCCTGCGCGCGCTGGCGGGTAACCCACATGGCCAAGCCATCACCATAGAGTTGGTTCTTTCCCGAGATCTTGAACTCGGCCTCGATCATCCAGTTGGTCGCGGTGAGGGGCACTCGGGAATACATCCATCCCGTTTGCGACGGGCGGTCCGAAGTCAGTCGGATGTAGCTAAGATCCAGTCAATCAATTGCTCCTCCAGCGGCCGGGGCACGGGGTGGCATACGAGTCGGTTCGCACGATCGTGTCTCCGCCAAAGTCGTACCATCGACTTTGCATGTCCGAATCGAGATAGGGCTGTCAAGTAGTCGTGTTAGCCAAGCCGTGGTCTAGTCGGGGTGATCGCGTGCGTCGCAACGAACCTGCTGCAGGGAGTGTGTCCTCAGCTAGAAAAAGAGGGACAAGTCAGCAAAGAATCCCTGTTGTAGCTCCTCGAGGCATTGTAGCCCATACCGTAATTCCCTTGATGTTCTCATCGTCGTGGCTCAAGGCGCTCGCACTCCATGTGAAGGCGCCGAGAAGCACGGCTGAGAGCGAAGGCAGCCGCATGGTGGCTAAAGACCGTTGGTTCCAAGCTCTTGCGCACAAAGAAAGAAAGCAGGGCCAATCCGTATCGCGACTCGGTCGCTATGTCGAGGTGCACGCCGGTTAGTCAACGTGACCGTGGTTCGGGGTTGATTTGTTGGAAGTTGGGCGTCGTCGTGACGTTGTGGGTAGGGGATAACTGGCGCCGGCTAGCATAAGTGTCCTCTTCACGTTGACTGGCACCCGTTTAAGGTGCTCTCCACTGTAGGAGACCTGGCAGCGGCTCATTGCCCCCCCTGCCAGCCCTGGCACTGAGGCTAGGGGCACGTTTAATGCACCACTGTGGTGTGTGCGTGCGTGCCTGAGGCGCCACAACGCGCCACAGTTCTTGCTGGTGAGACAGTAGATTGATCACCTAGACGTGTGCACTGATCATTTCTCCTCGAACTTGACTTTGGGACTATCATGTTATATCATATATCCGGGTCTATTTCACAAATGAAAGCAAAGGACATGTGCCACGTTTCATGCTGGCCCGCATTGGATTCATTCGGTCATAGCATCTAATCAGAAGACTGCCGCTCATACTCATACACTAGCTTGGTAGCTGAAATCTTTCCGTCGCGGTGTTCCTGAAAGCCAGTTTCGACCGCGCCGAGCCAGCCCGGAAGAATTCTTACAGCATTGGGTTTAATTTTCCCCTCCTCAATTAACGCTGGGAGCTTGTTGCAGAACTCGGCGGCAAGCTCGTGGTCAGCTTCACTAGGCTGGCGCTCTGTTAGCTTGTGCCCAGTCTCCAAACTTAGTGCCGATTGATAGACCCACCGGATAGTAAATGCCCTTGTACGAAAGCTCCCTGAAGAAGCATGTCCAAAGGATCACATCTTTAACTTTGGTTTGCTTCGTCACGTTCTCGGTGAAAACTTTGCCTGGCCGCACAGTACAAAGCGTACCTCCACTCGCGTGGATTGTCTGGGATCCCAAGACAGACGAGGTTTCGTTGCCAATGGTGTCAAAGACATACTTGATGTCGGGCACCGCGTCCTTGATCTTCTGCACGACATCTGGATCACGATAGTCAAATGTGTAATCTGCTCCGAGTGAGCAAACATGCTTGGAATGTCGGGGGCTGCAGGTGGCGACAACTTTGAAGCCGTGCAGCCTGGCAATCTGGACAGCGTATTGCCCAACGCTAGCTGTGAATCGTCAACCTCTCAAACCGCCATCTACAAGGTTCCATTCACGTACAGCTGCCTCCCCATACTAGAACAGAGGTGTTGGAACCCGAGTTTCGATCAATTCCCAAGCTGTCCTTTGAGAAAAGGGCCATCCAGGTAGTTATGGCTGCTAAGGGCATTGTTGCTGCTTGCGGAAGGGTGATGCCCTTAGGCACTTTGAAGCAGATGCGCTCATGAGCAACAGTGTATTCGCTGTACGCCCCGATTCCATTGACCTCACCTAATCAAGTTAGAGTGAACAGTGAAAAGTGATGGGAGGATCGATTCTGCAGTACCTCCCCAGATAACGCCCGCAATTGTGTCGCCCTTCTGAAGACGGGTCACTTGAGAACCGAGTTCGACGACTGTGCCAGCAAAGTCGCATCCAAGAATGGCACCGTCTCCAAAGAGATTTTTATCAAAAGCTTGGACTGTCCAAATATCTTAGCCTTATTAAGCTGTAACCCGATTAAAGTTGGCATACCGTCTGTCGGGTTCTGTGCAACAGCTTCTACCTTCACAAGCACCTGGTTTGGAGCGATGGGTGGGAGGGGCACTTTCTTCTGCACCAATGCCGGGAACCCATCCCTGGTCTCAATGACAAGAGCATTCATTTCCTTTTGGGCCGTCGTTCCTATGAATGATAACCACAAATCGGCCACGGAAAAAAATAAATCACTGACAAAGGTGCCGACGGCGTATAGACGATGTATTATATCAATACTTTTGGACACCAAGTAAAGACGAAAGGCTGAACTAGTTGGGCCGAATGCGGGGGACTTATATAGGTATCCATGTATAGGCACGCCGAGCGCAGTGGATTTGACATCGTACTTCTTATAATTACCAAGCAGTGGGGGGTATAGGCTTGGTAATTCAGAGGACCTTAAAATCAGCACATGTAACCGCAACCGCAGCGCCAATGGAGAAGTAGACTGCTGACGTTGTGACAAGATAGGCTTGATAGTGTGCGAGCGTTGGGGAGACTGCAAGCGAAGGAGACACCGGGCTCCACTTTTGGACGGATTCATCTCAAACCAGCGAAAGAATCAGTTCCAAAAAATCACCCAAAAAAGCAAACAAAAAAAGGATGGTCCTTGACGGTTGAATTCGCCGATTGCTACCACTCCATCAGCTGCTGAATGCCTGATAGAGACCCTGCAATTGCCGATCCACATCACATGAAAAGGGCTTAGCCAGATGCCGGGTTATCCGTTTATCCGGATATCAAGATTCTAACCGTTGTGATAGGCCTCAAGCTTTCGTTTCCTGGCCCAGAGAGGAAGCCAGCACAATCGTCACCATCCCACCCCAAACCCGCAAAAATGGACTCCGGCGCCGTCAAGCAGGCTGTTATGAAGCAGGTCCTGGCCGAGGCCAACATGGCCAACGCCCGCGTCCTCATTGAGGTACACATCCCCAACCAATCGAGGTTTTCCGCCCGCCGCCCACTAGTATCGGCTTCATCCATATATAAATGGTGGCCAAAAGGGAAAGAAAAAAAGAAGAGAAAAGGAAAACACTAACACACTTCGCCATTATTGTAGAAACTCCAGGAGAACTGCTTCGACAAGTGTGTCCCCAAGCCTGGCACCTCTCTATCGAGCGGCGAGCAATCCTGCATGACCTCGTGCATGGAGAAGTACATGGCCGCTTGGAACCAGGTCAACTCGGCCTACATTGCTCGTCTGCGACAGGAGCAGGCCAACGGCCACTAAGCCGCCCAACGAAACGAAGCCACGGGCCCCCGGCTGGGCAGGAATTTTATGACGACCTCTTCCTATAGCGCGGAGCGGAGCGAACCGCAATGATTGTATCATAATTGTGACAATACATCTGGATGTGATGGCGGTGGTTTTTGCGTTTCGCTGGGCACACCGGTTTGAACTAGCTGCGGAGGAAACAAGACCACAAACGATGGGTTGGACATCGGACTGGGAGGATAGACGGCAAAACATAGACGAACTTGAGCTGTGTGGCAAGGAATAATGCCGAGACGGCCATGTCAAACAGAAAAATCTTCTTTCTTGGGTATCTAGTTTCCTTGTGCAGCCGCCTTCTTTTTCTCTTCCTCTGCGGCCCGTTTTCTTGCGAGATAGCGCTCTTTGGCGCTTGAGATTTCGCCTTCCGTCTTGCGACTCTTGTTGGCGCGCTCGGCTTCCTGTCGTTGGGCTTCTTCGTCCTCCCTCGTTCGTTTCAAAGACTGCTCCAATTGTTCAGCAAGCATGCGAGATTGCCGTTCTCGCATAGCCTGTTTCCGACCGACTTGTTGTCCTCCAATATCTTTCCGTGGCCTTTCCGCGGGTCGTTCCGCCTCTCGTTGAGTCGATTCCTTCTTCTTGGCGCCGAGGTTGAGACCACCCTTCAGGAGTTGCCTCTTGTCGACAACCTGCCCATCTTCGTTGATGGCAATCGATGCGCCCTTCTCATTAAGCTCCTTGGCGAGTTCTGCCTCTGTCTTGTCTGCCTCATTTTCTTCCTCCACTTGTTCCTCCGGAATGCCACTCTTGGCCTTCTCCTCAGCCGCCTTGACAACTTCGGCGTGCCTTTCCTCACCCTTGTCTAGTAGCTTCCTGTAGAATGCGGACATGCCACCGGTCTTGTTGTTCTTTGCCTCTTCTTCTTCCCTTCGCTTTTCCTCCTCCTCTAGCCGTTTGTTTTCTTCTTGTTGTTTGCGGTATGCCTCTGTCACGAATTTTTCCTTTCCTTCATACTCTTCGCCTTCGGCCTCTCGCTCTCGAGCAATTTTCTTCTCTTCAGCAATGAGGGCGTCGCGTTTGCGCACTTCTGCCGCCTGCATGAGGCTGCGCATGTACTTTGGTCGACGCTCCTCATCTTCCTTGGTGACCTTCTTTTCGGGTTTGAAAGAATCATAGACAGAGTCGTACTCGTAGACACTGGCGTCAAGTTCGGCGGCGGTTTCGGCGTTCTTGCGCGATTCGAGGGCACTGGAGAGATCGCCAAACATGGCGTTGGATTGGCCCTTGGCCTTTAGCTTTGGAGGCTGTGATGGTGGTCCATTCTTGGGTTTGGAGGGTTTTGTTTTGGTGGTCTTGGAAGATGAGAGGCCGCCAAAATCATCAAGCTCGCCAATTTCCTCAGCCTTTCCCTCACCACCGACGTCTTCATTATCCGAGTCGTCATCGCCACCAAACATAGGCTTTCGTTTCGGTGGGGCCGGCTTCGATGCGCCAGGCTTTTTTGAGCGGTTGAGCCCGAAGGCCAATGGCTTGTTCATGGCGCGTTCGTCTACGAGGTCTGCGGCGCGTCGGCGTGACGTGAATTATCGGGCAAGGTACGGAGTTGGGAAGCAATGGTGGCGGATGTTGTGTATTTGAGATTCGAAGTTGAAGTGTCCAAGGCTGCGATGGGCTGGATGGACGGGTAGCACCTAGTAAGCCCCAAAGGGTCACAGCGCTAGTGGGCCCTCCGCCAACCCGATCTGCGCCAGATCTAGACAGTAGCATGAGCAGACATAATGCAACTAGAAGTGTTCTAGTGAGGAATGGTTATTGTCACATGATGTGATAACCGGTGGACCTTGAGAATAACCTGTTAGGTTTTCCCCCAGTTCCTTATCTCTCGCTACAATGGCGCCATTTGATCCGTTTCGTCCCATGACTCGCATTTGATACCGTGTGGGCTGCCCCCCTGATACTATCAGACCCAACATGAACATGACACTGCAAAGGCTTCCCACCTGATGAATTTTCCTATCTCTAATTTTTGCGATAGCTTCGATACCTCGATAGCTCAGGTGTCTTTATCGGACAATGAAGTCTTGGACCTAAATGTTGCAGACTGGTTAACTGTCACGGAGGCGCGTACATGCGACCCAGCTTCAAAACTGGCAAGTGGTCTGCAGACCAACACGCATGATAGAACTCTCAACTGGGAGCCATTTTTGTATTCATGTTACAATCTGAGTGTATTTCTAATCATTCCAAAATACCAACCGAAGGAAAGTAAAATCACTAGAAAACTCCAGGTCCGGTGGATAAAAGACGTCAAGGGTGTAAACAAAAAAAACCAAGAGCGAAGAAAGCAAGTCAGTCCGATTCTCGGGGTTGGGTTTACTTTTTTGCTACATCTCAACGGTGGGCATTTACTTGAGTGTCTCAGTACCCAAGCGCGCTAGCCGATCACGACAGCGATGATGTATGCGGCGACAGAGAGCGTTGCCTCTAAAACAAATATGTACCAACTGCCCGCCCGAAATCTCTAAATCGAATCGGGCACTACACGTTTTCTCCCACACCATCTTCTTGACTTTTTATTTTTTTTATTTAAGATTTAAATCTTTTGCTTGCATATTCCGAGGCTACCATGGAGTCTTGCTGCACTTGCACCACGATCCTCTCGTCCACGCCGCCCTACACCAAAGATGCGGACGGGTTGCCCCAAGACCGCCGCCTCGAGTGCTGCGCCAGGATAATCTGTGGCAAATGCATCTATGTGCGTCCCCTCGCCACAACCCCGTGCCAACCTCGATGAAGCATGCCTCTGATGCCACTGTAGAAGAACAGGCGATTTGCCGACTACTGCCCCTATTGCCAAATATCCTCGACCCCGTCGCCACTGCCCCCGCGGCTGCGAGACCCTCCGGCCTACACCTCGGTGCCGTTGTCGAGTTCCCGAACTGCGGAGGTGTCGGGTACGCCACCAGCATACACACCAAGCCCGCAACCAAAAGAGACAACCGCCGACGACGAGAAGGCAGCCCTTGACGCCGCGGACGGAAAGGTAGCCGCTCAAGATACCCTCCACTTCCTCGATCACAAGCACGATAGTATCGTATCCTTGTCCCTTCGATATGGCGTCCCAGCACCTGCCCTCCGCCGAGCAAACAATATCAACAGCGATCATCTCCTAATGGGAAGACGAACTGTCTTGATCCCTGGGGAATACTACAAGGGCGGCGTGAGCCTTTCCCCCCGGCCAGTAGAAGGCGAAGAAGAGGAACTGAGGAGGGGCAAGATCCGCCGCTTCATGACGGCGTGCAAGGTTTCCGACTATGATATAGCCGTGCTCTATCTCGAACAGGCCGGCTATGATCTCGGGGTTGCTGTCGACAGTTACATGGATGATGAGCTGTGGGAAGCAGAGAACCCAGTAGGTGGGCGAGCAATAGATCGCAAGCTTAATAGGTTGCAGAAAGCCCGTGGGCCATTTTGGAGGGGTTTGTGATTTTGGATTCTCCCGACAAAACGTGTTCAAATGAATATATTAGATTTCATGCTTCATATAATCGTGCAGGTTGTAAAGACGCATCCATTCGCTGGATGCTCGGCTCAACCCTGAACTCTGACCCGATACACGCTAACGCCGCCAATCACTCCATTAAACATGGCTTTTTGTACAGTATTTCAGTCCATTTACCAGAGATACCAGCCTTCTTTCATTAAAATGCGGATCGCGTACGGATGTCCTATGGATCGTTAGTACGAAGGGTCAAGGTGGCATGGAACTGGTACTCACAGAGATCTTCCGCTCAATTTCACGAACCGAGCGATCTAGTTCACCAGCGATCATTTGCTTCTTATCATTGGGAAGCAAGTTGTATCTTTCGCACAGATCACCGTCAATCACACCCTTCACGGGGGCATAGTACCCACGGTACATCAGATGATCTCTGCCAGCAAGCGGCGGGTCCTCACTCCTTAAATGTTGTTCGAGATTCTGGAAAAAGTCGGTATCCTCACGACTAACAAACGGAATGAAGACACCAATTGTTCCCATTACACCACTCCACAATAGCACATCTTGTCCTCCAACAACAAGACTAGCCTTGGTGATGGTTGTTGGGATATCTTGTGTATAGAAATGACACATGAGATTGAGGCGATGGGGGGTTCCATGCAAGTAGTCCCGTGCGTTGACGAGATGGAGGCCGGACTGCTCCTCATCCGCTTCCTCGCTAGCATTTTCGGGGCAGCGGACGATGAACATATTGCCAAACTTGTCGCCACCAGCAACAGATTCGTAGTCAACCATGGTTGAGCAGGTTGTCCACCTTGCAATGGTATCATCAACAAATGGAATCAACTTGTTTGTAGCTGATTTATAAGCTACAAAGGTAATTCCTTGCTGCACATCACCGACAATAATGCGGTTGCCCTGGGTGTTCAAAGACACAATTTGCTGTGCAGCCACGTCGGCCTGGGCCTTGCGAAGCATCTGCCTCATACCCAAATCGTATAGTCGCAGGGTCTTGCCAATGGCAACCAGTACTTTGCCCTGGAAGGCCATTACAGCCAAGGGGGGCTCTTCGATTTTAGTTTTGTGAATAAACTCGAGCTCTCTTCCATCTTCCTGGAAGCGGTAGATATGCAAGAATCCCTCAGAGAAGCTGCGAGGGTTGACAACCATGTCTTTTCCTGTGCCGACAACAAGGAAGTGTTCGTTGTCTTGACTGGCAAATGACACAATGGCTGCGCTCACAGCCGCTTCATTATTGTCCAAATCAACCGTTTGCAGAACACGGGGCTCCTCAGAGACAGGATCGATAACATTGATACAAGAGGCCCATCGGCGAGTACCCTTGGGATATCCAAATTCCTCAGGCGGGAGCACTGTAGAGTCACCATTCGTAACCCCGGGGTCGGCAAGCAATTGAGCGCGCAGTTCCGGAGGAAGAGTGTTGTAGTCGGATTCGACGGTGTAGAAAAGAGGCTGTTCAGGATGTTTAACAAGCTTCTTCGGTGTGTAGGTTAATGGGATAGACTTTTGGATCAAAGTCTCTCCCAATCGGTCGATGTTGAAGATTCTGACAGTGCATTGATTAGCGTCTTGTAACAAGAGTATGAATGCAAACAGAAAAATGTCAAGAATAAATTGCTTTCAGTAGGAACAATTGGAAAAAATGCGTAATAAGGCCTCATTGCCCGCAGGCATAGGTTCCCGTTTTATCATCACGAGCAAAACAAAAAGGAAGTCAAGAAAAGTAGCAGTCACATACCTCAAAGATTGGCCTTGGATACCAACCACGCCTTCTTCACACTGCTCGCTGCTAAAGTTCCAGCCCCATTCGAGATCCACGTAACTCAATGGTGTCACGACAAAACCTTTGGTAATGGGGTCTGAATATCCAAGCCAAGGTCTCGAGCTCAAGGCAAGAACACATGTACTCCCTTGAACAGTAACTTGGAAGAGCTTTACCTCCTTCGGTCCCAGGAACTTCTGGCGGGTATCAGTGAGTTCACCCGTGACTTCATCCAGAACAGTTCGCAGATATACACCAGAGTGAAGGCCAATGTGAAGATACAGAGTTGATCCGCCAGATGATGAATCTTCCATAGCAATGATTGCAAGAGAAGTAGGCGCGGCAGTGAGTGCTTGGACGGACTTGTTCTCCAAGGTGGAATCAGGGTCCAAGCTGAGGATGCGAACAGTGCAGTCATCACAGCCCACCGCAAGGAATGAACTGCGCAATCGACCCTCGGGAACATCGCCAAGGCTCAAGCATGTGACTGTGCCAAACATCTCCTTTTTCTCATCATACTCGGCCAAAGAACCATCACCGTCCATCTCAAAGTAGACAATTTCACCAGAGCTGAGAGCAATGGCCACTTGGTGAGCGTTCGCGGTAGCGGCTACAATCGATCTGTGCTGCGGTGCGGCCCATTCATTGACATGGCCATTGCGAACATGCCTGATGCCTTTGGGGTGAACCTGGATGAGACCGTCATCACCGAGGAGTTGTGCAGCAAGTGTGGGCACGCTGGTAAGGAAGCCAGAGTCACTCACTTCCTCGACAGTCTCGCCAATGCTCAGTACAAGGGTACCATTAGTAAATGAAAGAACGATGTATGCATCGTACTGATCACTTCTATTGAGCTTGAGAGTCCATACAGCTGAGGGAATTCCTGGTAGGTCTGAGGCGACGATTTCGTTTACCTCCAGCCCGTGCTTGAGCATTCTGAAAGTGCTTCGAGCACCGTTGCCACAGGCAGTATAGATCTGGGGCGCGTCTTCGCCAGTCAGGTTGGCAACCTTGCAGTCCAGGAGGGGGTTCATGGCAGGTATGCTCTCAACCAATGCCAAGTTCTCTGTTGGTCTGGGATGGAAATAAACAGGATCATATGAAGCTCTAGGGTCTGCTGGGAAATCGTCGCTGGTGAACTCAAGCTCCTCATCGTCATCTCCCAATTTCTCAAATTGGTAGAATGAGCAGTTGCCAAACTGGCTGGCAACGTACAGGAAGCCGCTCTTCAAAATGCAAAGATTTGATGCAACAGGCACAGTATCAAAATACTTGATTTTGAGCCTCCTGACCTCGCCTGTAGGGTTTCCATCATCGTCCTCAACCATGTCAATAGTGAGTTTGAATAGGTCGCCATCCTCAGTCTGCAAGAGAAAGAAGAAAGCTCCGGCGTTACCCTTGAGCTTATGCATTACTCCAGACACGATTGTGCGCTTCCGAGCAGGGTCCTCGGTTGCACCCCGCCGACGGGGGACAGCAACACGGAACGCCTCCTGGTTTGAGTGACGATATGTAATATTTTCCTCTCCACAGACAAGGACTCCACTAGGGCCGTCACTGCCACCTGGGACTTGAAACAGCAACGAGGCGGTTGGGTCAACAGGGTCAGACCACTTGCGAACCACATGATTCAAGCCAAGATCCAGCTCGTAGTACACGAGTTGCGTTTCCAACTCCTCCATGGCTTGACCGGTGGAGTCTTGATCAACTTCCGAGTAGTCAATCTCCAGGGCTGCAAAGACGGGATTGGCATATCCTACATCCAGTGCAACCATGGCAATTACTAGCACACCTGGCTTGTGGGCCTCGAGCGGTGACGAGATGGTCAACTCGGCTTGCGAGTTACGATTCAAAACATAGACAAGCTTGTTTTTTTCCGTGGCAGCAATAAGACACGCTCGACCCTTGGGATCGCAAGCGAGATATTCGCCCGGGATAACCCGACGCACGCCTGACTTGCCAAAAGTCTCCAGATGCAATCGCTGGAAACGGTTTTGGGCGGGAAGGTATTCGATAATCGTGATCCGACCCGAGTCAGTTGCCAATATCAGGTAGTCTAAAGAGTGACGTTAGCGTGTTATTGGCCAAGGACTAATTTTTTTCGCTGATAGCGCAGCGTGCAGCGCATTCGTCGCGTCGCCTTCGAACATCACTATGTGGCCCTTAAAAAGGTGGCTGGGACGACTTACCCTTAGAACTCCCAGCCAGCCGGAAGCAAGCCAGGGAGCGGATGATGCCAAACACATCATGAGAAAGGACGGTGATGACCTTTCCTTGAGATGGATCAGGGCGCAGAAGCGTCAACTGTGAGCCAGCACCGGTGATGATGAGCTGCTCCTTCGTACCCGCGAACTGGCCAAGCACTGCTTGCACGACGTTGGTTGGCGGCTGCACCGTCAGCGAGTAGAGAAACATGTTCGACGTAGTCGCCATGTTTGCAGCGAGGCGCAGTCAAGCCTGCGCGGCTTCAAGGACGTATGTGGTGTCGATTGGAGAATCGCAAAGAGGATTAAGTTATCTACAGGCAGTGAGAGCTTTGACATTCAAAAAGTTTGGCCTGCGTCGGAGTAATGATATTGCGGCGCAGCGCGTTGTGGCCCGAGCTCCTTGAAATATCCCACTACACAACACCACTGCCAATCTGCTGAGGGATACAGACAGCCAGTCGGTACTCAACCTCAACCTAACTGGTGAAAATGGAGCCGACTCTTCGTCGCGCGGCTTCAAGCCTCTGTGGGAGGTGTTCCTCGTCTGTTCGGAGGCAATTGACCTCTGGGGCATCGACAAAACCTTGGATGAGAACATCAGCCCACCACCTCCGAAACTTCCATTCGACTTTACCCAAGGAACACCAGCGAACAACTCCTGCCAAAAGAGATTTCTCGACTACCAAGACGACCAATTCCGAGGCTACAGCTAATGGTAAGGCACCAGAGTCCGCTCTCCGCCTGAGCCAGGATGATCTGTTCCATCCGTTTTCGAAGTCTCCAGTACCCGAGTTTCGACAGCGTGCTGCCTTTATGAGACAATATGCGTACTGCCCTCATCCTGATCACCAACATACAAAAGTTCCAACGATCGCACCAAAGTCCGATAATGCTGAAGCATCCACTGGAGCCCAACCGCCCGCACATGTCAACTTTGAATGCCCTGATTGCGGACTTCCCGTTTACTGTTGCGAGGAGCACTGGATGGATGATTATGAGAAACATTTGGAAATTTGTGATACCTTGAAGCAAATTAATGAAGATGACCATGATCTGCGATCTGGCCGAGTTTTCCATGAAGGAAATCTTCCAGATCACCAGATGGCTGAAGCCGCCGTCAACATGACGAACTGGGATACTTTCATGTATACGAGGGAGTTTGATGCTGTTCACTCCGATCGAGGAATGCGACAAATCACCCGCCTATTGACATATCCCGTTACAATCGGCAGTGTGCTTCATGAGCTAAGCCCATATAGTTATGGCAATACTGGCAGAGTTACGGCAGAGGGATTGAAAAGCTTTAGCGGTAAGTTTAAGTGAAGACAGCTCTTAGCACAAAACTAACGGTCGGAACAGCTTTGCGATACAACCTTCATCCGCCGAAATCTGGCCAAGGCGTTGGTGTCAAACAGCTTCAACCTGAGGCCCCCCCCGTGAGACTGTTCATCCTTGGTGCTCGTGCTGAGTCTTCGCTGCCACGACCTGCTTGGGTTCAGCTGGCGCACATGTTCCCTGAGTCCCGACTACACCTCATATTTATCGGCCCTGAAAGCATGGCTAACCGAGATGATGAGTTTCCTCTCCCTGAACGAACCCCGTCAAACCCTTTCGGTGCCGTGGTCGAGGATCGCGTCTGGTACAAGATGAAGATCAGCACGATCGTGGATTATTATCATACGATCCACCAGACCGGGCACTTCGCCCCATACGACCCTTACTTTGACTGTTTCGTTCTGTTCCATCCTGGACTAGGCCACCCTGCCAGCAGTCATGAGTGGGAAAACACTCTGCCCATGTTGCTCGAGACTAAGGTTCCCATTATCAGCACCGGCTACACCCAATTCGACATGGAACGAGATGTTGAATGGGTCAAAAATAAGTCAGGAGGAGAGTTTGATATTCTACTGCAGCCCGGAGAGAACACGTTCAGAAGTCTTCGATGGGACTTGAACGATATGGATCCTCAGGATATCAGCTGCGGCAACTGGGGCGTGTGGGCCTTCCGAGGCAAGAGGTATGGTCTTTCCGCTGCCCCATGAGTGAACACAAACTAACCAGAGTCTGCCTACTTAGATATGAGACAACCACCAGCGATTCATGATCTGCCAGTAAATGATGAAAAGAAAATGAAAGGCCGCCATGTACTCCATACTGTACAGACACTATTGTATTATTCCGCTGTTGTAGCAAAAAAGAAGACAAAACAAGAGATCATCTCCCAGCCCTATATAAAACCTTGCACGATTTAAAACCTGTTCCACTGTTTATAGCATATCCAGTCGTTTCTCTTTCATTGCTTCTGTCGCAGGAAAGACGGGGATATCTATTCCGTACAGTTCTCATCGTACTGCGAGCCGCAAGCTTGGCGCAGCACTTTAGCGGCTAGGGAGCTAACAATTCACCCTGCGCAGCGTTGGGTGCACGGGCCACGCGGGCCAGGCCGCACCAGGCCGCAGTGTCAAGTTCCCTCCCCTTTGCGTGGTACCAACTGACGAGATGCATGTTGGCCTGCGACTCAATATCAACTTCAACCCTTCCACCACCGCCGTCGCTCCGAGGGTCGCTCCACGACAAACTTGACTACCGAACACGGCAAGAATACCAACCTCGACCCCGTGCCATGGCCACATAGCCCAGGCATCATTCCGGTCATGGCCGCCCCCGCCGCTCCCACACGGGCTCCGATCCCCCGTCCCAAGACGGCATCTCCAGGCCCCGATACGCCACCTCCAGCTGCTGCTACTCGCCGCCCCAACCGTTCTGGTGCGGCCGACCCTCTCTCAGATAGAGCCACTGCACTCCTGATACGCCGTACACTATGCTCCCAGCAGCTTGGGGACAAACCACGAGATGCCCAGGTCCCCATCGACGAGCTGCTACCGCCCTTAACAAGCCGGAATGACATGGACCTCCAGCTCTATGCCTTTCTAGCCATTATCCTACGCGAGTTTGTCCAGAGTTGGTACAGCAGAATCACAGCAGATGAGAACTTTGTGGCCGAAATCATCCATATCATTGCACACTGCTCACGAGCCCTGGAGCAGAGACTGCGGAAAGTCGACCTCGAGAGCTTGCTCTTGGACGAAATACCGGATTTGCTGGACAAACACATCACTGGTCAGTGGATCTGCTTGCGCAATCAAAGACACCATCTAACCTCTCCCAGCTTATCGAACTGCCCACCGTGCCATCTCACCGCACCCCATCGTTGCGAACCCCCGAGATGTCTATCATGCCTTGTGTCCACTCCCACATCTAACACCTGTACCTTGTTCGGATGACCCGCTTGCAGCAGGTGATCAGCTGCAGAATGAGGCGTTGTACCGGCAACTACTGGTTCAGGGCGTCCTTGCCATTCTGCTGCCCACTGAGGATCTCGAGAACCCGTGTCTCACGGCACTGGTCGAGCAGATCTTTTCTGAGCTCATCATTGGCAATGTGATAGCCAATAAAGCTTCGCAGCCCTGGCTTCTATACGAGGGTATTTGTATCGCTGCCAGGGTAGTAAGGGAGAAGAGAGAACTGAGCCGAACAGGCAGTACGACTGGTGCGGCACCATTGGAGGTCAAGATGCAGGGCAAGAGCGGTCAGGGTTGGTCGATTCGAAGCCTTTTCCTGGGGCTGATTCAGCTCGGCATGCTGCTGGCCGGATCGATTCGATTCATCGCCACAACCCTAGTCATGGCCTCATCCTTACCTCCTAGGTGCACGCCCACGGATGAAAAGAGAGTTATGACAAATGACGAGAAGCCCAACAAGTCCTTATCGGGATCGGAGCCTTCTGGATTCGTCAGGACACCCATCCTGTCATTTCGAGTTTGGGCGTGCCTGGGCAACCTAATTGAGATGAACTTGCGTATGCCATGGCTTGATGGCTTTTTATCATTATTACAGCTTGGCGCAGTCCACGGTCCTGGGCGAATGGCCGGCCTCGATGGCCCTATTGACAGGTAAGATATCCTAGTCTCGTCAGTTTTCTGATCCTTCGTGGGTACGCCCTCAATCCCTTTTCATCAACTCGCATGAGTTCAGAGTCACTGGACTGTCGGATGCTCCAGTGAGCATCCAGAACCAGAATACATGGCCAAGACCGAAAACAGTCGGGCCGCCCAAGTCCCCATAGCGGCCCATAGCCGTCTTACTCAGTACCGGACTAGTCGAATTGCTACAATGGTGTGACGAGCAGCTCGTACCGAGTGTGTCCACGCACAACTCGGTGTTTTTCAGGTGGTCTGGATGGGTCTCAGAGCAGCGGTGGCCAATGGAGTCGTCCAGACCGCCATCTTGGCTCTGATTGCTCAACAGGCTGCGCCAGGTCGGGAGAAACCATCCAGCAGGAAATCGAGTTTACGCGCCCGGACTTAACCGGGATGTCAGCTATCCTCGCTCGACCACATGCTTCTGCCACCGGACGAAGGCGCTGCAAGGATACAACGTTGAGCTTGTTTTAGCTCCCGCCTCGCTCCGCGCCACCCGAGCCCCATCACCGTCTGTGAGAGCGGGCTCACCACGGCGGACTGGTCTCTGCCTGTTGGCTCTGTTGGTTCTGTTGACTTTGCTAGTCCGAGCGCGACGGCAGCCGGAGCAGCAGAGACAGGCACAAGCAGAGACAGGCACAAGCAGAGACTAGCAGTGTGGATCGGAGCGGCAGTGACCCATGTCGATGTCGAGCCAAGGCGCTGCCCGCATGTATGAGGCTTGCTGCACGACTCCAAGACTGGGCAACGCCATGGTTACTTGCTTTGCAATATTGCACACCACCTTGCACCACCTTGTCAGCCGCGGCCGCGACCACGGCCACATGCACATGCACATCGGCAGCCGTGTAATCTCGCAGCCATGCAGTAGCAGACACACTTCCGATATTCTACGCTGCATATTTCCCCGCACCCGACGTCTGGCCACCCCTGTTGACAATTTCTTCCTTGTCTCTTGTCTCAAGCATGGCGTCGCAGATCTACAATCCCACCTCACCGTCTGTCAGCCACTGGTGCCCAATCGACGTTTAACAGCCTCGTACTATTCCTATCTCCTCTTGGCTGGACCCAACATATCATTTTTTTTCTTTCCCAGTCATGCTCGTGCTATACCCCTCCCCCCTCTTCCCGCTGCCTCTAAGCTAGTCGCAAATCCCCCAGTTGCTAACCTCTTTGGCAGACTCTTGTCCCATCACATCCGGTCCCTCCTCGCTCCTGATCACATCCCACCCCTCCTGCGCACTCTCCGTGGCGTCCTATTCCCAAACAACGCCCCTGGCCAGCCCTCGTTGTTCCCCCCATCTTCCGATGCCGAGCTGCAGGCCCTCCGACGAAGAGCCGCTAAATCGCTTTTGGATCTCTTGCCGAGCGGGGCGGGGAGACTCTACTTTGGCGGTCGCTTGTGGCGGCGCGGCACAAGTGATAGTGTTGCTGACGAGCATGAGTCCCTCGTGGACGAAATGGAGCATCTGCTCCTGGTACTTGATGACGAGTACTGCAACAAGCACCTGATGTACAGCGTCCTGGAGTTGATTCTAGTCAGGGCCATGCCCGAGCTGAGCGAGAAGGGTGTTGTCGATCTGCAGGACGAGAGGCTTGGTTGATGACGCTTAGATGAACGCAAACTTTTACGATACCCAAATGCCCCACTAGTAATGAATAATCTAGTTAGCCTTAGTTGTTACGAATGTGCACGATGCATCAGGAACCGAGAACATGTTTTCAAGAGCAAGGGCAATCCCAAAGCACAAGTGCCGCCCATTCCTATCCTCAAAACTATCTTGACCCTGGTGGAATGACCCTGGGATGTGAACGGTATCCAAGACAAGCAAATCCCACCTGTCCAGCCCGTTTTCTTTTTCGCTCTCGATCGCCGCATGTCTTCAAGAACACCAAAGGGACGATGAAGGGCCAAACACTAGCGTTTGTCTTCCTCGTCAATCTCGTTTCCTCTAGACTTTGCCTCCCAACACCCTTCCGTGATAAGACGTCTCGCAAGACGAAATCCTCGCAAAATGTCCCAAGAACACCATTGAAAAAATCTTCCCGTTTCCGTCCTTCCGGTTCCCGTGCCGTCCCACCATCCCAATGCCCATTCATGCCTTGCAGCAAATTCCACCCCGAAGTCTTAAGAACGACAAAAGGAAAAAGAAAAGAAAAAAAAGCGTTTGAAAAATCAGTAAACTTGCAGACAAATTCACACATACAGATATTAAAAGCCACCTTAGACACTCTCAGATATCCTTGGAGATATCAAACACAAACAACAATTGCGAAGGAAGAAGACAAGGTGGCTAGTGAAAAGGAAAGGATTGCGGGGAATACAGAGGGGAAATAGTCAATCAACAAACAGATAGCAAAGACAAGGAAAACAAAGAGCGCAGGACAACTGGGTGTCCTTGAAATTATGAAAAGCCCGGTTTGCCGTCGTGGAGTCCGCGTGTATTCGCCTCGAAGGGGGGGAGGGGTGTTGCGTTTGCGGTAATGCGTTTTCGTCCACTCAACCAGTTCCCTTCTTGTCCCTTTTCCTTCCTGTCCTCTTCCCTCATCACTCTCCTCGTCGCTTTTGTTCTTCGCCACCTTCGTTCATTTCAAAAAACACCAAAACCAAAGTACTGGTACAACAGTTTGGTAGCTAACGAATAAAAAGACAAAAAAATTGGTATGTAAAGTGTTGGGTCGCGTGAGCGGGAGAATAAGTCTTCCAAAAGTTGGTATCGGGTATAAAAGTACTTCCAATCTTTGTGCGGCTTCGAAGAAGATAAAAATGAAGATCATGTCGAAGAACAAAGTCGACGCAAATAAATAGGTATTGATATATCGCTCGCTCGCGCGTGTGCGAGTCGGGGGAAGATTTCGCGTCGCCGGAGGGTCTGTCGCCAGTATAAAATGTAAATAAAAACCACACCATCGTGTGCGGTTTACTTTTTGCTGTTTTTCCGTTCCCTAATCCAGTTTCCTTTCAAAGTTGACGATGCACGCCTATGGGGCGCAAGTAATCTTGTTGTTAGCCAAGTGTCAACCTAACGCACACTAGAACTCTCAATATTTTTGTTGATTATGGCCACATGCTGGATTGACCAGCTTTGTATGGCATAAAATGTTGTTATGTTTTTGTCTTGTCACTTCGATCTGCGCGAGCAGCCGAGAGACTCTTCCTCTGCACTGTCTTCACCACCAACACAGCTTCGTATAAATGCTGCCGCTTCGGTTCTAATGCCTCAGCATGTTTTGCGGCCGGTAATGCCGTCGTCCATGTCGACGAGCCGGGCCCAAGGCGGTGCTGAAAGCTTCCATAGCAAAAATCAAAATCAAAACGCTAGGCGAAGGGGAAATCAAGAGCCATACGAGCAAACAGTCTACACATCCGAGTAGGATGAACTATGACCGAGTGCTTATGTCGACTCTATCTTTGGCTGCACCATTGTAGAAGCCATCTCAACCTCGCCTTCGGGAATCCTGGAAAGTCCTCCTATTGATGGCTTGCTACTAATTTGATGCTGATTTATTTGGAGTTTTCTCGTCAACTGCACAATTGCCGCATACTCGCTCGTATCGAACGAACCAACATTTTGAATGTAGCTGAGCAGGGTAGCGGCTGCTCGACGGGCATCCTCTTGTGTCGGGGATGTTGGCGAGGAGGAGTCGGCCGGGGTGGATAGGTTAGCGCTGTTGGTAACAGGCGTGGCAGTTGAACGAGCCGTCATACTAGAGTTGCTACTGCTTCGGTGCAGAGTATGCGGTGGCGAGTTAATCCCTGTGTCGATGGAAAAGGGAGGAGCCATGTCAAGGGCAGGCGAATCCAGAGCCGAATTGGGGGCAGTAGACGAAGGTTGGTGGCGAGGAGTCATCGGCTCCGCAGAGCCAGTCTGGTGCACGTAGTCGATGTTGAGAGATGGGAACGTGTTACTCCTCTTCTCACGAAGTTGAAACTCGGGCGCGTTGCTTCGGAGCTGGTCCATCGGGAAGCCTCCCACATTGGGGTCCGGTGAGAAGGTGAACGGCCCTGTTGGGCTCATCGTGCTCCCAGAGAAGGACGAGTTGTTTGTGTCACGAACATCGCTTGCCAAAGATGTTGTCGATTGCGCTTCAGGGTGTTTGTAGCTGAAATCGAAGCCTAGCCCGTCTGCTTGGAGGTCCTCGTCACTTCGGCTGGCCGACAGGGGCGAAACTTGCCCAGTGGGCGACGAAGGCGACAACCCGTTTGAGCCCAGGTGGTCAGTCTTGACCATCATTGTTGACATTCTGGCACTGTCGGGGATGTTGGTCTCACTCGCCCGCCGCATGAGCTTACCTCCTCCAACGCCGTGCTTCTGCTTAAACTTCTGCAGCCAACTGCCTGTCAAGTTGCTCAGGAGGGTCTCTTGGTTTCCACTTGCATGGGCAAAAAGCCTTGCTTGCTCCATGATCTCCTCATCGCTGACCTCAAAGCCTCGCTGTTGCTGTCTTCGGATGTAGTTGCTCAGGGTTCGATCGAAATCAGGATGCTTCCCTTTGGCGCGCTTCATGGCAGCATGATCCGTCTCCTGATCTCGCTTCAGATACTGATCCCTCTGGCGAAGGACTTTGGAGACGGTACTAAAGAAAAAGAGCGAAGTCAGAATGATTGCACCATCACGACCCCGAACTTGTCGCCCCCTGAAGAAACCTACCTGCGCTCCACTCCAAAGCGAGCCCCAATATCTGCCTGCCTCGTACCAGGATTATCTTCGTGAAACTGGCACATAGCCCGCTTTTGCTCTGTTGTCAGTGTTTTTCTCGATTTTTCATGCTGCGTGGGCAGCCTTGGGGCGTCTATAGGTGGTGCACTAGTCACTGGGGTAAGTGGCAGATGGGGCGCTGAATAGCCTCCTTGCGGCGTCGGGTTCGTCAGCTGGCTGGGCCAGGTTGTGCTTATCGCCGTATTCAACATGGGTAGCTGATGATGAGCCATGGGGGGAGCTGGCTGAATCATCGAGTGCTGTTGGGTTGGAGGCGGAGGCATTCGACTTATCGATTCCGAGGGCAGGCCATGAGGAACGTAGGCAGCAAAGTGGTTGTACTCGGTGAGCGGACTGGTGTTGTACGGACTTTGGCTGTACGGACTCATGGTGGTCCAGGTATCGCTTCCGTAACCGTTGGTTGTGGCCATGGTAGTGTCATGTCCCATCGTGGACGTGGCATTAACGTTGTTCATCTTTGGGTGCCTCGCCCAGCTAACACCGGGGGATCGTTAGGTGGTTTAATATAATAATAAAAAAATATTTGCTCAAGAATTGGCAATTTATCAAGTCAGTGGACCCGGGAAGCCTCACTTCTTGCTTTATTCCGCAATCAGAGACACCAGTGTGGATAAGACCTTCGTCGTCCGGCGTAATGGGTCAGACCGGTCCTGGAAGCTGGGCAACGAGATGGGAAGGATGTTTCTCCTCTCGTAGGCGATTTTGGTGGGATGGAGCCCTCACGAATTACACCGGTCGACGAGGCGAGGCATCGTCTTGCCAAGATGAATTCCTAAAGAGCACAAGCGGGCAGGGGATGTCGCGGTCTGAGTCCGAGTCGCCGTCGGTGGTGGTGATTTTGCCGCTGTCGATCAAACCTTCCCAGGTCTGTGGGTGTTCGCCCGTCCTTCGGAAGAGATGGGGGATGAACGAGGTGCTGTGCACTTTTTGGTCTTGCAGCAGGCAAATGACGAAACAGACACACACTTACTCGCTCGTTCTCACACACCACCTGCGCACTCACGCACGCACTCAAACCACAAGTCTCCCAACGACGGGGCCGTGGGACTTCCAGGTTCCAGGCCGGCCTCTTTGTTTCTCAAACCGGCCCTATCCTGCAAGCCCTTTCCGCCCAGGCTGATGAGACGTATTGGAGAGGTCCTTTTCCACGCGAGACTCGAGTGTGAGACACCACGGGAGAGATATCCTTTTGGGATTGCTTTTTGCCTAGGTCGCCTCCGTGGGTTTTGCGGAGACAACAATCCCGTCCCAAGCAAGGCAAACGCGGCCGGCCAAAAGACGTAGGAGAAGGGGGGGAAACAAGACAGGAACGGAGGGGCAAAATGTTGACGTGAGTCGCTTTTTGGGGCGAGCGGGCCGACAAAATACTCACACAACCTCTCAGCAGCGGTGATAATGATGTACCAGCACTTTGACTCAAAGGAGATGATTGGCCTTCGTAAAAGAAAAAAAAGATTGAGGTAAACTTTCCGTCGCGATCGTGATCGTCGTCGTCGATGTCTTCGTGTGCAGTAGAGATTCCAGCACGAAGCCAGGACCGTTTAGAGTATATCGACTAGATGTGCAGTGAGCGGACATGAGCCATCCACCATGCTACATATGTATGGGAGGGCCAGGCAAGCGACGGATGGATCTATCTATGTAGCTTGTATATGCAGACACATCAATACCGAGACGGGGGTGTCCTCACGGCGGGGGGTGGAGAGGGGGCGTGTGACTTGGAGAAAGTGTGTGCGTGCTTTGTGTGTGAGAACGCGAAGAGCAAGTGTGTGGGTAGGCGGTGGGTAGTATTGAATCGAGCAAGCCTGGGTGTGTGAATGCGAGAGTGTGGTGTGTGCGTGTGGTTGGGGTTGGGGATATGATGAGAATAACGGGGAACCTGGGATGGCACGGGGTATGAGTATGACAAGAGACGACCGATGAGCCAGGGCCCTTCCTCCCAGAGGCGCACGCCGCACACCGCGCACTCGCACTCTTCTCCGTGAGTGGCTTCTCTTGTTGGTGTTTCCTTGCTCCTCTTTTTCGTCTTCGTCACAAGCGCGGCCGCGACAGGGATGAGGGCTTCGGGGCGGCAGAAGAAGAGGCGGGGCCAGAGGGAATGGCTGTGTGAAGTAGGAGCAGGGCCGGACAAGAAACCAACAGCAAACCACAAGGAAAGACAATGAGATCAGAAGGGACTCACTCTTCGGACGAAAACAGGTCGGCTCAGGGCAAGGAGCGAAAGTCCAGCACTGGACGGCACGGGCGCGCAGGTACGGGTACAGTAATATGGAGCTGTCGACCGAGTTCTCTATCCGTCATCCTTACCGTACCCGGATTGCCAGGGCGGGAAAAGCAAAAAAAGCGAGAGATTCATCAGCCGTTGAGAGACTGGCGTGGATAGTGAACACCCCTGGTCCGCGGCAATCTGATAGGTGAGCTTGGATATGGCCTGGCTCGCCAGTCTCCGGCTTAACCAAGAGCAAGCGTCAAGCGGTTGATCAGCGGGTGGTAGAATGGGGAATGGACCAAAGAAGCAAGCAATGACAGGACCAACCCGCTCCAAGTCGGCGCGTGTGAGCCCTCTTTTTTTTTTTCTTCTTCTTCTTCTCGGGTTTGGACCGACACGTTCATGTCTGGCCTTAATATCTTTCTTCCGCCTCCCAATGGAAATTACTAATGTTGTTTGATATAATACACTATCGTGATCTTATTTGTTTCTCGTTCATCATCCATCAATTGGTATAATTGACTCTTGACTGGCTTTGTTGCTGCCCAGCGTCCTCCCTCGACTGGCGAAACATGATATGACGGACAAGGTTAGGACAGGATGGGGTTATAGACCCATGATGCCATCCTCTAGGCCAAAGCAGAATGAGGTCAGAGGGTTGGGTGCGCGCACTCAAAGGCCGAAATCAGTGCTCTTGGGATGGCATGAGGCATTTCGACCACCAACTCTGTTTCCCTGGTGGATCGGTTCGAATGTCAGCGTCAAAGTCTTTAGTTCCCCACGAGGGAACCACTTGCACGCTGACCTCTCTCGCCTTTTTGGTCCTCTTAGGACGAACACAGCGGTCGCGAGTGAAGGAGGAACCAGGGGGGGAGGGGCGTGCAGTGGGTATTAGTGGGCGTGAGCATTCGCTTGAGGGGCCACTACGGCGAAGCCAAAGCAGAAAGCGAAACACAGCGATGTTGAGAGCGAGAAACGCGCGGGCGAACCAGAGAGCCAGAAAGAAAGCCACTGGCTTGCGGCTTGCTATAGGGTCCCGTCCTAAGGACCGTCCCTTGGCTCAATACGCCCTCAGGGCATCGAGGCCATGCGATTCGATGGGACAAGTGCTGGTGGGCGGGGGAGGGCCCTTCTCCCGAGAGACAAATGCCCACCAAGAGGTGGGCCGGTCACCTGTTAGCCCAGATCCTCCCCAGATACGAAATCCCGCCCTACTGCTGGTCCAGGCCATGTCAGGTCAGCTCAGGCACTGAGCAACTTGAGGCTAGCGACGGCAAAGCTCCATGGTGCGGCGGCGGCATGGCGGGCAAGCAAGCCCCGTGGATGATGGCAGCAGGACTAGGGCGGGAAGTACGACAAGGTAGTAGGGCAGACAAAGCAAGTACATTGGCATATGTATAAGCAGGGTAGTAGTCAGTAATTGAGGAGGGGACGGGACGGTCATGGCTCCGTACACCGTACATCCAGTAGCATGCACTTGAGCTTGCAACCCTGGCGAGATCGACTGACGGATCATGGATGAGATACAGGTGACGGGAGGCCCGGCGACGGCGCGCTGGCCAGGGTCCTCTGGCTTCGAATTCTCGCCGTCCCTGGTCAAGCCGGTCCGTCCAGGGATATTAGCTAGCCAAATGGACCAAGATGAGCGAGTAAGAAAGCCTTGCTAAAGGAAAGGTGGGGGAAAGGGTAGGGCCTTCGGAATGGAACACGAGGAGAGTAGCAGCAGAAGTCGACAAAAAAGTTGAATGTCCGCGTTAGCTATTCCAAACCAGGCACAGCAACTGTCGTCAGCCTCAAGGACGGGACGAGCCCTTCGGAGTTTCGAATCTTAGCCTCACAGAGCCCATGGAGGCCAATGCTCTGCGACCAGGCGGCGAGATCCGGAACTCAGCGACTGTACCATCCGTGGTCAGCGGGCGACAAGGCTTTGGGAGTTGATCGGCTGCGGATGACGCAGCTAGCTCAGCCTCGCCCTGTGGTTGCGTTCGCGTTGAATGCCTCGTGCCCTCTGTTCGTCTCACCTCGCCTCGCCCTGCCCTTTGCTACCTTAGCCCCTCGTGGGTTTGGCATGGGTCGCGTCAGGGCCCGACCCAGGGAGCGCGGGAGCGTTTCTTTCTCTTCCATTTTACCTTCTTGATGAGAAGGGGAGCAGCAGATGGGTCCCGAAGGGGGGCCCATGAGGCGCCGAAGGGGACCTTGCGGCTTAGCTTCTTGGTCTTGGCCACGCCCCCCGGTCGAAAGAGCAAGCCTCTCTCGAAAAGCCTGGCTGACTGATGAAGGTAGCGCGGACGAACATGCTTTTCACTGTCAGTCGTGGTGGAGGTTGCAAGGTTGGCGTGGAGGTACAAGGCAGCGCAGCAGCCTAAGGGAAGGTAACGTTTGCGGGCCGTGGGCTCCGTAAAATCGGCCGGGACGAGGGAGCTGCTTCTCCCAGCGACGTACCTACTCTGCTGTACGACGTACGTGCGTATATTGACTTTGACATGTACATGGAACGTGTACCATCCTGTGCGTACCGGCTATGTACTACTACTAGGTACTCGGCACGCATGCACAAGCGGCAACCTAACGCATCTCTCTCTCTCTCTTGACGCGGGCCCACTCCCAACGATGGATATCGGCCTGTTGGTGGTTAGGTTGGCATGTCCTGTGTCCTGTTGAAGCGCCCCGCGCGCGATTCGGGGAGGCGGTGATGGAGGCGGTACAGGCCGGTCACAGCCTCGGGTTGACGCACTAGCTTAGCTCTTTGCATGTTGGTTCTGAGCAAGCGAAAACGCCGGCAGTGTCAGAAGCCAGGCACAAAGCCGGCCTCGCCAACATGTATCGGTATCAGCCATCATTTCGCGAGCCATTGAACGGCACCTGCGACCACACAAAGCTACCCTATGGCCTCTATAGCACAGCGAGCTTGACTTAGCTGACTATGCGTCCTCCGCGCACAGAGGGGATGCGCACTCCGCACATGGCCTTCGGTATTCCGCAACTGGAATGATGGTGGGTCGATGGTCGATTGGGCCTGGTCCATACCATCCCATATCCTCACCATACCTTGCCAATCCCATATGCCCATCCCATCCCATTGCATTGCCCATCTGATGGGCATCCCATCCATCCTCGACACCATGCCGGCTGCTGCTGCTGCTGCGGCTGCTGCTCTGACCCGCCCGTTCACCCCCCCCCTAGATGAACATCGGCGCGCACGCGGTTTGTCTTTGATTCGGCTTCGGCCTTGCTCCATACTGTTAACCTAGTAGATGACGAGGAGGGGCGACCACTAAACCTATCCCGGCGCTGGATGGGTAGCATCATGTAGGTACAGTCAAGCCTGTGCTCCCTTGGACGGAACGGAGAGATCTAGGCTAGTGGGACGGGCCTTTTGGAGCGGTTTGACAGCCGCCTGCCGCCATCGCCATTCCGCCCCGTTCTCCCCCGTCCGCTAATCCCAAACCCATGCCTCATTGTTTTTTTGACTTTTTCCTTTCCTTTTCGTCCGCACCCATGCAAATCCCCATCCCTATTCATCGTTTCTTCTGCCTTTCTTGGTATTAGCCCAGCGCTCACTCTCTTGTCAATGCCTGCCCGGTTGGCAATCCCCCAGCATCAGTCAGTACGAACATTAAGGTAGTAGTCGCTCATCTCATTCTTCATAACGACAAGTCATTAGGGCCGTACGCAATTTCCGGACTATCCAACACGGGAAATGCTGGGCCCCCCCTTGGCCTACCGCCCTTTACAGGTAAGCCATTGGGCAGCAATCTTGCCAGAGAGAAGTACGACGAGGAAAAAGAAAAATTGACTTCAATTGATCAAAGGTGAAGGGGTGTGCGGCCGCTACACGCGTTGTTGGGCATACAGCGTCCCTCCCTTCCCTTCCCTTTCTTGAGCCCAAAGTCGCAATTGCTTTCCGCTGGCCGGCTGTTGTTCCCGTTGGCCAGCTCTATCAAGATCCCTGGTCAAGCCAGGATACGGGTATTCCCCTTAGACTTGCCCACCGCCCGATTTTTTTCTTGTTTTTGTTTTGGGCAGGGTGGTGTGCACTTTGCTTTTTGTTCCTGTCGCTACGAGTATGACCGGACGCATGTTCTACGTGCGGCAAGCCAGGAGCACGCAAAGGACGCAAAGCAGAAGAAAGGAAAATCAAATAAGATGCCGCCTTTACTTGCGATCATCAGGCCCCAATCCTAATCCGTCAGCCACGTCTTGCAGTAGCCTCATGGCTCCCGGAGCTTATCAAAACGGGGGTGGCAGCCGCCATCCGTATGTACATTCATCCATCCATCCATCCATCCCACCTCCGATCCCGAGGTGTCCCCATCTGCCACTGCTTACGAGACCGGGGGCGTGCACAGGTGTTTGTGTGTTTGTGTGTTTGTGTCTGTCTGTGTCTACTGCCTCCTCGGCCGCCGTCGTTCGTCCTAATCGACCAACTCAAGCACCAGCCCAGAACCAACGCGCCGCAGCCATCAGTGCACTGTCTGGCACTTGCCAACCAGGCCTGTCGGACGAACACCCAGAGGGTAAAGGCCTAGATCTCATGAACAGTGCGCTCGCACTAGGAAGGCGTTGAGACGGACTGCTCCATGGGGGATTGATGGTGTTACTGAAGCGGGACCAATCGCAACACTGCATGCCAACCGCTGAGGGTTATGTCAATGGTTGCTAATCAAGTGCAAAACGGGTGTGGGTGTGGGTGTCTGCTTCTCGTCTAGGCTGGCTTGGGCTGTTTTCCTTCTGGCGGGCGGATGATGGATGGGCCCTGGCGCACTGCCCGATTGAGATCTCAATTCGTCATGGTGTGGGCGGCACCCCGGACGGATTATTTACAGAGGAGGGTGTGTAAGAGCGTAGTGGTGAAAACCCATAAGGGCAGAGTATATGTCTAAGTCCTGCCTTCTTGCCCGCTACCTGAGGTTCTGCCGAGGCACAAAATCGATGGGTGAGCTGCCGCCGCAGGGACCAATGTCGTTTGGGTCCATCCGACGGTACCCTCCGCCTCCTCGTCTGCCTCTTCCTCTATCTCCTCCATCATCACCGTCATCTGCGTCCTCCATCCAAGACATCCATCCATCTCCTACCGCCTTTTCCTCCACTCACACTTCTCCGCGATCACCTCTCGTCCCTATTGGATGCAGGCTTCCCCCCCTACCCTCGTCAGTTGACATATCCCCTCGCGCCTCTCATCTGGCAAGGCTAGCCTAGCTAATAACTTAAGTTGGCATCAAATCATCAAATCGCCGCCAACGACAAGCAAACGTCCATGCAGTCCGGGCTCCTCGTCCTTCTCGGGTCCCCACTTTACTCCCTGCAGCCACTCTACATGGTGTGGAGTCGGCCGCTTTTTCTCTGCCCTCTTCATCTGTCCCACAAGACAAGGTCTGTGCCTCTCCGGTTCACTAACCCACTGCCTCTCTGACTACAGTCCGGCCTTCTCTCACTTTCTGATCTCTCCAAGAGACTAGGGCCGTTTTGTCATGTCATGCACGCCGTTCGCCTTCCCTTGTTCCCGTCTGCCGCCGCATAGGCCCTCGCGTCCCTCATACCCTCGCTCATCTGCTCGTGTCGCTGGCTGCTTCCCCTTGGGCTCGACTTTTGCATGCCGAAAAGGCTCGTGCCCGCCATATTCTGATGCCACCCCCTCCTTTCCACCCCCCAAAAAGAATGCCTGCAGCCGACCACCACACCCTCCCCAGTCTGCTCAACGACGCCGCTCTTCTCAATTCAATCGTCTCCGTCTCACTCAACAGGGACTCATCACGTAGCTTGTTCGTCCTGTCGACGGGGATAAGCACCGCGGCGTCTTCAATCCTCAAAAGAGTCAGTCAACCAAACTTGCCGCGCACATGGCCCCCGGCCAACCGAGTCAGACAATCAACCATCCTTCTCCCGGTGATCGATAGTGCCCGTCGGGGTCCGTCCAGCGTCAGGACTTCTCCCCCCCGCTAGCGCCGCTGCCGACCCACCATCGTCATGGCCCATCTCGAGCTCGGCGGCAAGAGAAGCCTTGTGAAAGGCGGAGAGCCCCTCGACGACGTCCCGAAGCCTCCATCCAACCCATCACCCTGACGCCTATGGCCTAGGGCAAAAGCCCCCCCTCCCTTCGGCCTCTTGGTCCCATCCTGCGACTTCTCTAAGCGCCCGATGCAAGCCAAGCGTGCAAGGCCTGTTTCACCCCCGCCTGCATCCCACGCTTTTGCTGGGAAATCCGGCCGCAGATCGAGAGGCCCTCGGCTATGCAGGTCGAACCACTGTGTCCTTCGTTCCATTCTCCATCGACCCATGTCCTTGTCCATGTCAATGTCATTGTACGTCTTTGTCTCGTTCTGTCCATTGTCTTTAACCACATCCGGTGTTGAGCCTCCCCATGCATCTACACCTATGAATCACGAGTGCACCCGGCCGACGTACATGTCCTGCCTGTGGCGTTTTCTTCTTCTCTTCGCCAGCACATGGTCAAGAGCTGCATCGTTGATAAATGTCTCTAAATAAATTGCTGTCGGGCCCAACCCAATGTCCACCCCACTCAACCTCTTGCTCCCCATGTCCCCTTGTCCCCATGTACCATGCTCCATGTGCCCTTCTCCCTAGTTCCTTGTTCATTTTGTCTTCTGTGCTTGTCTAATTCATCAATCATCTGGCCGCCTCGAGCAGTCTTGTTGTACCCGAAGCGGGCTGCACACGCCACTCTTCCCCTCCCCGGTAGCTACCTGCGCTGATCATTTATCGTCCCTGACCGAGTCGAGCCTCTGCATCGGCCACACTTGCTTGTAGCCGCGCATCGCGTGTCAGCCCTGTCCTTATTGACCTTTGTATCCGTCGAGCCGATGCACCATGCGGATTCCCGTGTGGTTACATAGTACCCCTAATATTGTTCCTCAAAACACGTTCGGAGCCAGGTTAAAGTGCATGTCGGAACCCCCTGCTTGACCGTTGGTCCCAGGATCATTCTATGCTACACCGGTCAAGACGCGGCTCTCAGAGTCGGCCAGCCGAGCAAGACGCGACAGGCGCTCCCCCGAGCGAAGAGGAGGCACCCCCCTTCTTCGTCTCAATTCGATTTTCAATCATTTCTTAACAATAGTGACTTGGTTCAAAAGTTAGCCCGTGTGTGCCTTTTAGTTAGTCTCAGGGCAGGCAGGTCAGGCTTCGAGTATAGCTCGGGGGGAGGAACACGCAGGTGAACCAAGGGAAATGCAAGGTCCCGAGCATTGTGCCGGGCCCAGAATCATCTTGGCGACGCTGGATGTCCCTCTTCCGAAGCCTGCGCGCGGGTGCCTGCATCTGAGGGGGTGTATTGCGGGCCTCAACTTACCAACATCCTCGTCACACAACTCATGGGACAATCCAACCCTCTGGGGCTGATGCTTGACGGACTTCCCGTATACAATGGCTGTTTTAAACACATCCAAAATACTTCGGTGAATGGCGTTACACTAAACAGGCATTCCCAGGTTAGCGGTCACAAAACCGGTGGGGTGTGACGAGCCATTCGCATGGAGGGTGAGGAGGTGTCACAATCAGGACAGCCAACTTACGAAATCTTCGACGGTGCAACGCGTGCTTCGGAGAACGACTGGTGCCGTGTAGTCCGGCTGCTTGCCCTTGGGCTTTGTGTACACGCGGACCAGGTTCAACTTGTCCCACATAGCCTCCATCAGCTCGTCGATGTTCCACCCGTGCTCCGAGCTAATGGGCACCGCGTTTGGGATACGATACAGGAGATCCAACTCCTCGATACTGATTGAGTCAATCTTGTTTAGGCAGTAAACCACCGGGATATAGCTGCGGCAGGTGTCAGCGGATTACGGACCGAACCCAGTTTTGGTATTCCCGTCATACCTTCGGCTTCGGGCCTCGAGGATGTCAATCAGGTCGTCAACAGTTGCATCACATCTAATGGTAATATCGGCCGAATTAATTCGATACTCGCTCATGACAGCCCTGATCTCATCGTTGTCGATATGGGTCAGGGGCACAGTGCTGGTGATGTTCAGGCCGCCCTTGTCCTTCTTCTTGAAGGTAATGTTTGGAGGCTCCTTGTTGATGCGGATACCAAAGCCTTCCAGTTCAGACTCGATAACTCGCTTGTCTGTGAGCGGCTTGTTGACGTCCAAGACAATAAAGATCAGATGGCACGTCTTTGCGACGGCAATGACCTGACGACCACGGCCTCGGCCATCCTTGGCTCCCTCAATGATTCCGGGAAGGTCAATGATTTGCAAGGGTGCACCTGGATCATCCAAAGTCAGCCATTTCACGCCAAGGTGATGATGTTGGTTGATGCAACCACAGCCGACGCGTTGTGAGCGGGAAAATCCGAGGGCCAAGCGGGCGAGACCTCGGACGGATAGGACTAACCGTTGTAGACGACTTGACCAGGCACCGATGTAAGCGTGGTGAACTCGTACGCGGCGGCCTCGGAGTGTTGGCCCGTCAGGCGGGTCATGAGGGTACTCTTGCCCACCGAGGGAAAGCCAATGAAGCCGATACTGGCGACACCGGTTCTGGCCACATCGAACCCAGCACCACCTCCACCGCCACCTCCCGAGGGAGTCAATAGCTCTCGCTTGAGCTTGGCCAACTTGGCCTTGAGCTGACCCAAATGATACGAAGTTGCCTTGTTCTTCTGGGTCCTGGCCATCTATCGGGGCAGGTTAGAACGACCGAGAACGGGAAAAAGGTTCGGAGGGGGGGAGGGCAGGGGTGCCTGTGTCTCGACCAGAGCGCTCCCACGGTCAACGTACTTCGGCCTCAACTTCCTTGATCTACAGATTGCCATGGTTAGCTACGGGTGATGGTGATGGCGCGGCCTGGGCGACGAACCTTGTCCACGGTGGTCGACATGGTGGCGGCTGGTTGGTTCTTCTGGCTGTGTGTGATTCAGGCTTCTGCCGTTGGTACCTGCTGCTGAGGTCCAACCTCTCGGGCTCGGTGCTTCTCTCGATTGTCTAGATCCGGCGGGTGGCCAAGCTCGGATCAGTGATCGGTCTAAATCGTTGCGGGCGGTTCGACGTCCAGAGTCCTGTGATGCAAATAACGTGTGTGGTGAGTATTCTATGGTGGGGTAAATTTTTCGACCAAGCAAAGTTGTGCTTGCTTGTGTGATGTCAGTCAGCTGGGGGCCCACAACAAACAGCAAGGCCTTTTTTTTTTTCCCTTTCTCCCCCCTCGTCGGCATTCCTTCGTTACGCACCGACCTCGAGGCGTCCTGATGCTCCAACCAACGCGGGCGGCAAAAGCAGCATGTAGATCCAGCCATCATTGGCTGTTCGCCACCTTGCCTTCATCTCCCAGCGTCTCCATATTTGCCTCAGCCTTGATCCATCGCCCATTTCGTCTGGATCGCCCCAAGGTGTTGGCGCGCGCGCTTAGTGTCACACTCGAGAAACCCCCCCCCTCTGTGACACGGGAACCGCCAAAATACGAGCTTGGTGCGTGATGTCAGGTCCCAGCTTCACGGAATCCCGTCCTGGCCCGCAGCGGCTGCGAGCAACGAGATCCCCCGATGCGGCAGCCTTGGTCACATTTTGCCTCTAGTTGGCCTTGGGCCGCCATCAGGCCAACGTCAATCACCTGAGACTAACTGTCTCGACCGTCTGTTGGTAACCGCTGTTTTATTGTGTTGCCCAGGACCTTGGACACGGGTCACCGGTCTCGGGTCATCCCATAGTACTACGTATGTAATTTTATCATGTTCGCCTTGACATCACCATCCCAAACAGTAGGTTTCCACATCCCTTGCTCTCCCAAGTTCTTCGTCATCCAAAAAAGCCCTGACAAGTTCGTCCTTGAGCGTCTCTGTTGCTCGTGTCATATCCCAACCTGTTTCTCGCAGGCAGGTTTTACCTGTTCCTTCTTCCCCCTTATCAACAAGTTTCCGTTCAAACAACCCCTCCCCCTAAAAAAGAAAAAGAGACAACAAAGAAACCAGACAAACGGATTTGTCTGCCTGTGCCTGTGCCTGCGCCTTGCGTAATCGTTACCCTGACATAGAGAATCTCAAATCGATATAGTATAACACTTCTTGTCCATCGTTGTTGCTGATGCCTGGCCGCTTCTGTATCGGGCTCAGGTTGAAGATCCGTTGACTCCATTCGTCAAACCTCCTCCGTTCGTGGCCACAGGCTCATTTGTGGAGCCGATAATCAAATTCTTGGTAGTGCCATTGGCAATAGACCTCGCCGGTGTAGCAGATTTCTGGCTCATGGGCGACGAGTGGATGCCATTGGCAAGTGGTGAGCTCGCATGTCCGTTGATAAGATGTTCCAAGCCTTGCTCCATGCAAATTCGCGTGTACTCGGGATCATCTGGATAGACTTGTACGAGGCCCCGTCGAGGAACACGTTTCTCGGGGAATGGCAGCTTGCTCGTTTGGTGTCGCGAGGGCAGATCCTCACGCACCATTTTTCCGTTTACGTAGTACTTGGATCGGGGGGCAAAGCCATGATACCGGCTCGCATCTGGGTCGGACTTCCACTTTTGTGTTGCTTTCCAACCAATGCCCTGAGCCTCCGACTCCAAGAGCTCACGGTACTCAACACCAAGCTGGACATTCTTTAAATGAGGAATATTGGGAACAGTATACATCAAGTCAGATACCTAGGAATAAAAGAGTCAGTGGTCGTCTCCATCAAATGTGGAAGCTCTTGCATACCTTGACAAAAAACATGTCAGTATCGAGGAATCTTTCCCAGGCTTCCTTTCTCAGTCTTTCCTTTGTCTGGAAGCGCAGAGAGCACGGGTCCTCTTCGCCATAGTAGTGTGGGAGCTGACGTCCGAGATCCCAAAGCTTCTCGGAAACCAGAGCGTAAAGTTTCCACTCCACTCGCCACAGTGACTGCTTGGCTAGGGATGATACAGGGATACGATCCCAAGCAGTATCTGGGATAGGATTAGCGTGAGCATGTCGTGTTGCCATTGTCAAAGACTTACATCGTGAAAGGTTAAGGTCTTTCTCGCCGAGCAGGAGGGCGACATGAGTGTTGAGAACCCATTGCTCCCGGCCCTCAGGTGTTTGGTTCGCCTCGGGTCGGATGGTATCGTATCGGACACCTTGCATGCGTTTGAACCTATCCGCGATGGATGGCAGCTTGGGATTCGAGCACGTGTCGAGCCATCGGAGTAGTGGAGGTAGCTTGTCCAGGCGTACGCGTTCCTGTTCCTCTCGAAGCCGTTTGAGCTCGGCTTCGCGAGCAGCTCGTTTTCTCTCCAGCTCCTCTCGGTGTGCCCGTTCGCGTTGCTCGCGCTCCTTTCGCTCCTCTTCCTCGCGTTGCCGGCGGGCCTCTTCGGCTGCCTCTCGCTCGAGTTGTTCTCGACGGAGTCGTTCCTCTTCCTCTCGTTGCTTGCGCTCTTCTTCCTCTTTCTTCTTCTTCTCCTCTTCAATTCTGCGCCTCTCCTCCTCCTCGCGCCGAGCCTTCTCTTCTGCCTCACGACGTTGTCTCTCCTCTTCTTCGCGACGCTTACGCTCCTCTTCTTCCTTCCGCTTTCGTTCGGCTTCACGTTCTTCCTCCTCCTTTCGCTTCTTCTCTTCTTCTTTCCGTCTCCTTTCCTCCTCCTCGGCTTTTCTTCGCGCTTCCTCTTGTTCGCGCTTCTTTCTCTCTTCGATCTCGGCGCGCTTGCGCTCTTCCTCCTGCTCCTTCTTCTTTTTGGCCTCCTCCTGTTCCAAAAGGCGCTGCTTCTCTAATTCAGCTTCCTTTTCACGAGCCGCCTTTGTATCGGCGTCCTCGGACGACTTGACAGGATCGGCGTCGCGCATATCCACGTCAATGTCCTCGGATTTAACATGGATTAGCTTTTCGCTGCTATTTGACCGCGTTGAATCACCACGGTGGAGACGAGCCTCACGGCGATCCTCATCGTGGTTCTTGCTCGATTTAGCTGAGACCTTGGATGACTCTTGAGCTAGGCCCAACTTGCGAGGTCGCTCGTCCGATGACAGTGAGCGCTTCTTCTTCTCTTTAGCTTCGCCCTCCAGACGCCGTCGCTTCAACGGAACTTCACTATCGTCCTTATCGCCATTGCTCGGCCGGTCAGGTGTAATACTAGCACGATGCCTCTTAGTTGATCCATCGCCAGACACTACAATACGATCTCGAGATTCGTCGCGTTTTAGCGCCTTGGTCCGATCGTGGTACTTCTCAGATAACTTGTCGCTTCTGTGCTTCTCCGGTGCTTCTTCATGCTTCAGATCGTGAGGACTCGGTGGGTGATCTTTTAGAGACGAAGCATTGGATGCCATGCTCGCGCGCCGTTGCCTTTCACGCTCCCGGTGAAGCTCGCCCTTGGAAACAAGTTTTCTTCGGGGTTTCACGGATTCTCCGTCAGAGGATACTCCAGCAGCATCGGATTCGGTGCGCTTCGTCTTGAGCTTTTTGTGAGAAACAGTGGGCGAGAGCTCTCGGTCGGATACGTTGATGGAGGGGATTCTCTCCTCTTTTCTCGGCCGTCCAGGTCCGCGCTTCGGGGGAGGGTTGTCGCCGTGGCTCAATAATTCGGATTTCCGTTTTTCCTTGGGACTTGTGAGTTTTGACGGGGCAACTTTCTTCTTGGGCTCAACCTCCCGCGCGGGGCTGGAGAGGTGTCGCTTCTGCAGGAGAGCCTCGTCCTTTTCTCTAGCCTCAGCTCGTCTTGCCCGCTTCGCTTCACGTTCCTCCCGCTCCCTTTCCCGCTCGCGTCGGCTCGGTGATTTCGTCTTGCCCGAATCCTTATGACTACGCTTGTGCTCATCATAAGCATTCTTTAGTAATTGCTCCTCTTCTTTCCAGTTTGTTCCTTGCCGTCGTCGGGCAATCTCGTAGTAGGTCTCGCCTTTGAAGCGCCTGGTCGGATCGAAACCCTGTTGTTCCAATAGCAATTCAATGACTTTGATATTCTCCTGCCCGATAGCCGCCATTATGGGAGTGGAAACATCTGGTTGCATAGAAGGTGTAGGAGCTGGATCTGGGTTGGCTCCGCCTAGTCCAAGAAGCAGTTGGATGACCAAGTCGTGACCACCCCTTGCGGCAGCGACCATGGATTCGGGATCATCAAAGCCCTCCTTGACCTGCAGAATTCGGGCAACGGTTTCTTCGTCGCCACGGCCAGCAGCTTGTCGGAGAGTTTTTTCGTCGAGGGGCATATACAGTAAATCGTTTCTGGTTTTGGTCGCACGCACCGTTCCAGTTCTTCGCCCGGTATGTCCTGTGGCAGGGGACTGGCGGGGGCTATCAGGTGCGTGAGAGTCTCTGGCGTCGTGGTAGTCGTGGTGTGAGTGGCGGTCTTCAGAGGTTCGCTGTCGTCCACCAAATCTTTTCTTGGCCTCGAGAAGGGCCGCTCGTATCTCCTCAGCATTTTCCGTGTCTTCGCTCACTCGATCAACCGGTTCCTCCCCGTTCACGTTGGCTTTCCGGGGATTGACACCAGCGTCCAACAAGAGCTTGACAACTCCCAGGTGGCCATTGTCAACCGCGTCCAGTAATGGCGTGTCTTTGTCGTAGTTGACGCAGTCCAGATTGCAGCCAGCATCAATGAGGAGCTTTACGATATCCTCGCAGCCATTGATCGCAGCAATTTGCAGAGGAGTGTTTCCAGCGTAATCAGCAACATTCAAGTCCTCTGGTCGCTCCCCAAGCCGGTGCTTTGCGCCTTCGTATTCGCCTCTTGCGCAGGCACGAGCTAAGAATGTCTGGCCGTGAGCATCTAGGTGCTTCTTGTGGGGCGCCATCTTAGCAGGAGACGCATTTGACTCGGAGGTGGCAGAAGCTGCAACGCCCCGAATCTTGGGATTGCGAGGGTGCGGGCTTCCGCTAGCAGAGGACTCATCAGAGTGGTAATCCGTAGACTGCAGGGGAGCTGGGAGACGCTTCTTCTTCAGGCCGAGGCCGTTGGAAGAATAAGAAGGCAGTTGAGTCGAAGCGCTGCGGCGATGAGCTCGGGCTGGGGGGGAAATGGAACGGGAATCGTGGTGTGACTTTGCTGCGGACTTGACCTCCTTGTGCAGGCGAGCGGAGTCGATGCCTGCACTAGTAGTGCGCTGGCGCCTAACCTTGCGAGTGTCGGCCTCATCGTCAGAATCCTGCTTGAGGACCTTTCGCTTGTGTGGTAGGAGCCGCTCGCCAGATTTGAGCTTGTCGCGCAGTGTCGTTTTGGGTGGCCTCGGGTGGGAGTGGTCAGAATCCGAGGACGAGCGGGGGTCGTCGGAACGTCGACGGTGTTTATGCTGCTGGGGTGGGGATGCGGGTGCTGAGCTCAAACCACTCGAGATGTCCTTGCTTCGCAGCTGTTTTTCGCGTTCAAGGTGACCAGACAAGCGCTTCTTCTTGAGGCCGTCGACGATGCGGTTGGTGGCAGAGGGCTTTTCGGCGTCGTGGGAGGCGGGGGCCTTGGACGAAGGCCTAGCGGCGTCGGCGTCACCATCGCTCCTGTCCTCTTGTCTCACCTTGCGGGCCTTGGAGGGTGAGTGGCCGTCTTTACCAGGAAGGACAATAGTCTCGGCGTCGGAATCGCGGTCTTCGGGGACATGCTGGTCGGGGGCGACAGCGTGAATCGTGGAGGAGCGTGAGTCCTTGGCGGGAGAAGAGGGCCTGGGGCTCATGGGCGCAGGCTGGGAGGTGGTGGTCTCGGTGCGTTGGCCAGGCCGCTGAGGGGAAGCGCCAGCAGGCCTCGTCTGGTCGGACTGGGCAGCATTCTGCGCATCCATATCATTTACCTGCGAGGAGAACGAGTAGCTACCACCATCCTGGAGATGATGGCTACGGTCGGCGAGGGAGGGGCGATTGATTCGCGTCGACGAGGTCGGGGTGCCGGGCAGGACGAACCCCCTATCGCTTGGGAGAGGACGTGTTTGGTGTTTGGGGGCGAGGAGGCGGCGTCGAGCAGGGCGCGGATTGGGAAAAACAGAACAGAGACGCGGGCGCGCGCGGGGGCAGAGGGCACCGCAGGGGCACAGGAGGGAGCAGCAGTGTTGCAGAGGGTCGATGAGTCGTTTGGGCGTGGATGAGATGGATGGAATGGATGCTGCAAGACTCGCGGGCTCGAAGCTGAACGAACCTTGATTGGGAATGACAGATGAAAACGGGACTTGGACCCAAGCCGCGAGACAAAGTCTGTCCTCCCAGAGCCTGCTGGTCACCTAGTGCTGGGCTGATGGCTGGGGAGCGCGTGATTGGCCGGTGGCGAGGGGGCGTACGGCGGCCCACAGCGACTCTGGCCGCACTTTCTGTTGGGCCAAAACACGCCCGACTCCGTGTGGCCTATGAGCGGACGGTAAGCGGGCGCAGTGCGGGTCCTGGGTGCTCGCGCTCAGTGGCTCCTCAGCGGCTCCTCAGTGGCTCCTCACCGCTACGAGCCCCGGCTACTACAGTATTCAGTTATGGGCAGGGAGGCTCTAGAAGGGCTCTCCCGCCCCCGTCCTTGCAGCTTGTGCCTTGGGGTTAGTGTGTTTTGCGTCTGGTGCGTGTGCGCGTGTGTGCTGTGTGGATGTGAAGTGCCGCCTCGCTGCTGGAGCCGTGTCGCATTAATTATCTTTATTTTTTTTACTTATTTTTATCCTCCCGTAACCCAGCATTGATGGGTAATTAAAGCGAGAGAAGGGAAAAAAAAAAAAACATCCACCACCATCCGAATGTCCGCAAGCTTCTCCCCTCTGCATCATCGTATTGCATGCTCATCCCCTGGCGGCGTTTCATCATCCGACTCGGCATTTCGCACAAGCAGGTAATCATCCTCGCCCTCCCTGCTGCCTGCAGCTCGGCCCCAGCACAGGCTTGCTCGTTTTCTCGTTAGCGGCACGTGTGCCACCTGGCAAGTAACCGTCACCTCCCGCCTCAGCTTCGCTTCGCCCCCTGTCATATCATGATCATCGCTGTGCGTCCACAAAACTACCACTTCCCCCGCCTTAAATATCCATGAAACATTGGATGGTGCAGCGCCCATCTCAGAGGCGCACGTACTTGTGGTTTTCCTTTTGTCGCTGAAATAACAACCGCTGTCTCGCCTCACTTGGGACGACATCCCTCACCATGGCATCATTCACGTCGCAAGCAGACACCGGCGACAGCAGCCACCGCCATGCTGATGCCAGCAATGGCAGCGGCATCTCGCTCCCGCTCTCGCTCAGCCAAGCCAGGATCACTGCCCTGCCACAAAGTGCATTCTACATCTCCGACTTTATCACCGAGGAAGAGGAGCAAATGATCCTGGGAAAAGTGCGTGCGTTTGCATTTGGCGCATCGCATCTGTCGCCACTGACCATACGAGCCAGATTGCCACTGCCCCCAAGCCAAGATGGAAGAATCTGACTCACAGGCGCCTGCAAACATGGCCCTCTGACCTAGTCAACAACAGGCTGCTCGATGCTCCCCTCCCCGGCTGGCTCGAGGACCCAGTGATCACCAGGCTGCTAGCACTGCCTGTTGAAGACTCGCAGCCCGGTCAGATGTTTAGCGACAGCCCCCACGAAAGGCCGAACCATGTCCTAATCAACGAGTATCCTCCGGGGATTGGCATTATGCCACATAAGTTAAGTAGATGAATAGTAAACAGCCTCCCCTGCGCTACTGGATGCTCATCTTGAAAACAGGATGGCGCTGCGTACTGGCCTGTGGTCTGCACCGTGAGCCTTGGAGCTAGCCTCTGCCTCGATCTCTACCGCAGCAAGGAAGACGGCGGCCTGGAGCCAGAGCCCGCATGGAGAATCCTCCAGGAACCGCGTAGTCTACTCATCACAACTGACCAACTTTATACGGACTACCTCCATGGGATCGCCGACATTGAGGAGGACGTTGACCTGTGCGCTGACACCGTCGCCAATTGGTCATTGCTTCGAGATTCAAACGCCTTCGCCGACGGTCGTAATGTCCGCCAAACTCGGACCAGCCTAACATACCGGGATGTTCTTGGCGTCTCCAAGGCCGCTAGCAAGCTTGGTATGTTTCTCAAGCGCTAGATGGGCTACGAGGTTGAGCGAAGCTAGAATACAAAGGGTATCATGATCCACCTGGCAGCTACCTTGTCCGCCCCAAACTTGTCTGCATACCATTTCTTTGTTCCAGCTGCCGTTGCTCCCAGGTTCACGGCCACGAATAAAAGTCCCAGGAGCACAGTTGTGTTGAAAAGCCGCCCAGGCGGCGCGGAACCCCAAGCAATGGCGAGGTAAAGAAGACACTCGCAGGTGTAGTGCGGGCAGATTAGAAACCGAAACCAGCCCTCGTCTGGGAGGGTGTACTTCTTCAGACTGGCCAGGTAGCGATGGCAATCATTTTGCTTCAAGCAGGCGGAAAAGTACAAGGCCATGGCCAACGGCATCTTTTTGGTCAACAATGGGCCCTGGTCAAGCGATTGCCACGACTCGAGTATCGCACCTACAACTGTGTCAGTAAAGGGCCGGTGGTGGGGGATTCAGCAGCGGCAGCATACTTGAGCCTTCAATCCATACGGACACGCTCATGGCGATATAGAAAGCGACGCCAAGGGCCCAGTGAACAACCCACATGGGCGATGAGCCTGGTTTAGACACGTAGAGACTCTCGTAAAGCCTCCTCGAGCCCTGTAGCGCCATCAATGCCCAGGCCATGTAGACCTGCCCCAGGCCCATAGACGGCTCTCCAGCATGGCTTGCCTGCAGCTGAGCGATAGCTTTCAGTAAGCTGCCCCTCTGGACACACTGCCAGGCCCAGACAGCGGAGAGGGATACGGACACGACATAGAAGTGGAGGAACCAGGAATGGGGCACCTGGCCAAAGTCGGTCAGCCTGGTGATCAGGCCGCTGAGGGCGCCCTGGTTGTCAATCGGCTTCTGCTGGTCCTGGGGCCGCCGGGCACCGTAATTCATGAGGGCGCTCCGCGCGTTCGTGGGCAGAGACTGGATGACAATGATCAAGCCAGCGGAGAGCAGGTAAAACATCTGACACCACTGCGACGGCGGCAGGGCGAGAGCCGCCTGGGCCAGCGCGTTTACCGAGTCCATGGTCAGGATGGAATCCCAGCGATGAGGGAGAAGAAAACAGGGAAAGGGAGGAAAAAGAAAGAAAAGAAGAGACAGTGTCTGATCGACTTCGGACTAAGGCATGCATGTGCTTGCCTTCGCATCATCATTCTCCAGCTTTGTCTCGATGTCGCGCGCGAATCCGAGGCTACCGTCGTGTCCCCACTGTGGGGATCAGGTCCAAGCTCTTTGGTAATCGGGAATAGGTGCAGAAGCGACTCACCCTAGAACGGAATGCCCAAGCCGTTGCGCCTCCCCGCCACTCAGCCACATTCACATTGAGGTTTTCGGATGCGGACATGGTTATTTGTTTAGAAATAGCAGCTTCTGTATTGGAAAAGGAAAATCTATCTAAGCAACCCATTCGATAGCATGGGAAGGGCAACGGGATAACCCTCAGTCCCGAGTGAATACCAACAATTTTTGGAGAAAATACATAACAGTGAGCGTTTTGTAGAAAGAAGAGAGTACACAAGGAAATAAGAGACAGGAAAGAAAACTGACGAGACAGGAAAAGAGAAAGAGAAAGAGAAAGAGAAAGAGGAGAGAGAATAAGGAAAAAAAAGAAATCCCAACCAAATAATCCCAGAAAGAAAATTTTTAAAGACGCAGTCCCGTGAGGGGACTCCGAGAGCGATGTCTCAAGAAGAGGCATCGGAAGAGACTCCAATTGAGTTTGGAGAAGAAGTCCTATCAGGGGGCCTGAAAGAAGGAGCCCCAGGAGGAGATGTGTGTGAGAAGTCTCTTGAAGACTTGAAAGAAGTAAGTCTCGGGAGACTGGTGTGAAGGTCTCGTGAAGAGAGAGAGAGAGAGTGATGAGGTTTCAAACCTGCGAATGAGATGCTCAAGTCGAACTTGTGTTTCAAAGAATGTGTTGAGTTCCATCGAAGATGAACCCTTTGTGCTACGCCGTCGTGTACACCCTATGTTCCAAGAAGTGAATGACGAGTGGCAGGTAGTGAACCGGAGAAGTGAATGGCAATCAGCCGGAGGCTGTGGATGAGAGCGAGGGCATCGGTTGTGAACCGACAACTGAACGAGTGTGGTAGCTGGTGATAGCTGGTGGCGGCTGGATTTAGTAACCGTCTCCCCATGTACTGCAGCGCGTGCTTGCAATCGAGAGATCCTTGTTGAGGAGGACGCATGCGTCGTACTGGGCCTTGCACTTGGCCGTGGCCGTGGTTTCGCTGTCGCTGCCCCAGATGTTGACCCATCGCTTCTTGAGGCCGGGGAGCTTTTCGAGATTTCCTTCGATGGCGCGCTTGGTCCAGTAGTTGAGGCCTCCAAAGCTCTTGCAGCCCTTGACGTAGACGTTGTTGCAGTTGTCGAACTGGGCCTTGCATGCGTCGGCGCAGGCGTTGGATGTCTGAGTGCGCGAGTACGAGGGGCACTGCTTGCTGTCGGAACTGGTGTAGAGCTTGAAGGCCTTGCCAGATGTGTAGTCGGTCTTCAAGTCGCTGCAGGTGACCAGGGGAAGGTCGATCTTGCCAGCCGGGTTGCCGGGACCGAAGTTGTACCAGAAGGAAGAGGCCTGCTGGCAGATGTTGGTAGGCTTGGGGGCAACCGAGGTCGAAGCGCTGGCGGCGATGGTAGCCGTGGTGGTGGTGGCGGTGCAAGGGCGCGTGGTGACGGTCGAGCTAACCTTTTGGTTGCTCTGGGGCGGGTTGCTCTTGATGAACTCGGCCTTGGAGCAGCTGCGACCCTTGATGCAGCCATCGCCGAGGCAGAAGGCGGACATCTTGGTGCACCAGGCGGCGTAGTCGAAGCAGTCTAGAGCACCGGGCCAGCCAGCCTGAGCATAGCAAGCGGCGATGTTCTTGGCGCACGTCCTGTAGGAGTTGAGGCAGTCCCCGTTGTTCTGGAAGTCAGGGACCGACGGAGCGCACCAGCTGCCGCACTGATACTCGCAGCTGTTGGGGAGAATGGCAGTTGTTGTGCACATGCCTCCGTTGCCTGAGCCTGAGCCGGAGCCGGAGCCGGAGCCGACGCCGGTAGCCTTTGCGTTCTGGACTGTCGAGGTGGCCGAGACGAACTTGTTGGGTGGGGCCGCTGTGATGGCTCCGTGGTTGGCGGAGCTGTAGCTGTAGCCGGAGCCGGAGCCCTTTTCGGCCCCACTTCCGTGTCCAGCGCCGTTACCAGCTCCGCTACCAGCGCCAACATTGGTTGGAGCAGCACGGCCAGCAGTAGATGTGGCGAACTTAGCGCCAGGGGGCAGAATTGAAGAGCTGTAGCCAGCACCCTTGCCGGAGCCAGAGCCATTGCCGCTGCCGCTTCCAGACCCATAGCCGATGCCCTTGTCAGAGCCTTGACCGCTACCACTTCCAGCACCAGAGCCTGATCCAGGGCCTGAGCCAGCGATGGCAGTCTGGCCAGAGCGGGCAGCCGTGGTTGTGACGAACCTGTCGTGAGGAGCCGAGACGGTGATGGCACCACTGTGACCGGAGCTAGCCCCAGAGCCGAGGCCAACGCCACTACCAGAGCCAGAGCCCTTACCAGAGCCAGAGCCCTCACCCGTACCAGTGCCAGAGCCCTTTCCTGAGCCGGAGCCAGAGCCTGAGCCGCTACCATATCCGATACCAGAACCAGAACCAGAACCAGATCCAGTGCCAGAGCCTGAGCCCTTACCAGAGCCTTCACCAGTACCAGTGCCGTATCCCTTTCCAGACCCCGAGCCTGAGCCAGAGCCAGAGCCTGAACCAACACCCTTATCGGAGGTAGAGGGAATGCCAGTTGTGGTACCATGGCTTGAACCAGTGCCCGTGCCAGAGCCGGAGCCAGAGCCGGTACCAGAACCATAGCCTTCACCAATACCAGATCCCTTTCCAGATCCAGAGCCCGAACCAGAGCCAGAGCCCGAACCAGAGCCAGAGCCCGAACCAGAGCCAGAGCCAGAGCCAGAGCCAGAGCCGGAACCAGTACCCTTGCCAGAGCCGGATCCTGAACCAGAGCCTGAACCAGAACCAACACCCTTATCGGAGGTAGAGGGGATGCCGATTGTAGTACCATGACCAGAGCCTTGGCCTGAGCCACTGCCTGAACCGGTACCTGATCCTGAGCCAGAACCGGATCCAGAGCCCTTGCCGGAGCCGGAGCCCTCACCAGTACCAGAGCCAGATCCCTTTCCAGATCCCGAGCCGGAGCCTGAGCCCGAACCAGAGCCGGAGCCTGAGCCGCTACCACTTCCACTACCAGAGCCAGATCCAGTGCCAGAGCCTGAGCCCTTACCAGAACCTGAGCCCTCACCAGTACCAGTGCCAGATCCCTTTCCAGATCCCGAGCCCGAGCCTGAGCCCGAGCCTGAACCAGATCCATATCCAATGCCGCTACCAGAACCGGAACCGGAACCAGAGCCTTGGCCTGAGCCAGTGCCTGAGCTGGCACCCTTATCAGAGGTAGAGGGAATGCCGATCGTAGTCCCATGGCCAGAGCCAGAGCCTTGTCCCGAGCCGCTACCAGAGCCGGAGCCTGAGCCGCTTCCAGAGCCTGAGCCTGAACCAGATCCAGTACCGGATCCAGAGCCCTTACCAGAGCCAGAGCCTGAGCCACTACCACTTCCACTACCAGAGCCAGAGCCAGAACCAGTGCCAGAGCCAGAGCCCTTACCAGAGCCTGAGCCTTCACCAATACCAGTTCCAGAGCCCTTGCCGGAGCCAGAGCCCTCGCCAGTACCAGAGCCAACTCCCTTGTTAGAACCAGATGGAACAGTGCCGATGACACCAACACCGTGGCCAGTGCTGGAGCCAGTGCCTTTGTCGGTACCTGAGGGAACGCTAGATGTAATTCCCCCAACGCCGTGGCCGGTGCTGGAACCAGTGCCCTTGTCAGTGCCGGAGCCAGTGCCTGATCCCGTGCCCTTGTTAGAGCCTGTAGGAACGGCAGATGCGACTCCTCCGTTACCGTGCGAAGATCCTGTGCCGGTGCCTGAGCCTGCGTCCTTGCCAGAGCCGGAGGGAACGCCAGATGCAATGCCTCCGACACCATGGCCAGTGCTGGAACCAGTTCCCTTGTCAGAGCCGGTTCCACCAATACCGCCAATTCCAGATCCGGTGCCCTTGTTGGAGCCGGAAGGAACACTAGATGTGATGCCGCCAACACCATGACCGGTGCTGGACCCAGTTCCCTTGTCAGGAGTGGAACCGTAGCCAATTCCTCCGATGATACCAGTGCCAGAGCCAGTTCCCTTTCCAGATCCCGTGTTGGTGCCCGTACCAGATCCAGTACCCTTGTCAGAGCCCGAAGGGAGACCCGTCGAGATTCCTCCGATACCGTGGCTAGTGCCAGATCCCGTTCCCTTGTCAGCGCCAGATCCAGTATCCTTGTTGTTGCCAGAGGGAAGGCCAGAGCTAATTCCTCCAACACCAGAACCGGTGCCCTTGTTAGAACCGGCGGGAACACCAGAGGTGGTTCCGCCGACGCCGTGATCAGTAGTAGATCCCGCGCCCTTGTCAGTGCTAGAACCAGTGCCCTTGTTAGAACCAGAGGGGAGGCCAGAGGTAGTTCCACCGATGCCGTGACCAGTGGTGGAACCAGTTCCCTTGTCAGTGCCAGAGCCGATTCCTCCAATGCCGCCAATGCCAGACCCAGTGCCCTTGTTAGAGCCTGTTGGGAGTCCAGTTGCGATTCCGCCAACGCTGTGACCAGTGCCGGAGCCGTTGTCGGGGTTGTAGGGAAGAATGGTTGCAGTTCCTCCGATTCCTGAGCCAGTGCCCTTGTTGGAGCCGGCTGGGACACCAGTTGGGATTCCTCCGACTGCGGAGCCGGAGCCCTTGCTGGAGCCTGAACCGATGCCTCCAATGCCGTGTCCAGAGTCAGAGCCAGTACCCTTGTCAGTGCCAGAGCCGGTGCCCTTGTTAGAACCAGAGGGAACACCAGAGGTGATTCCACCGATGCCGTGACCAGTGCTGGATCCAGTGCCCTTATCAGAGCCCGAGGGGAGGCCAGAGCCAATTGCTCCGATTCCTCCGGTGCCAGAACCGGTGCCCTTGTTAGAGCCTGAGGGAAGACCAGTTGTGCTTCCTACACCGTGACCGGTGCTTGAGCCAGTTCCCTTGTCAGTGCCGGAAGGAAGGTTGGAGCCGATGCCGCCAATTCCGCCGATCCCTGAGCCTGAGCCAGTACCCTTATTAGATCCTGATGGGAGACCAGATGACGTACCACCAACACCATGACCGGTGGTGGATCCAGTGCCCTTGTCGGTGCCAGAGGGTAGGCCAGAGCCAATTCCTCCAATGGAGCCTGTGCCCTTGTTCGAACCGGAGGGAACTGCAGAAGAGGCACCGCCGATGCCGTGACCAGTGCTGGATCCACTGCCCTTGTCGGTGCCAGAAGGAAGGTTGGAACCGATTCCACCAACACCAGATCCGGTACCCTTGTTAGATCCAGAGGGGAGACTGGTTGCGATACCGCCAATGCCGTGACCAGTGCCGGAGCCCTTGTCAGCGCCAGAACCGGTGCCCTTGTCGGCGCCAGTGCCCTTGTCAGATCCAGAGGGAAGACCAGATCCAATGCCAGAGCCAGAAGGCTTGTTGGTGGCCGAGGGAAGACCACTTGTGACTCCCCCAATTCCATGGCCGGTGCTGGAGCCTGTGCCCTTGTCAGCACCAGTGCCCTTGTCAGTGCCTGCACCGATGCCTCCGATGCCTCCAATAGAGCCTGTGCCCTTGTTGGAACCTGAAGGCAGTCCAGAAGTTGTGCCGCCAATGCCCTTGTCGGTACCAGTGCCCTTGTTGGAGCCCGATGGAAGACCAGAAGTGGTTCCACCTACGCCGTGACCAGTGCTGGATCCAGTGCCCTTATCGGTGCCGGAGGGGAGACCAGATCCAATACCACCGATTCCACCAGTGCCGGAGCCAGTGCCCTTGTTAGAGTCCGAGGGAAGACCAGAGGTTGTACCGCCGATGCCATGACCAGTGCTTGAACCAGTGCCTTTGTCAGTGCTGGAAGGGAGACCTGTGGCAATTCCACCGACGCCGTGACCAAAGGCGGAGCCTGTTCCCTTGTCGGAGCCAGAGGGCTTGTTAGAGCCTGAAGGAAGACCAGTTGCAATACCACCAGCGCCATGTCCAACGGTAGATCCAGTGCCCTTGTCAGATCCGGAGGGGAGGCCGATTCCTCCAATTCCGGAACCGGTGCCCTTGTTGGATCCAGCGGGAACACCAGAGATAGTACCGCCGATGCCGTGGCCAGTGCTGGAGCCAGTGCCCTTGTCGGTGCCAGAGGGAAGGCCAGATCCAATGCCAGAGCCAGTACCCTTGTTGGGGCCTGAGGGAAGACCAGTTGCAATACCACCAGCGCCATGTCCAACAGTAGATCCAGTGCCCTTGCCAGTACCGGTGCCCTTGTCAGCGCCAGTTCCCTTGTCAGATCCAGAGGGGAGACCAGATCCAATGCCTCCGATTCCTCCAATGCCGGATCCCTTGTTGGAACCCGAGGGAAGCCCGGTTGTAGTTCCGCCGACACCATGGCCGGTACCAGAACCAGTACCCTTGTCAGTACCAGTTCCCTTGTCAGATCCAGAGGGAAGACCAGATCCGGTGCCAGATCCCTTATTGGAACCTGAGGGGAGGCCAGTTGCAATTCCGCCAACACCATGGCCGGTACCAGAGCTGACGCCCTTGTCTGTGCCGTAGGGGAGGCCAGAGCCTACTCCTCCAATGCCCCCGATTCCTCCAATGCCGGATCCCTTGTTGGAACCCGAGGGAAGGCCAGTTGTAGTTCCGCCGACACCATGGCTGGTACCAGAACCAGTGCCCTTGTCAGCACCAGAGGGAAGACCAGATCCAACGCCGGAGCCGGTGCCCTTGTTAGATCCTGAGGGTAGGCCAGTTGCGATTCCACCAATGCCATGATCAGAGCCAGAGCTCTTGACAGTGCCATAGCCAATTCCCTTGTCGGTACCAGATCCAGCGCCAATTCCGGAACCAGTACCCTTGTTAGAGCCTGATGGTAGACCGGTCACGATTCCACCGATACCATGGCCAGTGCCAGAGCCGGAGCCCTTGTCAGAGCCGGAGCCAGTGCCCTTGTTGCCAGAGGGAAGACCGGAGCCGATTCCTCCAATGCCCCCGATGCCACCAATGCCGGAGCCGGTGCCCTTGTTGGAGCCCGAGGGCACGGCAGTTGTGATTCCGCCAACGCTGTGACCAGTGCCAGAGCCGACGCCCTTGTCAGAGCCTGATGGAAGACCAGTTGTGATCCCGCCAATGCCGTGACCAGTGCCGGAGCCGGAGCCCTTGTCAGTACCAGAGCCAGTGCCCTTGTTGCCGGAGGGAAGACCAGAGCCAGTGCCCTTGTTGCCGGAGGGAAGACCAGAGCCAATACCTCCAATACCTCCAATGCCACCAATGCCGGAGCCGGAGCCCTTGTTAGAGCCCGAGGGCACGGCAGTTGCAGTGCCACCAGCGCCATGTCCAACACTAGATCCAGCCCCCTTGTCAGAACCGGAGCCAGCGGGAGAGCCAGATCCAGTGCCAGATCCAGTACCCGACCCAATGCCGCCGATGCCAGAACCAATGCCTCCGATGCCGTGGCCAGTTCCAGCACCCGCGCCAGGCTTCGAGCCGGAGGTGCCTGTTTGACCAGGAGCGGGCGCGGTGCTAATATACCTGCCATTGGGGTCCGTGGTGATACCCTTGTCACCGGATCCCGGCACAACACCGTGGTTGGAGCCGGAGCCAATACCGGAGCCGATGCCCCCAATACCTCCGATTCCTCCGATGCCGTGACCTGAGCCAGTGCCAGTACCAGATCCATGTCCTGCATCGCCACCAGAGCGAGCAGTGGTAGCGTCACCAACCCGGCCGGTAGCAGTGGGGTGCTTACCGTCAGGGCCAGTAGTGATGCCGCCCTTGTTGCCTGAGCCCGAGCCCGGTGCATTGCTGTGTCCTGAACCAATGCCTCCGATACCTCCAATGCCGCCGATGCCGTGACCAGACCCAGTCTGGCCTGCGGGTGCGGGAATGGTGGTGTGTTTCCCGAGGGCGTCTGTGGTAACCACGCCATGACCACCAACGCCTCCACTGATGCTGTGGTCCTTGCCAGAGCCAGAGCCTTCATGACCAGAGCCGATACCACCAATGCCTCCGATGCCGCCAATACCATGACCAGAGCCAGTACCAGCGCGACCGGTGCTTGCCTGACCGGCAGGAACGGTACCAGTAGCATACTTGCCATTGGGATCCGTCGTGATATGACCACCCTTGCCTTGACCGGGAGCGCCACTGACAGATCCAACGCCGTGGCCAGATCCGGTGTCATGGCCGGAACCAATGCCACCAATACCTCCAATGCCGCCGATGCCATGGCCAGTGCCACTTCCGGCACCTGCGTGGGCGGTGGTTGGGTGCCCAGCTGAAGCGGCAGCAGTGATTGTGTTGCCCTTAGAGTCTGTGGTAAGAACCTGGCTGGGGCGGACGATGATGGGAATGATTCCTCCAACTCCATGGCCAGAACCGATGCCACCACCAGTACCAGCGCGACCAGTAGTGGCCTGACCGGCAGGGACGGTAGCAGTGATGGTGTTGCCCTTGGAATCCGTCGTGATAACATTGCTGGGGTGGAGGCTAGCGCCAGAGCCAGATCCAACACCTCCAACTCCGTGACCAGGGATGGAACCAGAACCAGATCCTGGATGAGAACCGGATCCGATGCCACCGATGCCACCAATTCCATGGCCAGTGCCGCTTCCAGCACCAGCGCCTGTCTTGGCTGTGCTTTGAGTGACTGGGGCAGTAGTGGTGATGGTATTGCCGTTAGGATCTGTGGTGACAATAACGCTAGGGCGAACGCCAGCGCCAGATCCAATACCTCCAGCTCCGTGACCAGAGCCGGTGCCGCCAATACCTCCAATGCCGCCAATACCATGGCCAGAGCCAGAGCCAGCACGGCCAGTAGTTGCCTGGTCAGCGGGGACTGTGCCAGTAGCATACTTGCCGTTAGGATCTGTGGTGATGCCATTGCTGGGAACAGTTCCGTGGCCGGAGCCAGAGCCAATCCCGTGACCGGATCCAATACCACCGATGCCACCAACACCATGACCAGAGCCGCTGCCAGCACCAGCGTGGCCAGTGGCCTGTCCAGCGGGTCGGGTGAAGGTGATAGTATTTCCGTTAGAATTGGTAGTGACACCAGTGATGGGACGGATGCCAGCGCTGGAGCCAACACCCTTACCAGCCCCGGAGCCTGGATGAGAACCAGATCCAATTCCACCAATGCCATGACCAGAGCCGGTTCCGGCACCAGTGGGATGAACTGGAGCAGTGACAGTCTTGCCGTTGGAATCTGTACCGATGCTGTGGCTGGCAACGATATGTCCGGGGAGCGTACCAAGGTTGTGGCCAGATCCAGAGCCATCATGAGATCCAGATCCAATACCACCAATACCATGACCGGAGCCAGTACCAGGTTTAGAACCCGCGGTGCCTGACTGTCCTGGGGAGCTGCCAGTCCTTGTAGCCCTGACTAGAGTAGTCATTCCCAGACCACTGTGACCGCCGATTCCAGCGCCAGATCCAATACCATGGCCGGAGCCAGTACCGGATCCTGAACCAATACCGTGACCAGATCCCGAGCCAGTGCCGTGGCCAGATCCTGAACCAACACCGACCCCAGAACCAGGCTTGTTGCCGGAGCCTGGAGCCGAGCTACTACCAGCTCCCACGCTTGGTTGAGCTGTAGCTGCCTGGTCAGCAGGAGCAGTGTTAGAGGGGTACTTGGCATTGGGGTCAGTCGTGATGGCCCCGTTGTCACCACCGGGGACAAGGCCGGTACTGGTGCCATGGACATTTCCTGAGGGTTTACCAGTAGAGGCTGAGCCAGGTCCAATGCCATGCCCTGATCCAGCGCCCTTTCCAGAGCCGGTGCCAGTACCAGTACCCTTGCCAGAGCCAGTGCCAGAGCCAGTGCCAGTTCCTGAACCACTGCCAGAGCCGGAGCCAGAACCGGATCCAGAGCCCTTGCCGGAGCCTGAGCCCTCACCAGTACCAGTGCCAGTACCCTTGCCAGAGCCAGTACCAGAGCCAGTACCCTTGCCGGAGCCTGAGCCATGGTCAGAGCCAGGGTTAGATCCGTAGATGGAGCCGGGGCTAGATCCAATACCATTGCCAGTGCTATGGCTAGAGGTAGGAACTTGCCCAGCAGAGCCAGTGGTCCCTGTTGCCCGGACCAGAGTCGTGATGCTACGGCTATTGCCAGATCCATTGCCATGTCCAGTGCCGCTGCCGGAGCCAGTGCCACTGCCGGAGCCAGTGCCATGTCCGGAGCCAATACCACTGCCAGATCCAGGCTTTCCTGTGTGGCCAGCAGAAGCAGTAGGCCGAACCAAGATCGTGCCCGTGCCAACGGTATTGCTACCGCCTAGACCAGTAGCAGTTGACGCATACTTGCCATTAGGATCGGTGGCAATGCCAGCCCCAGTGTTGATGGGGCTCGATGCAGTTGTGTGTCCGCTTCCTGGGCCAGCTCCAGCACCATGGCCGGAGCCGGAGCCGTGACCACTACCAGATCCAGTTCCAGTTCCAGATCCAGTGCCGTGACCGGATCCAGAGCCAATTCCATGGCCGGCACCTGTACCTGCAGTCGAACCAGGAACAGCACCAAGTGTGCCTGTTCGGCCTGTAGAGCCAGCGGCAGTGGGATATTGGCCATTGGAGAGTGTGTCGGTTCCAGGAATCGCTCCGATGATAGAGCCAGAACCAGGTCGAGTAGAGTGGCCACTGCCTTTTCCACCACCATGGCCCGAGACAATGCTGTGGCCTGAGCCTGAGCCAACGCCATGTCCTCCACCAATACCATGGCCACTTCCGGCACCAGAGCCAGTACCAGAGCCAGGCATGCCTGTGCCTACTGTTCCAGCAGGAACTGTGCCAGTGGGATATTTGGCATTGGGGTCAGTCGTGATTGCACCGCTTCCATACACTGAGCTCCCACCGACAACAGAACCATGGCCAGATCCGTGGCCAGAACCAGAGCCGTGACCAGTACCATGGCCAGTGCCAGTGCCAGAGCCAACACCATGGCCAGAGCCCGTGCTAGGGCTGACACCAGGGCCGGATCCAGCTGCACCTGTCTGGCCGGCAGGGAGAGTACCTGTAGGATATTGAGAATTGGGGGCTGCGGTGCCACCGATGTTCTTGGCAGGATCGGTATTGGCACCAGATCCAGAGGCAGGGCGCGAGCCAGAGCCAACACCATGGCCTGTACCAGTGCCGTGGCCGGAGCCAGTGCCGTGGCCGGAGCCAGTTCCATGGCCAGCACCAGCCGTAGGCTTCAAACCGGCGCCAGAGCCAATTGTGCCTGTCTGAACAGTAGGAGCGGTGCCTGTAGGATACTTCGCATTGGGGTCAGTAGTGATAGCGCCGCTTTGCTTCGCAGGATCAGCACTGATACCAGATCCAGGGCGAGAGCCGGATCCAGGACGCGACCCAGATCCAGATCCAACACCGTGACCAGATCCAGTGCCAGAGCCCTTGCCGGAGCCGGAGCCAGTTCCAGAGCCAACTCCATGACCAGATCCATTACCGTGGCCTGAGCCAGTGCTAGCGCCGGTTGTTGGGTTGACGCCAGGGCCAGATCCAGTTGTGCCTGTTTGTCCGCCAGGAGCAATGCTGGCATTAGGAGCATTGCCAGCACTGGGAGCAGCACTAGCACCAGGAGCAATGCCAGAACCGGGAGCAGAGCCAGAGCCAGGAACGGAACTAGCACCAGAGCCAGGATGATGTGAGCCAGAGCCTGTGTGCGAGCCAGAACCTGTGTGCGAGCCAGAGCCTGTGTGCGAGCCAGAGCCTGAGTGTGAGCCAGATCCAGCACCATGGCCAGACCCGGGCTTGGAACCAACACCAGCTGTTTGACCAGGAGCAATGCTTCCCGTGGGGTACTTGCCACCAGGCACTGTGTTAATGCCAGCGCCGTTCTGGCCAGGGAGAGAGCCAGCAGGCCTGGTAGCCTGCACAAGCGTGGTAGTCAAACCAGAGGCAGAGCCCTGGTTCACACCGCTACCGCTTCCAGAAACAGCACTTGCACCGGGGCCTGTATCAGATCCAATACCCTTATCAGATCCAGATCCATGGTGGGATCCGGAGCCCGATCCGTGGTGAGAACCTGAGCCAGCACCACGGCTACCTGTTGCGCCAGCAGGAGCAGTCCCAGTGGGGAATCCGTTAGAATCCGTTGCAGTACCGGCATTGGGATAGCCAGCGCCTGGTCCTACAATGCTGCCGCTGCCAACGGGAGCAGAACCATGGTGCGAGCCATGGCCAGATCCGGAGGCAGTATGAGAACCAGATCCAGGGCCAGTATGAGAACCAGAGCCGGAGCCGTGGTGGGGGCGGGAACTAGCACCAGCACCAGCATTGACACCAGCACCTGATCCAGCATCAACTGAGCTGGCCGTTGATCCTTCTATTCCAGTAGCTGTGGCTGAAGGGTACTTGTTGTCAGGAGCTGTGATGCCGGAATCGTCACTCGAGGTGAACGCATCGTTGCCAGAAACCGAGCTAGAGTCCGAACCATCTGTGGGCGATGAAATACCGGAGTCAGTAATGGCTCCAGGTTGGGAGGCCGCAGTGTTGTCAGGGCCAGCATTGGCATCCGAGCTGACGCTCGAACCATCAGTAGAGGCTGATCCAGAGCCGAGGTAGTCGGTTGAGGCTGAATCTGTCGCTGAATCGGTGGGCGATGATGCTGCTCCAGTATCAGAGAGATAATCAGAGCCGGAGCTAGTTTCGCTGTCAGGGCCAGCTCCAGCACCTGAACCGGGGCCCGAGCTATCAGTGGGGGCTGAGGGCGAGACAGAGGAAATTGTCACATCAGACTGAGATCCGGAACCTGGCACAGTATTGGAGCCAGAGCTGACTCCATTGCCAACTCCAGCACCGGTACCAACACCAGCACCAGCACCTGCTGACTGAGTTGCCTGAAGGCTTGTTGCGAAGCCAGAGGCAGAATCCGCACCAACACCACTGCCAGCCCCTGGGGTAGCAGCAGCACCTGTGCGGGTGCGCGACCAAGAGCCATAGCGAGAGCCATAACGAGAGGCAGAACCATAACGAGAGGCAGAGCCATAACGAGAGGCAGAGCCATGATGAGAGGCAGAGCCATGATGAGAGGCAGAGCCATGATGAGAGGCAGATCCGTGGTTAGAATCATGGCCGTGGTGGGAATCTACTCCAGCAGTTGGAGTTTGGCCGGAGGGTCCTGTGATCGAAGGGTATTTACCGCCAGGGGCAGAAACACCACCATCATTCTGGCCTGGGCCAGAAGAACCGGGACCAGAGCTACCGGGACCGGATTGGCCAGCACCAGCACTGGCGGTAGAACCTGGAGTATTTGTGGGCGCAGAACCAGGGCGGCTGCCGCCATCAGGACCAGTGCCGGCATTGGGGGCCTTTCCAGCATCTGAGCTAGGAGAGGTTCCAGAACCAGCGGAGGTTCCGCTACCAACAGTATTTCCGGCACCCGGGCCGTTCTTGTCAGGAGCGCTTCCGCTGCTAGGCGATGTGCCAGAAGAGGGGTTGGAGCCAGTACCAGCATTGGGAGCATTGCTAGCACCAGGTGATGTTCCAGTAGGAGAGCTTGCAGCGCCAGGGGAGGTTCCAGCACCGGGTGCGTTCTTGTCAGCGGAGCTTCCACTACCAGGAGCAGTACCTGAGGGGCTTCCAGAAGCACTGGCACTCGGTGAGCTTCCAGGGCCAGAACCAGGAACGTTTCCAAGACCAGAGCTGGGCGTGCTTCCAGTGCTGCCCGTAGGAGAAGTTCCAGCGCTGACACCAGGAGAGCCACCAGATCCAGGGGCGCTTCCAGAGCCAGAACCAGGAGCATTTCCAGGACCAGAGGGAGTTCCAGAACCGCCTGCAGAGGGGCCTCCGGTGCTGGCACTGGGAGAGCTTCCAGAACCGGGAACAGTATTGGGGTTGGATCCATTGGCACCGGCAGCACCACCGCCGGTAGAAGGTGAGCTGGGGGTAGCATTCGAAGCAGATGATGCAGAGCCACTGTCAGGTCCAGAAGTGGGAGAACCTTGCGCTGAGCTAGCACCGCTGCCATTGCCGATTGTGGGTGACTGGTCAACTCCCTTGCCGCCAGGTCCAGAGCTGGGTCCCGAGCCTTGAGGGCCAGAACCAGGTCGACCACTACCACCGAGGCCAGTATCAGGACCAGTAGAGGCTGTCTGTCCAGCAGGGGCACCACCAGTAGGATATCTACCATTGGGGTCAGTAGTGATGTCGCCACCGTTTCCAGGTTTTCCACCAGCGCCAGGTCGTTCACCTGCTCCAGAGCCAGGTCTTCCACTACCACCGATGCCAGCGTCGGGACCAGTGGAAGCTGTCTGTCCAGCAGGGGCACCTGCGGTAGGGTATTTGCCGTTGGCATCAGTGGTGATGTCGCCGCCGCTTCCCGGTTTTCCACCAGCGCCAGGTTTCTCACCGGCACCCGAGCCAGGCTTTCCAGTACTACCGGTGCCACGGTCAGGTCCAGAGCCCACATCAGGTCCAGTAGAGCCGGTCTGTCCAGCAGGAGCACTAGCAGTGGGATATTTGCCATTGGGATCAGCAGTGACATCGCCATTGTTGCCAGGTCGCTCGTCAGGTCGTCCACCGGAACCCGAGCCAGGCTTTCCGGTGCTACCGGTGCCCCAGTCAGGTCCAGAGCCCATATCCGGACCAGTAGAGCCTGTTTGTCCAGCAGGAGCGCCGGTCGTAGCATCACCGCTGTTACCAGGGCGGCCGCTTACACCAGCTCCAGGTCGTCCATTGCTACCAGAACCAGAGTCAGGGCGAGAGCCGATATCAGGGCTAGTAGAGCCGGTCTGTCCAGCAGGAGCACTAGCAGTGGGATATTTGCCATTGGGATCAGTAGTGACATCGCCATTGTTGCCAGGTCGCTCGTCAGGTCGTCCACCGGAACCCGATCCAGGCTTTCCTGGACTACCAGAACCAGATTCAGGGCGAGATCCCATATCAGGATCAGTAGAACCTGTCTGCCCGGCAGGGGTACCAGTAGGGTATCTACCATTTGGATCAGTAGTGACATCACCATTGTTGCCAGGTCGTCCGCTAGCAGCAGCGCCAGGTCGGCCATTTCCACCAGCGCCAGAGTCAGGGCGAGAGCCGATATCAGGGCCAGTAGAGCCTGTTTGTCCAGCAGGAGCACCAGTGGGATAGATACCATTGGAATCAGTAGTAACATCGCCACTGTTTCCGGGTCGTCCACTTGCACCGGCACCAGGTCGGCCACCAGTGCCTGAGCCAGGTCGTCCATTGCCACCAAGACCAGAGTCGGGGCCAGAGCTTGTGTCAGAGCCAGCGGGACCTGTCTGTCCAGCAGGAGCACCAACAGCAGAATCGCCACTGTTACCAGGGCGGCCGCTTACACCGGGTTTTCCAGAGCCAGGTCGTCCACCGACGCCAGAGTCAGGACCAGAGCTAGGACCAGATCCCACATCTGGGCCAGTGGAAGCTGTCTGGCCAGCACCAACAGTAGGATGGGCACCATTCGCGTCGGTCAGGGTTGCGCCGCTGTCACCAGGACGGCCACCTCCTCCGACACCAGGTTTTCCGCTAGAACCAGGTCGCCCATTTGCACCAGGGCCAGAGCCAGAGTCAGGACCAGTGGTTGCGTCAGGGCCAACAGGGCCCGTCTGACCACTAGGAGCATCACTGCTGCCAGGTCGGCCACCTGCTCCAGCACCAGGCTTTCCGCCAGAACCAGGTCGTCCATTTCCTTCAGGGCCAGAGCCAGAGTCAGGACCAGTGGTTGCGTTAGGGCCAACAGGGGCCATCTGACCACTAGGAACATCGCTGTTACCAGGGCGGCCATCAGGCTTCCCGCTAGAACCAGGTCTGCCATTTCCACCGGGACCAGAACCAGGGCTAGAACCCACGTCAGGGCCAGTAGAGCCTGTTTGACCAGCAGGAGCGCCGACAGTAGCATCACCGCTGTTACCAGGGCGGCCGCTTACACCAGGTCGTCCACTAACAGCAGAGTCAGGGCCGGAGCCGGAACCAGGACCAGATCCCACATCAGGGCCAGTGGACGCTGTCTGTCCAGCAGGAGCACCACCAGTAGGATATCTACCATTAGGATCGGCTGTAACATCACCGTTGCTGCCAGGGCGGCCACTTACACCAGGTCTTCCGCCAGAGCCAGGCTGTCCATTTCGACCGGCACCAGAGTCAGGGCCGGAGGTTGCGTCAGGACCAGCTGGACCTGTCTGACCACTGGGAGCATCACTGTTACCAGGGCGGCCACCAGGCTTCCCGCTAGAACCAGGCCGTCCGTTTCCAGCAGGACCAGAGCCAGGGCCAGAGTTGGGACCAGAGCTTGTATCAGGGCCAGCAGTAGGATATACACCATTGGAGTCGGTACCGATCGCACCATCGGAGCCAGGTCGGCTGCTTACACCAGCACCAGGTCGAGTGCTGGAACCAGGTTTCCCTCCAGCACCTGAGCTAGGTCGTCCGCCAGCACCAGGGCCGACAGCAGTTGTCTGTCTCACAGAGGCACTAGCAGTGGGGTACTTAGCATTTGGATCGGTAGTAATGGCACCACCATTGTTGCCAGGGCGGCTGTTTGCGCCAGATCCTGGTCGTCCGCCAGGGCCAGAACCAGTTCCTGAACCACTACCAGAGCCGGAGCCAGAACCCTTACCAGAGCCAGAGCCTGAGCCTTGACCAGAACCGGAACCGGAACCTGACCCAGTACCAGAGCCAGAGCCAGAGCCCTTACCAGTACCAGTACCAGTACCAGAGCCTGAACCCGAGCCGTAGCCTGAACCTGAACCTGAACCAGATCCTTGGCCTGAGCCTGAACCCGAACCACGGCCAGAACCAGAACCAGAGCCTGAACCTGAACCTGAACCATAGCCATTGCCGGATCCATAGCCATTGCCGGATCCATAGCCATTGCCGGATCCAGAACCATAACCGTTTCCTGAACCAGAACCATGACCATTACCCGAGCCAGAGCCGGAGCCGGAGCCACGACCATTGCCTGATCCAGAACCATAGCCATTGCCAGATCCTGATCCATAGCCGTTACCGGATCCTGATCCATAGCCATTTCCTGATCCGGAACCGTAGCCATTGCCAGACCCAGATCCGTAGCCATTTCCTGAACCGGAGCCTTTGCCAGACCCAGAACCGTAGCCATTGCCAGATCCCGATCCGTAGCCGTTTCCTGACCCGTAACCATTGCCTGAGCCAGACCCACGGCCATTGCCATTTCCTGAGTTGTGGCCATTGCCTGAGCCAGAGTTGTAGTTGCTTCCAGGGCTCCAGTTGTTACCAGAGCCAGAGCCGTAGCCGTTGCCAAATCCGGATCCGTAGCCATTTCCTGACCCAGAGCCACGACCATTGCCAGATCCAGAGCCGTAGCCATTGCCTGAGCCAGGTCCGTAGCCATTGCCCGAACCAGAACCTCGCCCTGAGCCTGAGCCATAGCCGTTTCCTGAACCGGATCCGTAGCCATTGCCCGACCCTGAGCCTCGTCCTGAGCCTGAACCATAGCCGTTTCCTGACCCAGAACCGTAGCCGTTACCAGATCCAGATCCATAGCCATTTCCTGATCCGGAACCGTAGCCATTGCCATTGCCGGAGCCACGACCATTGCCTGAGCCGGATCCGTAGCCATTGCCTGAGCCGGAGCCGTAGCCATTGCCCGAGCCAGAACCTCGCCCTGAGCCATAGCCATTTCCTGAACCAGAACCGTATCCGTTGCCGTTGCCTGACCCGGAGCCGTAGCCATTGCCTGACCCAGAGCCTCGCCCCGAGCCTGAGCCATAGCCATTTCCAGAGCCTGAGCCATAGCCACTTCCTGATCCAGATCCAGATCCATAGCCATTGCCATTGCCATTGCCGGAGCCTCGCCCTGAGCCAGAGCCGCTTCCAGAGCCGGAACCATAACCATTACCTGATCCTGATCCATGGCTGTTTCCTGAGTTGGAACCATAGCCGTGGTTGTTGTTATTGTTGTTGTTGCTATTGTTGTTGTTGTTGTTGTTGTTTTTGTTGGATCCGGATCCTGACCCAGTATTAGGCTTTGAGTTAGAGCCAGTGTTTGGCTTGTTGCCGGAGTTGGGCGTGCCCTTGTTGCCCGTACTGGGAACAGACTTGTTGCCAGAGGTTGGGGTAGGCTTGGTGCCAGAGCTGGTTTTGGACTTGCTGTCGGCACATGTCTGCACAGAGAGGAGGTCGTTGGAAACATAGACGTTCAAGCGGTTGGTGCCACCGCACGTCTTGGAGCTGTCGCCATTGCAGGGGGTTTTGCAATCTCCGCCAGAAGTTCGCTGAGTACCGTTTCCAAGAACTTGACCGCAGTAGCAGTCGCCACCGTTCTCAACACCGGCGAAGGGATATCCGCCGCTGGAGCAGGTATCCAGACATGTTCCGAGGTCCATGGACGAGCTGTCGGCATCCTGCTGGTAAGCAAGAGCGAGACCAGAGCTCGAGTCAGTGAAGCAGCCGAGGTGCTTGTAACCTTGCACAGACTTGGTGCTTGTGTAGAAGGAAGGGTCCTGATAGATGGACAGCTGTGTGCTGCCTCCACAGGTTTCCTCCTGGTTGCCACTGCAACCCATGTTGCAGTTGCCATCGTCGACTTGCTGACTGTTGACAGTGTTGCCACAGTAGCAAACGCCGTGGTATTTGAGACCAGCGTATCGGAAGCCGCTTCCTTGGCATTCCTTGACACACTGAGAGATTGTCATGTTTGTGAAATCTTGGCTGGAGTGATAAGGGAGGGTGTCACTGCCAGAGGCCTGGCGGCCACTGAAACAACCAGCGTAGACATAGGGTTGGGAAGAATCAACACAAGAGGGAAGTTCGAGACCTTGAACGAGTGAGGTTCGAATGAGGGTGAGGACCGCTCCCGCGGCCATGGTCCTGATTGAAGGCATGTTGTAGAGAATGGCAACAGCCGACAAAAAGAACGTTCAAAGAGAGTAGTGAGTGAATTGTGTAACGAAAGAGGGAGGGGTGAGGGAAGAAAGAAAGAATGGCTTGCTCGCCGAAGCTGCTTGTTGGATGAGGAGAGAACCTACATTTCGTGGACGGGGATGTGAGTATTTATCATCGTCCATGGGGGCGATTCCAGCCCTCCACGCAATCCTCCAGATTGGACTCTCGAACTCTAACGCTCAACTTCCGCCGTCAGAAACTTGCCAGCAACATGCCATCACTATGGTCTCCACAACCTCCAGTTCGGTGTCCCATGTAGCCGGATCAGCCGTAGCCCAGGCAGCTTTGGAGCGCGCAGAGCAACTCAATCTGCGTGAAGGCAACATCGGGCAGGGCAGATTACCGGAACAAGAATACAGCCAGACGCCACACCAACCTCAAACGGAAATATCAATCAGGGCGCATGGGCCAGGCAGTACAGCACCGCATCATTCGAGGGTGGATAGATCAAACGAAAGGAGCCGAGACATGTACCCGATCGCGAACAAGTTGGGAACTACCCGGGAGAGTAAACCTCAAGACTCATGCAATCACTGTCTTTTCATTGCGGTGATACAACTGTACAGAGAATATCAGGTTGGTGATCCACTATAATAGTTATTGCTGCACAAATTAGCCGCTTTCTGATCAAGGTGTATATTATTAGGCAGTGATCTAGTTGTTTGCTCAAAAGTTCCTGGTCCATGGAAATGGTGATGGAGTTTCTGTCAATAAACAGTTATTCAAGGACGTAGCTTAGAAAATGGACACACCACTTGAGTTCCATGCAATCTTCACCTAATCTTTCTCGTCTCCAGACCCTCTCCATCGCCGGTAACATGTTATCACCCACCTCTAATGGAGGCGAAATTGAGGGTGGAGAATGGGAGAGGCGAATGGCAGACGTCTTCGGTATAGCATACAAGCTTAGTAAGACGTTGCTTGAAAATGGCAATCTAGGAATTCCTTTCTAGAAGCGGAATGGGCTCGCCTCAACCGAACAGGGAGGTTGTTACCCGAAACATAGTTCCGGATTTGCGGGTAACCAGCAAGCAGGCCATACGCCGACCGGATTGGGCAGTAAAAAGCTGCAGTCATACCTGCGACTGGGCAAAGGCTAAAAAAGCTAAAAGGCTAAAGCCAAGTAAGGGAAGCATCGGCTCACACAATGAGCGCGATGTATACTCCAGCCTCATACCAGCTCCATATCTTGGCCACGTCGAACTATTGTGGCGCTCAGGCCACGCATTCTGCAACAAACTGCAAGATTCTGTGGCGCATGTACAGTATCTTTGGAATACATTTCCCTGTTATGTTCTGGGACGGTCAAAGAACCATTTGAACAGTTCTGATGGGCGATGCTGGCGTTGCTCGGCCACGAGGCCCCGCTCCCATTCCCATGCCCCCCGCTGAACAATACGGGACTCCCTGATGGCTGGAACCGGCCTGAAAGCTCCAACATTGATGACCAAGCTGTGAGTGGCAGTCGCTCCATGCAGTTATTGCTGTTTCGTTTTGTTTTTAGACAGCGATGGTGGTTGTAATGTGTCGATGTCCGTGCAGGTGAGAGTTCATCTAAATTCCAGCTGCACGTGAGCAAGGCTCCTCTGCACTCCATTCCAATGAGACTCAGTGTGCTTAACTAACCACCCACAACTACTTTTTTTCCCGATTGACTTCTCAAAGCTGGCCCTCTCGCGATCCAAAGGAAAGTCTTCTGGGTGATGCAGGTATGCCACAGGCAATTCGAATGATCAAGATGGGAAGTGTATATGAGGTTGAGTTTCAATGAAGGGTAAAAGTAGAATGAGAATTGATGTCGTCATTGGCATCCCATTAGTGTCCATAGGAATTCTAGTATCTAATTTCATCCCCAATGCATGAGTTTCCGTGTCTTGCGCCCATAGTTAGACCCTATTAACGGGTTTGTAGAACAACCTTTGCCCGCCCGTACTATTAACCATTCCTTGGAGTCTGTTAAGCTTGGCTTATGATGAACACTCAAGCTGCATGGCATTCAGCCAAGTGCACTTCAGAAAATCCATAAATACCAGATGCCCACTCCAGTTCAAGGTTAGAGGAACGCATGATTAAATCTCAAATATTCTCTCTCATTTTTTATTTTTTGGGTTGTATTGTTTAACGCCGGTAAATCCCTGTAGGAGGATAAGGAAAATATTTTCTCATAAAGGCTATATTCATGTCCAACGCCTACCCTGCACTCAGGGGCCAGTCACTGGGGGCACTCAAGCATTATGGGCATAGTACATCTAATACTTTTGCGAGTTGGGAATGCAAACCTTAACAGCTCCGTTAGAAATGATTCTTCGATCAAGGTTCGTTAAATTTCGAATTCATCTCGTTAGCCCGTCACATTGCAAGCACACATCAATTTCAAGTCATCTTCTCATAACGGTTAAATCTGTCTATCACTCTGTAAATTCATATTTAGGAACTCATTGGAACAATTGAAACTCGTTAATGCTCAGGCCACCTCATGACAGATACGTACTTGCTAATACTTTTTCTCTCTCCATTCTGGCGTGCTCATACCCTCAGATCGATGGAGATTAGACTGAGCTCTAGAGTACAACCATCTCCTGGTGCAACCTTTCAATCCCTAAAACGCCAATGCAAATCGCAACAATGTGTCCGTCTGCGCTCCTTCCATATCACACTTCCCTTAAGCCTTGTTCCTCAGATGAGGAGGAACCCACTTGCCTGCTGTGCGTGATGCCGGGACAGTCTCTGCAGGAGTTGACTCCTTACGTTCAACATCGCCACGGCCAGAGCTTCCACGATCTGTCGGCGCGGGCCGAGATCCGAAGTTGCGGGGGGGAGGGGCACTGCCACTGTCGGCACTGCTGCCTCCAGCAGTCTTGGCCGCCTCACGGTCACGCCAGCTGGGCTTGCTGCCAGCAAGCTGGAGTCGGGGAGGACCACCAGCGGATCGCTCGCTGGGTCGCTCGCTGGGCTCGCTCCTCTCTGCTGGCGGGGCACGGGCAGGAGGAGGAGCATCGCCCCTGGAGCCCTCCCTCTCACGCCACTTGCCAGATCCGATGGTTGGCGGTCTTCGGCTCTCGAGGGTGTCGCTCCCCCTGCTGAATCCACCAGCACTGGCGGCGGCAGGTCGTTCTTTCTCGGCCTTGCGACGGGCGAGAGCCTCTTCCTCTCGTCGCTGCTGGAGTGCGGCCTTCTCCAACATCTCTTGGCGCTCCTTCTCTCGCTGTTCCTTGAGCTTGGCAAGCTCCTCCTTGCGAGCCTCATCCCGAACGCGCTGCTCCTCCTTCTCACGAGCAGCACGCTCCTCGGCCTCACGGAGCTCGCGCTCCCTCTCCTCGTGCTCACGCTTCTCGCGGAGCCGTCGGTCACGCACTTCCTTCTTTCGGATGCCGATTTGCTTCTCCAACTCGCGCTCGGCATCACGACGACGCTTCTCGAATTCGTCACGGCGACGCTCATGTAGCGAGTCTCGGAAGGATTCGTACTGGGGCACCAGACGGCAGAGACGGTGCTTGAGTTCCACGCTCTCCTTGTGCTTTTGCTCAGCATCATTCAGCGTCTTAGTCTTGACCTTCTCGTAGATGGCACGATCTTGCTCAATCTGCTTGGTGTAGTCCTCTTGCAGCTTCTTGACCTCCTCCTTACGGTAGGCACGCTCCAAGTGATCGAGACGCTTGCCAGTGATACGAAGACGCTCGTTGACGTCGTTCTTCTCGCGCTCCAGCTGGGCCAGCTTCATGGCACGCAGGCGGTTGCTATCCAGGTTGTCCAGATCTTCCAGATCGATGCCAAGAGCCTTGTCGCTCATGTTCAGGTCGGCAATCTGCTTCTTGAGCTCCTCCTTGCGGACACGGTCACGCTCAACCTGAAGACGCTTGGCTTCACGCTCCTTCTGTTCAGCGGCCAGTCGCTTGTCCTCGGCCTCTTGAAGAGCCTGTTCGCGGAGTCGCTTCTGGCGGGCATTCTCCTTCTCTTTACGGGCCTGGATCTCTGATGCTTCCTCCTTGCGCTTCTGGATAATTTCCTTGCGGGCCAAGATATCCAGATGCTCCTCATCAGCACCGGCCTTGGCTCGGGCCAGAGCGGCGTTACGAGCCTCAATTCGCTCCTTGTTCAGGTTGGGGTCAATGTAGTGGCAGGTAGTGAACAGAGATTTGGCCAGGCGGGTAAGCTGGGAGCGCACAATTTCTGAGGGAGTGCTCTGAAGACGCTGAACAGTGCCAGTCTCGGACTCGGCAGAGCCCGTGGTGGAACCGCTGTGGCCAGCCTTGGAAGAAGAGAAGACATCGCTGTCGAAGCTAAGGACGCCGGTGGCATGGTCCATGCGGATGGCAAGATCGCCCTTCTTGTTACCATTCATAATGAACTTCTCAATGGTTCCGCGGGTGACCTGGTAGGGTTCGGGGAACTGGGCAAGGCTCTCGACGAAAGACAGGTCAACTGTCTCGTAAACCTGAGAGAGCTGCTGGAAGAGACGGGTCAGGATAACCTGCTGAAGAGGAAGAATGTACTTCTCCATCTCGGCATCGGCGCCAATCTTGGTCAAGATGGGCGAGATCTTCTTGCAGATTGACAGAGGGTGGAAATCCACCTCCAGAATGTTGTAAAGATCTCGAATCTCAGGGCGAGCACGCTGGAGAAGCGACTTAGACAGGGCATCGCGGAAGAGGCGAGCACGGGTAGGGGCCTGGGACATGCCGAGCAAGTGAGTCAGACGAGAGTTCTTGTTCTTTCTGGCCTCGTCAAAATCGACCATGGCTCCACGAGATCGAGAAGTGCTGATGACGGGGATGGCAAGAGCCGACAAAAGGACAAAAGAGGCGGCCTTTTGGAGATCCGCCTCGGAAGCAGGGGGGTTGTCGACCTTCTTGCCCTGCCCGGTAGCAACCAGAACCGAGGACTGGCGGAGGAGGGTGTAGTAACGGGACCAGGCGGCGGCGTGGAAAAGGTAGTTCTCGCCGACAAGGAAGATTCGAGTGAGCTTCTCGTAGTAGTTGGCCATCATGACATTCTTGGGAGGTCGCTTGCTCAGGTTAAGCAGGGTGTGAATATCCTCAACGCTGCGGAAGGCCTCCTGCCACAGCTCCAACTCGACGGCGACGTTGAGCTGCTGGAAGCGAGTCTCCAAGTGGCGCTGCAGGGTATCGGGGTCGCTCAGGTTGATGGCGTGCATCTGCGAAGAGTACTTGGCAGCGGTCTGGACATGGTTGCGGAGAAGCTCGCAGAGTCTTCGAAATTCGGTCTTGCGGGTGTACTTAAGACAGAAGTCGAAAGCCTGGTTGGCAGTGCTCTGGTAAAGCACCTCGAGACGAGCATTGTTTCGGAGGATATCGAGGACGGTTCGGTAGGCCTCCCAGAGGAACTTGAGCCATGGGGTGACGATGGCACGATCGGTACGGTCTCGAGATTGCTCGCCGGAGACGGTGGCAAGGAGAATCGACTCGGGTGTTTCGCTGGCCTCGAGATCGTCGACGCTGGAGGTGGCGGCGGTAGCTTCAATGCTTTCTTGGACTTCGTCGGCCTTTTGCTGGGCGGCGGTGACCTTCTCCACGGCGAGTTCGATGAACTTTTTCAAGACGAGCTGCATACCCCCACATTAGTTGAATGTTCTATTGGCGAACGTTGTGGGCTCCGGAAAGAAAAACGTACCTCGATGGTGGGAATGTTGGTGTTCTGGGAGATGTTCTTGTACTGGTAAAGAGCATCCTTGGCAAGCTTGCCCTTCTTCTGCTCGACGGACAGCTCGACGAGCAGGAGCATCACAGGCTCCAGAGACACGATGGGGACATTTCGGGAACGCTTGCTGGTGATGTGCTCGTGCAACAGGGTCAAGGCGGCGGGAGCCTGGCCGACGCCGATGAGTTCCTGGGCCCGCTTGAGAACATTCTCGGGCTTTTGATGCGGCGGAGGAGGCTGTGGGCGACCAAACAAGTCAGTATCATGACAAAAGTATTGAGTCAAGATAGGGAGGGGTAAGGGCCAAGTAGGGCTGGAAACAATCCAAGGGCCTGGCGCACAAAAGCTATACGTACCATGCTGGGCAACCTCCTCTGGGGTATGACTTGGCGAAGAGAGGAGATTTATATATGATCCGAGATCGATCGCAGCCTGCGTCAGCGAGTGTGCTGTGACTTGGCTGGCACTCGGGATGGTGTTGCAAGGCACGCAAGAGGAATTTTTCGATTTTCGTGTGTGGACGCTATGCGAGCGTTGAGGGGCTAACCTGTGGTCCTGGTATCCGTCACGTGAACTCTTACATCAGCCGGGAGCCAACTCAGTTTGTGGCCGTGCAGCGGGCCGCTGCACTAGCCACGAAACGAGCCACCTTCCCCAAGTTTGCGCATCCAACAGCTTTGTGTCACCTGTGAGAGCCTCGTTTCGCTTCACCAGCGATGATATAACCTTTCAGCTCATGGTGGTGTGTCCTTTCGCATGCCCACATTGTATTTTCATGTCAAAAGAGCATACCCCTTTTCGTATACTTTCTGAGGGCATCAGGACTGGCCAGAAAAATAAAAATAAACAAAAAAGGACTCACCCACCGATGAGGATAGGAGAGTCACCTTGATGGGTTTCCATGAGAAAATAATAGCACATCAAGTGTATGAGGATCAGAGTGTAGGTCCTGACGGAATAACTCATGAAATAATTCATAAAGGTCATGGGCCGCAGTGACCTCTCCCTCAATTTCCCAGCCTCGTCAGCTCTAGCGACGGATAGGGAGATGTCCCGCACGTGATGGCAATCCTGGTATGTGATGGCGCTCCCCAGATGGCGTCACATTTCCTTGACTCAGATTGATGTGGCTAGTTCAGAATAGGGTGAATCAAAAAGCCGGTAATAGCTGACAAAAGAAATGTTTGGCGCCTTGTTTTTGAGAACATGCCAAGAACTATTCTGTCACCCAAAATGTGAACATCACGGCACACAAAGCACAGGGGTGGGTCAGAGACGAGGCAAAAAATGTCATCTCAATTTTGATGCAACAAGGATAACTCACAATCTCAGATGTTCGTGCTTCATCTGAGCACACACAACATGATGAAACTGGGGAAGCATAAACGAAGCAATCAAACAGGGTTCAATGCGCTGGGAAATGCTTTGCTCAGGTTTTGCCAATGAATGCGAGAAAAGAATCAGGGAAAAGAGCATAACACTCAATGTTGAGAGCAGAAGTGAGACAGAGCAAATAACTTAATATCATTACTTGCGCTTGAGTGCTCGATAGCTGCCATCCGAAATACTCCTGAACTGGAGCTAAGGTGGATGGAATGAGCTGCTTCAGGTGGACAACGGAGCGAGGGGCGCTAGTCCAAAGGCGGATATGATCCACCGGGATGGACGGCAGCTTAACCCATGCGAATGAAGTGTGTGCGCATCACCTCATCTAACGTGTAAACACAATAATATAACGAGACGCGATGGGGGCCGACCAACCGAGGTACTGTCCACACAGCGCTGCCAGCACAATGTTGATGGAGAGCGAGCCTACTGGTGGACGAGGCACCGCACGGTGATATATGCACCTGCATGATTGTTTGAAAAGCCTATTTGCGTACCACTCGGTATTCATGATTGCTCTCTCCACCAGGCAATAACGCGCAAGAACACGATGCAAGACAAGGCGGTTTTGTTGCATTTTTCTTATTGCGCCTTGAGTCGTGTCACCGAACCTCGCCCAAATCAGTGTCTCGTCTAAACCCAGGAGAGAAGACCCATTCTCCCCTCACGCACCGCGTACCATTCCATCCTAGGGGGTCGACAGCCGGGCTGCCAAGACAGACCTCATCTTAATTGCAGGTGCAAATCCGACAATATTGGTGGGGATGCGGTGGTGTTGGGTTGGTCTCCGGGGCAAAGTACCCTGGCAGAAAAAAACTAGTGGACGCGTAAAAAAAAAAAAAAATCCCACGCCGTTACATGCGGGCGAGGGAAAGTAAAGAAAGCGACGGAGGTGGGAATGGGCAAAATTAACCGGCATGTCGCTGGCCAGCCGTGTTTCGTACACTCTTGACCATTCACAAACGAGATTCGGTCAAGCTCGGATCCGCCGGGACGAAATCCTCCTTCCTCTGAGCCATTGCCTTCGTTGCACCGTTGTCGTGCATGCAGAATTGCTTTGTTCTTCGGTCGGTGACCCTGAAGCGGAAATACTTGATGATGGATGAAGCAGAAGAGAAAATCAGCCAGCCTACTCCCCAAAAACCCCTATTGGGACTCCGTGCCCTCTCTGTACATGTCCCGGCACTACTGCAGTTGTCCGGGGGGCGGGAACAGTGAGCGCTCAAAACTCAGAGCGGACGGGACAATGCGCTGAGGCGAAACGCGGGCGGCAGTCCGTGCAGTGTAAACCTCGGGCTGCAGCCTGCAGCTACCACCTAGCCAGCACTGCGCAAGCAGGCGTGCCTTGCGCCGTCTTCCAGAAAATGCCCGTGGTTGCGCAGAACGCAACTCGGCTCGACAAGGCGACGTGCATTTGCGAGCTGGGCCAGTGTCAGGTTGGCTCAGTTCAATTCGGTACAGCTCAGGGCTTGCGCCGGAACCGTGATTTGTGGATCGTCCCAAAGCGTGGGTATCAGTGGGTATCATGTTTTGCCCGACTCGTTGTCTGGTTCAGTGTGCGAGGCGCGCCCACCACCAGGAGGCTTACACTCATTTGACCCTGTCAAAACGCAAAAACGCATTGGTCCCATGGACGCCCGTCCGAGAAGATGTGCGACGGCTCCCGCCCACTGCAGGTCGATCCCGTCAGCGGTAATGCGTTGTTTCTTGGTCTTGCAGGCTGCGTGGCTTCACTGGCAAACATGTCGCGCCGAGATGGCAGCAGAGGTATGTATTGCAGGAGATTGTTGGTTCCGGGTTGCTGATTCAGGTAGGTTCACAAGCTCATCACCAGCCTCTCCTGCAGAACGCCGCTCGGGGGCACGTCAGATTCTTTCCTTTTGCGGACGGCTAGCGGACAATTTAAGGCACGAAGCCAGGAGGCCTTCACCCCATCCAAGGCAGTACTAGCTGGTTTGTAAGATGGCTCTCCAGTACCAAATGAGTGCAGGAAAGCAGCATCCAGGCTAAAGCAAGGTACTAACAAGAGGCCTTGACAGAAACGGCGCTGGTGGAATTGACGACATGGGGACCGAGGGACTAGGGGAGACAGTGGAGCCAGCCAGCCCCATTTGTCCCGTTCGCAGCCAATCGCCCGCCGCGGCCAATCTAGTGAAAGACCCGTTGCGGACGCCGTGCACTGGGCTGATACAAAGCCGTCCAGGGGGGCTGAGAGGAGCCTCGCCGGGGGAAGTCTGTCGCCCAAGGCGTGCACCGGGGAACGCTCAGGGAGGTCACTCACTGTAGGCCCCGTCGTCGCTGGCCACAGTGGACAATCATCCGCTATTTTCCCCTGGCCACCCTAGCATCATAGGTTTTGCTTAGTCGCTCCTAGCTCATTGACTGGGGCCCCCCCAGATCCCCCAATTTCCAGGGCACCCGCAGTAGCACCACAGCAGCAGCAGCTCTCAGCGCACGAACCACCTTGCGTCTATTGTACCCCCTAGTTCCCTACTCCCCTTGTCCTTCAACTGTCCTGTCCGTCAGTGCCTCCATCCCGTCCCTCTGTCTCCCTCGCTCTTCCCCTTTGGTCTGCGTCCCTCCCCCCCCTGCTATCCCAACCGGTCCTTCCTGCTACGACTGTTACCTGCCACCTGCCACCCGCCACCCGGTCCTCCTGTCCCCCCAAGCTGCTACCTGCCTCCTGCGCCGCAACCCTTTTGTCGAGACCAACCCCATCCTTCACCCTTCCACCGCTCCCATCACCTTCTACTCCTCCATCCATCCGTCCATCCTTCACCTGCCACCGCGTTCGCATTTGCCTCACCGGCCCTTCGCCTGCACTGCGCTGCTCGAAGGAAGCCTTTCATTCTCTGTAAGTCATCCCTGCTCGGTCAGAGACACACATTCCCTAGGGCGCCCTCCTGGAGGGCTTGCGAGAGTGGGAAATTGGGGCCTCGTGAAGCGAGCGACGAGAAAAAGGAACGACAACACAGCCAATGGTACAACGCAACACGAATAGGAGTCGATCAAAGAGACCATCTTCGCACTCATCTACTGCCCTGCCTCGTCACCGAACTCTCATCGCAGACTCGCCGCCTCTCGTTCGCCGCTCCAGCCCCGATGCCCTCAGCTGTCGCGCTCTCGCCTTGACCTTCATCATCGAGACCTTCGTTCCCACTGACATTGAATCATGAGCAGTCATTTCCGCAATCACTCTCGCGCGCAGTCCCACCAACCCTCCGCCTCTTTGTCTTCAACACTACAGCCTCCGGCAACCCGATCCAAGATGCCTCAGTACACCTCCCGAGATGTTGGCGACCCTTCGCAGATCAAGAAGAACAAGCAGTCGATGGCCGATCTCAAGCTACGCCGTCTAACAGAGCTCAACAACCGCCTGCGCGAAGATCTCGAGCGAGAACGCATCCCCGTGAGCACTGCATCCAAGAGGTGAGCAACCCCGGCCGACGGGAAGGGAGGACAGTATCTAACGCGCATTGACAGCATCATCGCCTACTGCAACGGCACCAGGGACTACATGGTCCCATCAGTCTGGGGCGCCGTCCCCAAGGGCGAGGATCCCTACGCACCACAGCAATCGGGTGGCTGCTGTGTGGTCATGTAATAACGCAGCATTCCCTTTTCTTGTATTCCCGGTTATCAAAACAACCACGCAACGCCGATGATGATACAGCGGGTGAACGGAGGAGGCCTCAGTCATTTTTCATGTGTTAAGTAACGCTTTTCCAGAGGTGGATTTTGCAAGGGGAAGTGGAGAAGAAGCAGTGGATTTCCTTAAAGAAGGGCGGAAGGGGAAAAGAGGCATCGACTCCGGACACTCGCACGACAACCGCCATTACTATCACTCACAAAAACCACCACCAGTATGATGGCTGGTAGGGCAAGGCAGGAGACACGCTTGCCCACCGACTAAGCAAGAGCAGACAGGAGAGAGATGGCGAAACCCCCAGGACCAGTTTAGGATGCGGACCCGGATCGAGATACCCCGTGATACTTGTTGAACAGGATAAAAACAACTGAGTGTGCGATACGGTTAGGGTCAGGAGGTGCCAGCGGGAGGAGGCTTATACGACCATGATGCTAATTTAGTTCTCTCTATGTATATATGTCGTCCCTCGCAAGGGGGTTAGGACATGTGCATGGCAGAGCAAATACTTTCGAGGAAGATTGGAGAGAGGTTTTTTTTATTTACTTTTGGTTTGAATCTATGGTCTGGGGGATGGGGAAGCACGGAGTGAGATGGGCTCTTGCGCACACTGTAATAATTCCCTTTTTTCTCTTATCCCTCATGGATTTTCTGTTTCACTCTATCTATTTATTTACTTTCATGTCGTGTACGCTTTCTGGCAAGCCAAATAAACCTTTTATTTCTTCCTCGACCATTGAGCTAGCTTTGACGGAGACGGGCGATTACCATGACTAGCTCCAGGATTGATGACAGGTGCAGCGGGATGAGGATCCGTCCCACCCAGGAATACCACATCCGTATCCGTATGTGCATCATCAAAGGGAGGCGACGAGACGATTGGGTGACAGGCAATTGCCTCGCCAGCAAGTCATTTTTGCGAGGGAGACGTGGACCAATAGCCGCACCGGCGGGCTCTGCCCTGGCGCCGACTATCCAATGCCGAACTTCGAGAGGAGCCCATTGCGATTGTTTTATTTCACCCTGCTGCAATGTCGAGCAGCCATTGTCCACTCTGCTCTTCCTTTTCATGCTCCTATTCATTTGGCTGCATCGAATCTGGCCTCATCCGCTCCACCACAAGCTCTTCCATCTCCACCTAGTAGACAACTTCAACTTAGACCTACCGCGGCAAAGTCACGAGACCAATCACGAGGAGGTCTGTCGGGGTTTTGGTTTGGTTTTTTTTTTATGGGGGTGGGTTGATCTGATTTGGGTTTTGGGGGGAAGAGAGCTGCACCGCGCCACCTTTTTCCCCGCCCTGTCCGAATTCGGCGCACCTTGGAACATCGGAAGTATCAGTCAAGATGCTGTTTGTGGTTTTTTTTGGTTTTTTTTTTTCCTTTGGACAACAAGAGCGAATGAGTAAAAAGAAAGGGGGGGTGGGAGAGAGGTGCGGATTAGAAGCACTGCTTTTGGCGCAATTTTTTGAGACAAGAGCCAAGACAGACAGCATCCGGGTCCGCAGCGGCACAAGGTAGGATATTCAGCCACACGAGGATCTTTGTTTGCTTTCCTTCAAGTACCGGCTATCATTTTTCTATTTTCCCCCCATCCAAAGCCTCATTTCCCTCTCGTAGCCTAGCGGATCCTCCAAGGAAGAGGAGTGTTACACATCTCAAAAGCGTGTTTGAGCTTTTACACCCGAGCAGGGACATACCCCAGTTCCTTTCTTTCCCCGCTGAGCTTCCTCCCCGTTGTCTAGGGTAGGGTAGGGGGGGCTACGACGTTGGCTATTCCCGCTCATCACATTAATCACACAATCACGCACTCTCGCGCACAGCATATTAACTACCTACTATATCATAACAGCGCACAGCACACACGCAATGGCGACCACAGCCGCAGCTGCGCAGGCGCTCCCCGGGGAGATTCCGCTTCCGCGCGTGACGATCCAGTTCTGCACGCAGTGCAAGTGGATGTTGAGAGCCGCCTATGTAAGTAAAGCCAAAACCACCACAAGCAGCAGATGAGACTTTGTTTTTTTTTCGGAGGAGGGGGCCTCATGCCGCCTTACATCGTTTCTTTTCCGTTTCCCAGCACACCCTCTCTGTCCCGAGAAGCAAAGGAAAAGCAAAAGAGAGACAACCCACCATCATGCCCGAGTTCCTATTCAGAGACAAGCATCACCACCCACACCGGTTTCCCATCATCCCCATCCACATCCTCATCCTCATTCTCATTCCGCTTTACTCCCCCCTCTGTTCTTACTCGTCCCATTTTCTCACGCACTCGGTTTCTTTTTTTGGCTTCGTCTAGTTTGCCCAAGAACTCCTCTCCACCTTCTCCACCGCCCTTGGCGAGGTGGCTCTGCAGCCTTCCACCGGGGGAACCTTCATCGTCACCATCACGCACGCCACCAACACTACCGCGGATCCGCAGGACGGCAGCCACGACGCGGCGGCAGCAGCATCAGCATCGGCAGTCGGTGCGTCCGCTAGCACTGCTACTGCCACGGCCGCTGCGACTCCGGGTCCGACGACGAAGACGACGATATCATCAAAGGTGCTCTGGGACCGGCGCATCGATGGCGGCTTCCCAGAGACGAAGGAGCTGAAGCGACGGGTTCGGGACGTCGTCGAGCCCGGCAGGGATTTGGGCCATGTAGATCGGCACCGCGGCGGGGTGGCTGACAAGGACGCCAGCAGCAAGACGGAACAGGCAGACGCAAGGGCAAAGCCAGAGACAGACGCAAAGGGCGGAGAGCAGCCAGAAGATCCCAAAGGAGACAAGAAAGCATGCGAGGACTGCAACTAAAAAGCCTTCCCCTCCCCTCGGGGATGTTCATCTCACGGTTTTTTCTTTTCCCTTGTTGCGCCGTTTGACCCGAACGCTCCGCTGGCTGGCTGATAAGAGACATACATATGCACCTCGCCTACCGGGGGACTCTAAAACAACACCACAAATATCCCGTCTCCCGTCTGCCTTCTCCCTTGCACCCGCCAAACGCTCGCCAGGCGTTTGCGTGGTCGCCGGCCCGTCCTAGCTCCTTTCCCTTCCCAACAGCCTAACCTACTGCTGCCGCTCATGTGCACCTGATAATTGACCGACCGACCCATGATCAGTGAAATAAAAAACGAAAAAAAGAGAAGAAAAAAACTAGACCAGACCTATCCGCTGACATGTTCGTATATCGACTAGACCGGGGGAGACGAACTATACTTAGTGGTGATGCCCAACCAACATGCAACTCACATATATGTATCAGACGACAACTCGGCACTAACCACATCGGTATACCCTGCCGTTCTCCCTGTCCCCTCAACATTGATGAGTGACATCATCCCCTCCCCTCGGAGGTATCTGAGACTGTTCCCAAGTAAACAATCCTCCTAGAGACCTCGATTCACTTGGCACGTATGCGGATCCACAACCGCCAAAGGGAGCGCGGGTCGTTTCTTGGTCGTGGAATAGAAAAACAAATCATGTAACCAGCAGTCAGACCCATTTTAGAAACAGCAAAATTCGTTCATACACTCCAACCCCTTTCCCTCGTCGTCATCATAACTCTTGGCAATGTATACGACAACTAGTCCCTATCCCGTAACTGACCCCGCTCCCCCCACGCCGTTCCCTTCTCCAGAAAACAGTTGTACATTGGTGATGTTCGCAACAAAAAGATCCCTCCTGAGTTGGTCTCGAGCATGCAATAGACCCTCAGCTACCACCAGCACACCCTCTCCACTCGCGCTATTAATTGTCTCGTCACAGAGAATGAACATGTCTCCCCTCCAAACCCACAGACCGGTCTACGCAAAAAACAAAATGGGCAGCGGCAAGAAGCCGCCAGACTTGCATGGATCTCGAGGAGCTGTGTGGGAAGTCAAACTTTTTTGCGATATGTTTTTTTATCTGTGAGCTAAGAGACAGCCGTTTGCCGTAATCAAGTTCGCATATAGGCATTAGAGACGATTCGGGTTTCGCAGAGTCAAGAGATGAAGCACCACATGTCGGCATGCGTTCAGATCCGACACCCTCCTAGTGAACCAACATTCGGTGCCAGACCCGACGGCAGGTGCAAGGTGTGAGATGATCGGAAGAAAAAAGAGAGCCCTCGGTGGGAGATGGGGCTCAGGTTAAATCGTTCGGTTGCGTTCGTCGTCCGTCGATTGAGGAATTCGTAATTAACGTCGGCCGAACCTAGATTAAGAGACAATTGTTCGCATAAACTCGTTCACTTTACAATTTTGGTTGGGGGAGTGGGGATGGGTGCTTTGCTCGCGTTTGGTAAGCAGTTTACATACTTTTGTTTCTTCTCAGCAGGTTTCAGGATCTGTAAGAGCAATCCGTTAGCATGGATCAATTCGGACTATAGCAATGTCGAGGGTACCAACCTGGAATGAACAGAGCAAGCTCTCGTCGACACTCATCATGGCACCTGCATTGTCAAACTCTCCACAGTAGTTGGGGGCACTGAACAGAGTGACAAGTTGACGCTTCGAGAAGAACTCGTATCCATCCTCGACGACCTGGTGCGCTCGGCAGATCAGATCCATGTCGTGCTTTTGAAGGAATCGCGAGACTACATCAGGGCCGAAGGTGAATGATACACCACGATCGTTCTCACTCCAGCCGGTGATGTCCTTGTCGGGATCCGACCACAGGAGATCGCACAGGAGACCGCAGTCAGGAATCTAGCAGCTGTTAGCACTGGCGCCGGAGTTGGGAGGCTCGGAATGGGGGGGAAGCGACATACGTCGGTGGGGCGCATCACTCGGCGAATCTGCTCCATCGAGTTCAGATCGGGGCTCAGACCACCGTGCATGGTAAAAATCTTCTCATCGATGATAGCGGCGATGGGAAGGCAGTTGAAGCAATCAGTGAATGTCTTCCAGAGCTTGATGTTGTAGCGGCGCTTGCACTCGTCGTAGAAACCGTAGATTCGGTTGATGGAGGCGCACTCGTGGTTGCCTCGCAAGATGAAGAAGTTCTCGGGGTACTTGATCTTGTAGGCAAGAAGAAGGCAGATGGTCTCGAGAGATTGCTTGCCTCGGTCTACGTAGTCACCGAGGAAGAGATAATTGGCCTCTGGGGGGAAGCCACCATACTCAAAGAGACGGAGGAGATCGTAGTACTGGCCGTGGATATCACCGCAGATCTGCACGAGACCCAGTGAGTCAGCAATCTGGTCCCCTCAAATGACGTATCTGGCCCTTGAATGCCACAGGGGATTCGAATCTGGCAGAGTGATACGCGAGGTGTGCGCGGGGGGGAAACAAACCTTGATGGGAGCCTCAAGCTCGAGTAGGATGGGCTGGGAGATGAAGATCTCACGAGCCTTGGTGCAGAGGTAGCGGATTTCAGCCTCGAGAAGCTGAACCTGCTTGCCGGGGCGGCTGCCGCGCACCTCAAGCAGTCTGTCGATTATGGAGTCAAGATCGACCTCGTGTTGGTCTGCCATTGTAAGGGAGTGTGCCCGGGAGAGCGGGCCCGAAGGAGTCGAGAGAGGTGTGGCGGGAGGGAGGGAGAGAGCAGCAGACCTGTTGGCTCTTCAAAGTTATCGCAGGGAAAGTTCGTTTGAGGGGTGGCCGATACGGCAAATCGATGCACTTCGTGAATCTGAGTTGAAGAGTCAGTGAGCGACACGGGAAAGTATGGCGACAACGCGACGGAAAAAGATAACATCTTGATCAAGGCTTCTTGGGTCTTTGGTCAAGCGGAGGATTTTAAAAAAAATGCACCAAATTCATGGATAACATGTGGAAACCGTTGAATTCGGCAAGAAAATCGATGGCCGAAGAGTCGAAAAATGGAAACGCGAGGATGCAAAAAAAAGCGAGGGCGGGTATTGCGAGCAGAATGAGGGGGAAGGAAAGCGACGCGGTTGGCTCGGAGGCACACACGCACACGCAACAAACTTACCTGAAGTGATCACGTCTCCTTGGGGGGGCTTCCGAGTAGCGAAAGCGGGTGGTTCAGCGCGCGACAGACAGGCGATTACTGTGAGTAGTATTGGTCGTCGGTATACACACGAAAAAGATCGTGCAATGTCAGGAACTCAGATGAGAGTCGTCGTCGAGGTTGCCACAGGGGCCACCGTGTGTTGGGTGTGGTTTGCAGTCGGCGGGTCCCAGCAGAGGGCGGCAGAAAGCAGGCGTCAGAGATGGGGAAAGGTAGCAGGGTAAAAACACCGTCAGCTAGCAGCGGGGAACTAGCAAGCGAGCGTTCTCGTCACAGAAAAAGGGTATGCGTCGGTCAAGGGACGCAGTTTTCGCCGTTTGTGGGTAAAAAAAAAATCAAGATCTAGCAGCAGATCAAGATATTGGATGCGAGTGCAAGCCTCGGTCGTCAGATCACAGAGTGATGGGGGGAGGGATGGGCCTCGTGGCTCTTTCGCGGGTGGGCTTCTTGTTGTTGGGGCGGCCGGTCAGGCTCAAGCGCGAGTGTTTGGAAATGGTCGGGGTCGTCGGTAGCTCGTCTTTTTTGTTTTGGGCAAGTGTTGAGGAATCTCTGTCGGATGCAAGAGACGAAAAATCTCTAGATGCCAGCAGGCGTCGTAGGGGCGTGTCAGCGATAGGCAAAACACGGTCGTCTTGTTCGTCGGGTCGCTTGGGATGGAGATGGGGAAGAGTTGAAGGGGGGCAATTTTTTTTTCTCGCAGGCGAGGATGAGAAATGGAAATGGAATGGAGAGGCGCCTGCCGGGGCAAGCACCGCCCCTCAGCTTTTCCTGGGGTCGCTGGGTCGCTCGGTCAGCGTCAGGGCGGGAGTCAGGGCGCCAAGATGGACCCAAAAGGGGTGTGTAGTGCGTGTGTGCGCTATCGGGAGCTGAGCTAAGGTGCTTGGGTGCCCTGACTTTTTTTTTTTGTTTGCGCGGAGGCCGCTGGACTGCACTGGAAAAAACCTATGTACACTAACTAAGCGGCCTGTAATCGTAATCTGAAGCACCACTTACCGAGCACGTCGCACAAGCTCTAGAAAAGATTGCGACCAAAACTGGCTAAGCCGGTAACTAGAGGAAAAAAAAAAAAAAAAAACCAGAAAATCTTAAAGGCCCGTTTGCTCTGCGCATCTCGCCAGGCCACTCTGCTAGCTAGATCCACCGTCGAAGCTCACTGGAGGACACATTGAACAGGAAAAACATCGGCTCGGACGGATACGGGGAGGGGGCATTGCAAGACACCGGAACCTGGACATTTTGGGGCTTTGATTAATTACTTTCTTGCTTCTTGCGGCCCATCGGGCACCTACCTACCTTGGCTACAGTGTTGATCTCTAGGAACGCCCTCTGAGCAGGGTCTAGAGTATGTATCCTGGTAGGGAAAAAAAACAGCCCCCTGTCTGGCGCACCAGGCTCGCTCCCGCGCACTGGGACGGACCCCCCGGTTCCTCGATGGAGTCAGTTTAGGATTAAACATGTTCGATGAATACGACAAGCAAAAAGTATGTATTGGGGCCGCTTATTATCATCTCTGGTCCGGATTCTGTCAAGCCTGGGGACTCAGCCTTTCCCACACTCGCTCCGAACAATGAAAGCAGATGCCGGCCGCTGATTGGGCCTCGCAGACTTGAGACTCGACACACTGAGACGCCATGCTCACACGAGTCTGGGCTTTTCTCATATAAAGCGGTGCCAATCATGCCAATGTTTTATTGTCACAGATCAAGTTGAGCTTGGCTTATTTCCCACGGCTCCCCCCCTCTGACTATTAACTTCTCGAGGCCGCACAAAGTCCTCTTGTCCACCCCCTTCTTCCCCTTCGTTCCCTTCTTCCCCGCTCTTTTCTCTCTCTCGTTAGCTTCTCATCTTACCCACCTGTCCGCTGCAACCATCTCGTTTCTACTCGGCCGCGCAACCGCAACGCAACCCAACACGTCCACACGCACACGTCCAACCCCTCCCAATCCATCGTCTCTCATCTCTCTCCCATTCCCCAGTCCGTGCCTGTCACCCCTCAAACACCACATTGACCAAGCAGACAGGAACAAAGAAGCAAGGGTCTGACACCAGCGCAAAGCTCAAACTCAATCAATCCTCGACGCGTTTCGCCGTCCAATGAATGGACTTGCTCCGGCTTTCTGTCCCTGACCGAACCGCCTTCAACCCTAAGCCCCTCTCCAGCGATTGATCATCCGCATTCATTGTCACCCTCATCATCTTGACAGCCTCGCTCCTTGTGTCTGTGTCACCCTTCTGCCTCCCATTGGTTTTTCGTATCCACTCCACCGTCTCCTTTCCCCTCGCAGTACATACCCTCGTCCCTTTTTTCTCACCACCGTTGGCTGCTTCTGTTGGCCACCTGCAAAGGTGCATGCATCAAACGCGGCGCCAGGCGACGCCACACGCAGCTAAGCTCCCACGCCACCGACATGGTTTCTCTCCGAGGGGCCCATCACAATCCTGAAATGTACCCCTCTTGCAGCTCAAGCACTGCTGCGTCTCTGGACTAACATGGTCCGGTGGTGTCATCATGCATTCCCTTTGACTTTACGTGCCGGATCACATGACTATCGATTTGACTATTCTATACTCAATGTTCCTTGACAACATTCATGAGAACACTGCACATAAAGTCTGGTGTTTTCGCCATGCGAATATCACTTCGTAATTGGCGGTCTGTTTGAAATTTGGAATCATACATTCATCTCATTTCATCCTACCCCTAACTGCATCCACAACCCTTAAGCTTCCATCCCTCCAACGCCCTCTGTCCCGCATAATTAAATATGTAATGTTCCTATCTTCCTTCAACGCCAAGCTGAATGGTGCACATGTATATGACCCGTATGGCCCTAAAAAGAGAAAAAAAAAAGGCGAAAAGAAAACGAAACAAGTAGAAAAAGAAACCAAAGTGGACAAAGCCCAAAATTTGGCAAGAAAAAAAAAAGACGCAAAAAAGTGACCATGGTCCCGTAGTTATACATCCTCTTCGTCAGAAAGATCTGAGAAAATAAAACACAATCAATGTGCTCACCGCCTTCTTGTCGAGGCCCTTCGCTTCTTCGTCTTGCTGGCCTTGGTCTTTGCAGCCGAGGTTGCAGCATCGACGTGGCCATCTACCTCCACTGCAACAGATGAGACCCCGTGGTCAACGTCTACGCCCAACCCTTTCAACTCCTCGTCATCCATGTCTGTGAGGTCTTCGCTGAGCATCCGGACAGCGTCTCTTCCTGCCCAGTGCTCCCCTAGCACTGACGTCCCCTTGGGCTCGTAGCCCTTCAGATACCATATCACCCCTCCTTCGGCTAGGGGATCGGCTGGGTCGAGGCCAAGGCTCCCATTGGATTGCGGGGGCGTTGGTGGCCCGGATTGTGCTGGTCGAGGTTTTGACACGTACCCGTCCGTGTCTGGGGGCGTATCGGATGCTTTGATCACGCCGTGAAGAGAATGCTTACTTTCTTCATCATCAGTGATCCTCAGCCCTGTCTTGACCTCAATATTTCCACCATCCTCCTCGCCGTCTTGGGATGTGTCCATGGCATCTCCTTGGTCATCCGCCGGAACTGGACCCTTGACAGTGATCTGCAATTCCTGTGGAGCATCTACCATGATGGTATCATCCGCCTCTTCGGTGGGTTTCTCTCGGCTCGGAGCCGCTGTGGGTCGCCCAATCTCCACGCTACTGTCTAGCATGTTCTCAAGCTCCTTTTGTAGGCTTTCATAAGATTTCTGCGATATCTCGGCTTCAACACGCAAAGCCGCTTCCAGATGTGGTTGAACTGCCTTCAAGATGCGCTTGCCTAACTTGCGACGTTCTCGAATATCAGCAAAAGTGTTCTTTGTTGGCGAAGTATTATTTAATTCAAAATGCGGTTCAGATGGATCCTCATCTTTTGGAGGAGTGACGATGCCGTGGCTGATGACCTCACAGAGGTCTGCTGCGAATGATAGCCCCGTTACATAGTAACGATCTTCGACCCGACTCTGTAATCTATCTAGGCCTTCGTCAAAGACGTCCTTGTCCAACCTATCAGATGTCAGCAACAAACTCCTTGTGGGCTATGACTAGGGGACACGTACGAAATAGCTCTCTCGATGCTGGGGGCGAGCAGCTTTGCCACTGGGAAGTAACACTCGTCGACAAAGTCCAGTTCCAAGTCGCCGGCTTCTTTCTTTAACCGTTCTCTTTCCACAAGCTCGCTCGAAAGTGTCTTGAGCTGCTCCAGGTCTTGGAGGAGATTCTGAGCGAACTCGATACGCCGAGCAAGCCTGGTCTTCCCGCTTGGGCCCATGGCGGCAAAGTCGCGTCTTGTCAACTCCATAGATGAGAAAGATTCCATCTGAAGCTGGAGACGTTTTATTAATGCCGCGCCTCGGCGGGCCTCTCGTTTCAAAGTCCAATAGCGACAAGCTTCGCTGAGGAAATCCTTTCGTTTGCGGAAGGGAAATCGTTGAATTGATGCTTCCACGATCTCAAACACTAACTGGGGAATTATGGGAGCACCGGATGGTAGCTTCCACAGGTTCTTTGGAGGCTGCCCCTTCTTCTTGTCGCCTCCAAGCACGGCGGAGTTCTTGGCGCCCGTCATCTGCGATTCATCTGGAGGATGGTCCGTGATGGCATTGCGGTGTTGTGCGGCGATGGCATTAGCCATGGCATGGTTGTCAGCCCAAATGCGGCCCCGCATTGTTTTCTTATAGAACTTCTTGGTGGCCCTTGTAGCCTGGTGGACCCCGTTCTCATGCGCGTAATCGACAGGGCAGTGCCTGTCGCAGAATGCCTTGAGAACCATGCCGCCGTCCAAGACGGCGAGGGCACCCTGGCTGGTCTTCATCTTAAGAAAAAGCCTGGACCGCCTGGCACAAGTAACATGAAAGGCTTGATAACAGTTCTTGTTGCTGCACTGGATGCATGCTCCCATTCTTTGTCGACATATGTAGCATGTCAGTTTCCATCTGTTTTTGGGAACCTTTTCTACATCCATGACGGGCTCCATGAATGTATGGTTACCCAGAGAGATTTCGGGAATCCACATAGCGCAAAGTAGATGGGCCCATTTCGACGAGTTGGTTTGTTTAAATGCGCCATCCGTGTTTGGACAGAAGATGCACGTCTAAATGCAAGTCAGCACGCTACCAAATCTAGCCACTGAGCTAAGATTGCTTACCGGAACTCCACGTCCACAGAGCTGGCATTTCCTACAAAGCCATTGACCCTCGGGGATAAATGGCACACCATAGCATTCCTGGTGAACGGCCAGATTGCACCCATCGCAAAAGACTATGGCATTAGTGTTTTCACAGTCGCCATCATCGCAAATGGCGCACTTTGAATCTGGTTCTTCTCCTGACTGCGGTTCGCCATTAACAGCAGCAGCGGAGCTTGACCGTGGACGGTGGGTTTGGGGGGGTTTCGGGTTGGGTTTGGGTATCCTCTTTTCAAGAGCGTGCCACTCTTTTTCGATTTTGGTCATTGTAATCTCAAATACCTCTCGTGTAATCTCTTCCAGCTCATTATGCTTGCGCTGTGCGTTATATTGTTCAAGCCACATGTCGTCTTGTTCATCCATGTCGTATTCAACACGACCAATTCGCGAATTAGGAATATGGTCTTCGCCTTTTGCCGCCTCGGCTTGGTCCGCGTCATCTTCCGCATTGCCATCCGAGGCTTTGATAAGGGTTTGTTCGGGGCGAATAAAGTGGTCGCTCTCTTGATAACCGACATTACTCATCGCTTTATCAACATAGCGTGCCTGTCCAAAGGTCTTGCTCTCAAAGAGTTCGATACGGTTCGTTTTTCGGTATGATGGAAGCTTAAGGTCGAGTTTTTCTTTCGGGGTTTGGTTCTGGATGGGCAGCACTTTGGGAGTCTTGGGCGTGGTAAAACCCAACGGCCGGCTACTGTAGAAGCTGACAACATCCCGAGTTGGCCGACGAGACCGTCTTGATGGCGTTCCGTTGGGGTTATCGATGGGGTTGGCGTCCGTGAGTGTTTGCGGGTTGGGGGTGTTCCCGGTAGATGCGGGGTTGGGCTGCCTGGATGGGGTGGATGACCCATTCATTGGGGTTCCCGATGATTGAACAGCCGTAACCTCAGGACTTTCTAGGGGGATGCCATCAACATCTTCAGATCGAAAAACCATAAAAGGCGCCTCGACATCAAGATTTGGATGGAAGTCCTCCCAACTTCGCTCCTCTCGGGGTTTATAATCCTCGGCCTGTTTTACCGAGGCAGCCATGGCCGCGGCAGATCCCCAGTGCATTTCTTCCAGCTCGTCATCATTGGTAGTTGCTCGCGTTCGGGCGCTTCTTTCTCGTCGGGGCATGAGGGACGGAGATGCCCCGTTCAGAGCCTCGCGGGCCGCGTTTCGCGACCTTGAGACGGTAGCCGGACCAGCGGTGCCTGGAGTGTCGAGCACGTCGGAATCGACAAACCGACCTCCGCCACCAGGACCGCCAGGTACATATCGCCGCTTCTTGGGCGGGGGCTCGGTTGCGACGCCGGCGGCCAGAGCAGCTTGCCTCGCGGCGCGCGCAGCGTTCGTTGTGCCCGGGGGACGACCCCGGCGCCTAGCCGTCGTGGGCCGTCGTGGACTGGGTGAGGCAGGAGCCATGGCAGAGGACGCAGATGGCAATGGTTGTAGAGATATCGTTGGAAATTGGCGGGTTTCGGGTGAATCACCGCGTCAGGGTGAGGAGGCGCGCGGGCTCGGTCCGGGGGTTGGTGGCGACTCCAGGCATCTGGAAGCCGGGAGACACTGGCTAAATCACAAATACCGTATGCGACAGCGTTTGGAGTCGAATAGAGGCCTCGTTGGCGGGTGGTTGATGAATGTTGGGAGCATCAGGAGGAGGCATGAGGTCAGCGCGGCTCTTCGCAAAACAGACGCGTAGATGGTCCGTGCATTGCGATTTAGTCAGCAGTTGGCAGGCGAAAAAAATACATGGCACAAGACAAGCTTCCACTGCGGCCCTACAATAAGAAGAACTAGAATGAGTAAATTTTTGATGAATTCGACTAAATAATAATTTGCACTCTTTGTTTTCTTGCTTTCCAATTTATTCATCTCTTCCTCCTCATAGTTTGGCATACTAACCCTTATCTGCCACAGTACGATGCATTCTGTCGCCCACTTAAGTAGCAGATCACGCTAGTCCTCTTTTGGCTACGCCCATCACGGGGATGCATCTTGGACCTGGGGAGTTGTAGATTCGGGGCCTGGGCGATCGGTTTCTTATTTTTAATTCGGACAATGGCTGGGTTATCCGGATCCTTTCTGATCGCGACAGGAATAGCGCGACCGCTGTTTGTCGCATTCTCCAACATGCTTAGGACAGAGTCTTCTGAGGCTATCTCCAAGTCAAAGCTTGCTGTGGGGAAGTGAACCCTGGCAGCGCCCGGCCGTTAAAAGCAGGTCGCCGGTCGCCAGTTCGCATAATATCATTTGTTGAAGCTTGGGCGAATGTGTCAACCGACGGGCAGGCAAGGAGCATGTCGAAATGGGAAGCGGCTAAAAATAAACATAAACATTGCGGGGAACCGCCCGATTCTTCAATGTCGACGCTATATTGAAACATGATCAGAACAACAACCACCACCGCTAATTGCTCGCACGTTTGACAGGGTTTCATTGGCGATAAGGCATGGCTATCCCCACGATCAATCTTCAGATCGACGGCACTGACATGGAGTTTCCGGGGGCCCAATCGACAGGCCATTGTGCCTGGATGGATCCTGCTCCCCATTCCCAGCTGTCCAATCCAAGGCGCCCAAGTCTTTCCCCCCCGGTGGGCACCCAAGAACCGTTGACCGAGAAGCCACACACACGCCAATCAGCAGGTTCAATCAATCGGCCGAAAGTGCAACGCCAGGGTGACGCGAGGGCCTCATGCAAGAGGGCCGGAAAGAGGTCTAGCGGGAGGGAGGGAGATGTCGCGGCTGATTGATGAACCGTTAGCGGGCAAAATAGCCCAGGAGCTAATGAGCTATACGTAGATGATAAATCCAGATTTATTTTAGATAACTTTACATAAAAATTGTTATTTCAGTAAAAACTAGTGTTTGGACTGTTGGTGAATTTTTTTCGTAATTGATTTCGAGGTTTCTTTTTTTAGTTATACTCACTTTTTGTAATTGATTGGGCCCGAGCTAAGAGGAGGCCCGACGCCGTCTGGTTTTATATGGTGCCTGCAAGACATCCATCCTTCATCACCCAACTGCCTCTCTCGCCATGCAGCCGTTTGAGCTTACTCTGATTGTCGCCGCGACCCGGAACATGGGCATAGGGCTCAACGGCACCATGCCCTGGTCCGGGCTTCGCAAGGAGATGCAGTATTTTGCCCGAGTCACGACACGCATCCCGTCACAGGTAAGCTTCAGAGCTCAGTTGAAACCTGCAACCTCGTAGCTCTGGAATCTAGCTCGAGAAGCTAAAAGATGCCACGACCCTAGGCCACGACCAACCCCGCGGCCGTCAACGCCGTCATCATGGGCCGCAAGACGTGGGACTCGGTTCCCGCCAAGTTCCGTCCCCTCAAGGACCGCCTCAACATCGTCGTCACCCGCTCTGCGCCGCACACCCCTCCCAACCTGGATATCGACCCCCGCGCCGAGGCCGTCAGGGTGCCATCCTTTGAGGCTGCCGTGCAGTACGCGCGCGCCCGTGCCGACGTCGCTCGGGTTTTCATCATAGGTGGGGCGCAGATCTACGACGCCGCCCTGAAAGTCCCCGAGGCCCGCCGGGTGCTGCTGACGAGCATCCAGCGTGACTTTGAGTGCGACACCTTCTTCCCGCTAAAGCTTGGAGACCCCAGCATCAAGGATTGGGTGCAAAGGCCCAGGGACGGGCTGAATCAATGGACGGGCGAAGACACTGCTGAGGGTGGTCAGGAGGAGGCCGGGACAAAGTATGAGTTCCAGATGTGGGAGAAGACTGACTGAGGGGAGAGTGTATCTCATGATCTGCGATTCAAAAATCCCCATGCTTGGTTCATTATGGAAAATTGAACGGATTGTTCGGCGCTATCCTACGGCATATTTTTCATCGTGAGGAAGAGATCAACACTGCCATCGCTCAGTTCATTATTTCTCTGAATCTTGCCAACAATAGATATCAATGCAAAGGATTGATTGGAACACTGTAGAAGAAATCCCTTGCACCTGAGAGTGCAATAATTGAATGTGAACTGAGCGGGACTTGTGAGTACGGCTTTTGCTACTACGCAATTGGCTTTACCAGTAAATCTTTTGCGAACGACTCTCTAAGGTTTGCAGCTACCTCACGAATCGGCCCTTCCGAGGAACCCCGAGATTGTGCCTGCGACTACAAACAACGACAAAAGGGCATTGCTGGTTTTTTCCCCAAGGAACCTTGATGTTTCTTGACGATTGATGGAAAATCATCCACGAAATAGCTAGCCATAGATGTAACAAGAAAACTGTACACAACGAACCATAGAGGTTTTCGAATCAACAGGATAAAAGGTTGAGGGTCTTGAAAAGATAAAAACATCTTCCTTGGAGTACTCGACAAGGCGCATGAAGAGAGAGAAAAAAAAGGCTATGTTTGAACTATCTCAACTTTCGCATAGTACATGAGAGTTTCCAACACAGCGACTCAAATGCAGGCAGCCCCGTCCTTCTCGCGCAGGGTTCCGCAACAATCCCGGGACGCCAGCATGAACTTAGCAAGGTAGCCATCATCAGACAGCTGCAAAGTTGGCCGGCGGCCGCTAAAATAACTGTCAGCGATCACTGTAGCATTCACGAGGTACTACTTTGCGGAAATACCCTTCCGCATACCACTGCGCCCTCAGCTCCTCTAGATCAGCTCAGGGAGGGAAGCGCGGCGCTAATAGATCGACAAGCTATGCCGGGCTATCCTCGCAAAAGCTGCCAACGGGCTTGAAGATCCTCCAGCTAGCTACCCCTCCAAAGTGAGACTCGAGCCGTGTGTCTGTTGTCCTGTCTTGTCCTTGCACATAGCAAGAGCATTGCCCATGCCCTCCGTCTGGTCCGTCACGAGCGCAGCATCTCATCTGTTGACGCAAATACAGTCACGCGCATCCTTCTCAAGGACCCGTCTTGACCCCCGGCGTGTTAATTGTTTTTATGGAAGCTACGGATTAAACATCGCCACTATCCAAGTGCGCTATACGAGCGCTACACACCCTTGTGACGGTACTCACATGAATCTAAAAGATTGCGTACCTAATACATGCTAACGTAACCCTCCAAGTTCCCCAGTGGTTGGTCCTTGACAATCTGACACCAAGTCCCAGCCACAGCAAAAGGTCACGGTCAAAGTCAAAGGTTTTCGCCATTTTGGGGGCTCTGATCACACCCTCTTCATCACCCGCCCACGCCAAGGACCCCGGCACCACACCGGCAAGGGCAGAGCTAGTTATCTTGCCTAAGGAGATCAGGTGGCGGAAGACTTGTGGTGATGGCTTGGGTCATGCGAGTTGTATGCCGTGGCTGAAGTCACGTAAGCCCACGGCAGCGCCGGAATTCATTTCCTAAACCGGTCCAAATGCAGCTTTGCTATGAACCACTCCGAGCTTACTATAGCAGCTAAACTTTGTATCATCAGCATGGTGGTATGGGGTCATCGTCTCTAACCACGAGCAATCACATTCACAGGCAACGAGATGAAGACATTTTGCAGATCAACAACATTCATGTATTACACCCACTCTCAACTCTACCCTCAGATCTGCCAACCAACGCATCGCAAACTTGAAATAACGGGAGAATTTTTTCTTCCAAACCATGCCACCCAATACCAGCAGGAGAGCAATTCAATCACAACCACACCACACCTGTGGCCCTGAACGCCATTACCGAATTCAACATGTATCAATCTTTGAAAACCAAACAGAAAAGTAAGAGCGCCCCCTCAAGAAAAAGACGATGCCTCTCAAGCGGGACCCCGTCTCCGGCTTTGAGAGGTCTCTAGATACATCTAGGATGCCAAATTGCTCCAGCAACAGTGGAGGGGGTGTGACGGGGGATGCTCTGTTGAAGAAGCGAAGTAAACAACATGCAACATGATAATAATAATGCATGTTCAAACAAAATGCAAATGATCCTCTGTCCTAAACGCCATGTTCGCTATGCTCCGTGATATCATTCAAGAAAAAGAAGAAAACAAGAAAAAAACACAAACAATTGTAAACAATAAAACAATCCGACATTAGGTATAAGGCTTGATTCGCCCAAACCAAGCCGGTCGAAGAAGGAGAAACGCAAATCATGCTGCGAGATCCATAGGACCCTGCAAATGAAGGGGTATATGGGGGTATCATTTGTGTGTCATCATCCTCCGATCAAGGCTTGTCGAGTACGAACGCAGTACTCAGATCAACCTTAGGTTCGGCCACTGTGAATAGCCTGGGCGGTTGGAACGTGATGGGGTGTGTGAGCAGCCCGAAGAGCGGCTGCGGATGGGAGACCAGACGAAACAAAGTCCGATGGGCCGTTCGGGGTCCAGCTCTCTTCACTCAGAACAGACAGGTACCCATTTCCAACCTTGTCCCGCAAGGCTTCAATCTTCTGTCGATAGATTTCACCGCTGGTATCCCAGTCTTGAGATTCCTTCCAGTCTTGAGGGTCATCGTTCGACGGGAACGCAGACGAGATATTAGAAACAACATTTGTGTTGATTCGGGGAACATCTTGGTCACTAGTGAAGCTGCCATTGGTGCTACTAGAAAGCACCACGGGGGGCAAGAGCTGGGTTTCAGGCTGCTGGGAGATGCGGTAGTTGCCATCAGCGGCAATCGGTGTCTTGATCGCCTTGGCTGACTTTGCGGCATGCAGATCCACAGCAACTGGGGATGGAGGAGCGTCATTGGTGGCCAAATCAACAATTCGCCGCTTGGGAGTCTTGCGGCGGCGTGTCGAAGTGGTGTTAATCTCGCTCATGACCGCCTTAGGGGCAGGCCTCTCCTTACGAAGGACGGCGGGTTCCTTGGGGGCGTTGTGGACGATGGCGGGCTTGCTCAGATCAACGGTGGGGATTTCTGGGGCCTGGGGCTTGACGACGGGAACGGAATCAGGAATTGGAGGGCGATCCACGAGCTGTCGTCTTTCAGAGTAGGTAGGGCCAGTGCCATCAATGATAACGTCTTCGGTATGTCCAGGAGTCTTGCGGAAAAGGTTGAAAATGGTCACACGGTAGTTCTTGTGAGTACGAGTAAAGGGATTGCCTTCCACATAGATCTCACGGATCTCAGGGATGCCGGTCAGTCTGGCAAGTTCCATGGGGTCGACCAGGCGGTTGTCTCGGAGATCCAGACGTTCCAGAGGGAAAAGCTTCTCAATGCCGGCGAGCGACTGCAGCCTATTCGCTCGCAGGTTGAAAGCAGTAATGGCAGGGAGAGGGTTGCGAGTCAAAGAGTGGAGTGAGTCGATCATGCAGTGGGACAGGTTCAGGGCACGAAGCGCGGTGAGGTTAACCAAGCTGTCTGGGATCTGACTGAAGAGGTTGGACGAGAGATCAAGGGAGTACAGGGTGTTGGAGAGGGGGGCGAGGCTGCCCTGAGGAATGGAGTGCAACGAGTTGTCTGCCAGGCTGAGATGTCTCAGGAAGCGCCACTTCGAGGAAGGAAGGACGCCCATGGCCATGAGGTTGGTCGAGCTTCCGCGAGTGTGGTGGTGGGTCCATGAATCTGAGAGGCTGGAGTGCGAGCTTCCGGAGCCTGATCGCCTCATGCGATGGTGACCACGAGAGGCGTGGGAGTGGTTGCGTGAGCTGGCTGGTCGTGGAGGTGAGTTGCTACGAGGGCGGCTTTCTTTTTGGGGAGAGCTGGGGAAGGAATCATCGTCTCGGCCGATAGAAGACCGACGACGGTCCTCTTCGATAGCGTGCTCGCTTGGAGTCATAGAGCCGACACGCATCTCGCCAGAAGTACGAGGATCGGGCGAACTAGGAGCGGAAGCAGCCCTGTGTAGTTCCGGGTGACCAGAGTTGGTGGTTCTCCTGGGACTGGTGCTGCCTGGCCATGCGTTCGTGGGCGAAGACTGAGTCTTTGCGGATCGTCGCCGTCTCTTATCCATATCATCCAGGACAATGTCGATTAGAATATCAGCAGGATCTTCAATACCAGCACGCTTAAGAGTAAGCGACCGCAACTGGTCAGCCAGGCGATCCCAGCCAAAAAATTGTCGGAAGTCGATGCTGTTCACTTCGAGTGCCTGCAAGTTTTTGAAGGCGTAGAGCGGTACGGCGGAGTCAAAGGGAAATTCCTCATAACCGCGAATCAGACGGGCTCGCCAGTCAGGCGCCAGCTTGAGACAAGGGATCTTGGTGAAGGCAGAATAGAGGTACTTCATATCGGCCTGTAGCGCGGCCTTTTGACGCTCAGTTCGGGCAGCTGAAATGCTGGCACCAATACCGAAGCTAGCCCATAAAGCGGACATGCCAGACATGACACTTCGCATGCTCGAGACAGAGTGTATAGAGTCGATATCAGAGCCCTTGCTCCTCGATCGTTGAGTGTTGCTGAGGAAAGAGACATAGTTTGCCGAAGACGAACTGTCGTGAAGGTTCTCGAGACGGACTTTCATCGGACCAACGTTGATACCGAGTTCTTCGAATCGGGAGAGGAGGTAGAAGAGGTGGTGAGGGGTCAAGGCCAACTTCGCGGATTTGACATTGTGAGAGGTGAAGCTGAGGGAACCCAGCGACAAAGCAGCAGCCAGAGAGCTCGAGGTTGAGGAAGAAGTGGCAGGTCGTTCGGGCAGCGAGGTCGAGGATTGGGGGATGGTGGCCGCACTAGTGCTGTGGGAGACCTTGTGGCGAGTTTCTCGTCGCTGAAACTGAAGGGCGTTGGCAAGGGCCTTTTCGTGGGTTCGCACGAAGCCGGCAAGTTGCTATATCTAGTGTTAGAGAACATGGCTTTCAACTAGCTCAAAACGCCCGTACCTTGATGAATAGCTCTCCGTCTTCCGAGTCCATGATTAATGACCACTACGCATAGACCGCGAGCTGGCTTAAACGGGTATGTATAGGTTTGGTTTTCGAGAGATCGAGAGGAGTGGGGGATACGGAGAGAGGTAAAGATTCGTGAGGGGATCCCGTTGCGCGTATCACGGCCTAAGGCTTATCGAGGGAATGAAACGGCGAGTGATGTTAAATCTGTGTCACGGTCGAGTCAGTCGTAAGTTCGCATCGCGGCATATGATAATGCAACCATTTTTTTTTTGGAGAAATGCGGGACACAAATGCATGTTGGGCTTGCAGAAGTCTCAGGACCAATCTGGATGGACGGCAGGCAAATGGATAAAACGAACGATAAAACAGCCACTGCCAGCGGGACAAGGAGGATAAACGATTTCGAATGTGTGATTGTCGCACTACCTCGCAAGTCCGCTGCCTGCAATCACTCGCAGTCGTCGTTGCGGTCGCAAAGGGTCGTAGCGGTCACACGCACTCGGGATCCTTGGGAGGCAACAGTCACGGTGCACGGGCGCGAGCGGACGGGGGTGGCGGGCTGGGGGGGGGAGAAGGGGTCCAAAAAAAAACACGGACTCTCGCTGAAATGTGCAGCGAAACACAACAAGCGCAGCAATGTCGGGGATGCAGAATTCGGACACGCAAGATGGTGGGCAAGGTGCCGAAAGGAGTAGGACAATCGAAGGTGTTGGCATGTCCGAGAATAGGGCGAACGTTGAAAAGTGCACATGGTGGTGGTGGTGCCCAAGCGGACGATCCTCATCGCCCGTGTCTCGTCACCCATCCATCCACATTGATCCGGTCGTCGAAGAAAGCAGAAGAAAACAAACAATAACATTAAACATATGGAAAGGGTTGAAGGAAGCATAGGAAGCATAGGGAGACACTCAGCCGGCAACAATAGAAACAAAACAAAAAACAGTAACGCGCAACATTTCTGGAACTTACCTCGCCAAAAGAGGGTTGAAAATGCTGCAGCACGGCAACAGCGAGACCAGCAAACCCGAATAGCCCAAAAGGAGAGGAAGAAGAGAAGCTCTTGCACTGGTGGCCGTATAGAATCGTCGTGTACGATGCGATCGATGGCCGCGAACCCAGGCACCGTTTCCTCCGTGGCTTATCGGTGCCGCGATGGGATTGTCGACGTTGAGGATGGATGAGAAGGAGAGGAACGACAGAAAGGGTCCAGGTGGATAGTGGAGGGGCCCGGCGGGTTACTATAGTCATGGCGCCCTGGCAGGCCTCTGAGCGCCAGGCCATGGAGGTAGCGACTAGACCCGCCGAAAGGCTCATGGGCCATCTCATGGGGGGGCCGATGGGGGGGCGCACGACGAGGGTTCTCACCCTTGGATTGAATTCGCAGCCGCTACGAAGTACCTGGGATGTCGAGCAAGGCGCTATTATTACCGCTACCGCGATTAGATGTACCAGAGTGTGCATGTAGGTAGGTACCTGTGCGGCGTCCCGTCTGCTGCGCGAGGCCCTGTCACCTTACACCCCAGCGCCCTCCCCTGTCCACCTTAGCTGAGCACGCACACCCTGGCTCGTTCATCAGAGGTCCTGCGGGCGGGTTAATTGGGGCTTGATTGGGGCACGCTTGGATGGGGGGGCCACCCGTGGACCTCCCGTGGGACTCGTACAAGTACAGGGTACATTTGGATCCACCCCGAGCTGCGACCCTCTGAGGATCCCTCCCACTTTGCCAGGAATCCACTGACGAGGGGCCCTCTGTGGCCGTTCGAGGGTCCATTGCCGCCTCCAAAGCCTCAAGAACGAGGGTGATCTCATTCAAAACGGCCAATAATGGATGGCTGAGCACCTGGCTGCGCTAGCCGGCTGCAAGCAGGGCGCCGCGACAACGGCACGAGCAGCAAGAAATGGCGTCGAGATGTCAACGTCCCGAGCTCCTTTCATATTCATATCCCTCGCTACACCATCCTCTGCGGCCCGCATCCTGGTAGTGAGCGACTGTCATGGCATCCAGAAGTGCTCAGTCCTCGCTCACGGTCCAGCATGCCGAGTAGGGGTTTTCCCCGTCAACTCACAAATCACGGTGGCCATTTTTTTTTATTTTTTAAACATGACAGCCGCCAACTCATCTATCAAGCACATTGGACAAATTCGCATGCAGGCGACGCAGACAGAGACAAAGCGCTCAGCCCGCCACCCTGTTTAGGACGCGCAGCTAGGGAATGAAAGTCACAGGCATTCGACCAGTCATGTCTCCTACTGGCGCCTTGGTACTCATTACTCACATGCACAGTACAGCGATGCCGTGCTTCTTCCAGGTGATGCAAAAAAATCCTTCACCTGATTTTGGGGCTACGGAGCATAGCAGAATACAGCAAAAATCTTGGTCTCAAAAGATGCGACTCCGGCGGCACGTCGTCGCCCGGCACGGCCGTGCCAAGGTCAAGCTCCAAGTCAGGAAAGAAAATGGCACAACGCCGCCGAGCGTTCGGAGGTCTCTAGTGGAGTCACGATGGGTCCATGTGGGGGTAGCTTGGCGTTGTGACCAGGACAGGGCCCAGACACGGCGAGTAGCAAAAGAGAATGCAGGTGCTGCGAATAAGATTGGTGATGGGCGCCTGCTGCGCACCCATCCAACCAGATTACGCAACTGGGCACTCAACGTCGGGACTCGCTCGCGACCTGCGCACCCTCATTTCCATCCATCGTAACAATCGCCATCAGCATCCACCGTCGAGCTGAATGTTAGCCGTCTCCAAACATGTACGGCCATCACCGCAGTCGGTGCGGCCGATAGGGCAACCGTCTCATGGCCGCCGTATGGCCCATGCCATGTCTCATGAACCAAGACAGGAGGTGAAAGCTCAGATCAATAAACAACAGCGACGCTGTCTGGTTCTGTTGTTTGTTTACTGTCCCCGGGCAAAAATACACCGTCGTCCACCGGGCCACGGAGATGGCGCCTTTCTACTAGGAGCCGATTTCAATGCTACTTTTACTAGGGCAGGTGGTGCCTCCACCAGACTACCCAGCTAGCGAGCACGATACAACCCCACGGGATAGCGATAAGGATACGGAGTAATAAAAGGAGGCTTTTGCGCGGCAGAGCTAAAGAGAAGGCCGCGGTAACTATTCGGGATGAGCAGGGCTAGCAGACGTTGGTTGTGGAATTGATCCGATCGGGATTTGATGACAATGAGGATAGGCTTGCGTCAGTTACCAGAGTGAGTCCAGGATCGCCGCTGTGCCGCGTTGTGCCGTCTCGTCTCGCATCGCCTCCTCTTGCAGAGAGGTTGGATGGATCCCAGCGCCTGGCCCGAGACATCAATATCCTCCCTCGTCCAGATTCACCTGCCACGCCTCGGCCAGTTTCCACGCGGTCTGCATGAAACGTTATTTCCAGCGAGCCGCGCTGCACGGTAGGGAAGTCGAATCGGTACAGTAGCGTTGGTCCTGGTACCATTGGCACCGGTTGGCTGTAATGGAGGGCTACTCCCCAGCAGGATTGGGACCTGTCGTCTCTTATTGCCTGCCCTGATATTACAACCCATCCACTACGGATATCCTCTGTAACCATTCAACACCACTATGGCCACCAGAACAGGCATGTCCTCGCACACGCAGGCTGCTTTACACGCCAGAAAGCCACACCTTGCCCATTTATCCCACTTTCTCTGAATCATCCATCCATCCGCCTTTTCATGGGCCCTCATGCCCGTGCGTCCCCATACCCATCGCCTCAACCCATTCTCCGAACCCCAACAGGGCCTGCCATGGTTCAAGACATGCCGTCACGCAACGAGATCCCATCGCACCCACGAGACCTCGCTCAGATTCGTCCGCCAGTTTGATAGCCATCCAACCACTAGGCACTCACACCACCCGGCCGTCCGGGACCTTTGAATTCCAGTCGCCTCCTCGCCCCTCTCCTGCGCATGGCAGACTCGCTCTGGATGCTGCCGTCTCTTCTCTTTTGCCGCATCGCGTCCTGCGCCCGAGGGGATGCTGCATCTGGGGGCGTCCAACGTCGCCTCTGCCATTTGCTGCTTCTCAGCGCGCCCCCAGCAGTTATGTCATATCTCCACTACGCCCGCGCGGCGGCGGCGTTTGATTGGGGGAGCATGTCATCTTGCTTCCAGGGGTGTCCCCAGCCCCTGGTCATGGTTCCACCCTTGGACAAGTACCAGCGACTTACTCGTGCCGCCTCCCACTCCCATATCATCATCCCTTTCAAGGGTCCATGCCATGCCGCCCGAACCACCATCAAGTCTTCTTTGAGGCACTGATTTTCACCACACGATGGGCTTCACGGCAGCCACTGGTGCCAAGCCCGAAGATGTTGCCGTTCTGTCGTCACACTGCGAACCTAGCCCTTCGGTAGTCGTCCACTTTGCGGTCATTCTTTTTTCCCCTGCTGTCGCATGCTGTGTGTCATGGGATGGCCTGACGTTTTCTTCTTCAACTTCTTTCGGTCATTCTCCGCATGGAAACTTGTACCTGCGCGTGTGAAATCGCCACGAGAATCCTTTTGCTCACACGGGGAGGTGCCATGGTATCCGCCAACAACGCTAGAATGGCCAGCCCGACGACATCGGACTCGTTGGCTCCCACACACTTTTGCCTCGCCAGCATCTAAGCAGAAAAGACATGGTCGTCTGGTCCAGCCACTCAGAACATTGCGGCGCTTCCCAAGGCTACCCCCCCTCCCTCATGCTATCCTCGTGTGCTTCCCCTACCGCATCTCGCTCGCCAGCCTCTTTGCGAATATTCTCTACCCTCCACCCCAGGGGCGATGCGGAATGCAAATCACAGTGGAGGGTTGAAGATGGTTATGTCTTTCCCGTTATAGCCATGCAGACTGTTCCATGCAGAGTCCTTGTTTTACTCTGATGTACATGATGTTCAGCATGGCCAGCATCTAGACCCCCGGCGGTTCGGCGCCGACATCAGCCCTTGTTTCACTGCCGTCTTGACCTCTGCCGCATTAGGCAACTGGCTTCTCTCAGCGTCCCCATGTAACAAGACCATGTTTGTGAACTACTGCATGGCCTGTCCTCAGTGTAAGCTTCTCCACAAGTAGGCAGAGCCAGACCAGGGCCAATCCGGTATCATGGTTTGTATTCAGCTACGAGAATAAATCTACAGCAACGGTATCTGAACTGACACAGACTTTGACTCGCTGCTCTCGGTATAGCCGCGCACAACCCTCGCGCACACCATAGCCTAGAACAAACCAACACATGCCAATTCCATGTATTTAGTATCGAGTAGCGATGGGCCCGGTCAAGCCGGGGTTGTCGGCATCGCGCACAGGCCACGATCAATATGAGGCCTTGGTGCTCTCTGAAACTCTTTTTAATCGGTGATAAGATGGTCATCCCACTTTGCTATCAGTCTGGGGAAGAATATCAGCGTTTATCCATACAAGACAGGATAGGCCCAAATTCCTTGGCTTGGATACCCCATCTCAACCTACTAAAAATGAAAGGGCCCACTCCAGACTGGTGGAGCTATCTAGTGTCGCGTCTACATTGAGCAACGAGCACTCAGACATCATTGATACTACGTAAGAGAGCATTGTCTGGCAAGACCTTGATGAAAAGATGGGACATGAGTCGGTCCAATGAGGGGTTGCCATTTATTCCGAGCGCACAGCCAAACGCACGGAAAAGCGCTTTGGAGGACCCGTTCTCGGCTGTCATCTGCCTCGGGGTGTCGTTGATCAGTTGCGCTACGCGGCGGGCAACCAATCTAGATGTTGGTGGCCAGAGCATATTGGGGGGTCGGGGGGTGGGATGGACCCTTATTTTGGACGAATCGTCGTCATTCCCTGACCACCCAATTCCCATGGTCAAGTCGGCTGAGCCTCTTGGTACCCTCACTGGGACGCTATAACACGCGCTACTGGCGGTTGTTCTAGAAATTCGAACGACGATGACCAACCACAGGCCCAGGTGCTTCTTGGGACAGATTGCGGCGAGGGGCACATGACGTTGAAAATACATTCCACTCCACGCTCTTCAAGGGAATTCGCATCAAACCGGGTGGCAATGCTGCAGCGCTGAGTGCGGGATCGAGAGGGGCTGGCGGGCTTGAATCGCGGGAAGGGGAGGGGTTGAGGATTGCCCGCGACGATTCGCTCATCCATCCTCTCACCGCTACCTGCGCGCGACAATGCTTAATGGCTGTCTTGAAGGCTGCGAGCGCGGGCACGGCTACGGCTGCGAAGATCGCTCCTAGAACACCAGAGAAAAGACACGCCCAGATGCGACATACCACACCTCGGATGCGTTAGTGGATGGCGCGATGCACCTGGCGTCACTTTTCTGATTTACCAAGAGACTTTGGGGCCATGCAAGACCGACATCGCAGACATGATGGGCTGCGTCTCGGCCGTCTATCGACCAGCCCTTGACGCTTGTCTCTGTGGCCCAACCAACGCCCGAACGGGTGGGAAGCCCAGACACATTGACGCAGAAAAGTCCAGAATAGGAGGGTAGGAATGGAGCTGCGCAGAGGCCTCAATCCCAAAGTTAACCCCCCCTCAAAACATGGCTCTCTTCTCTCCTCGATCTAGCGGGGAATTGTCCAATCCCCATCAACGACATGCCACTTCTACATCCCTGGGTCGCGATGCCAGAAATGGTGTAGGTTGTGCATGCAACAACAGGCCTTTCTTCGTTTAGCCTACCTGTGCCATTCTGACCAGCGCCAAGAGAGGCTGAAGGGGACGGCAGAGGAAATCATCCATAGTCTATCCGTCCCGCACTAGGGAGCGGCCGAAGAAACCAGTCGAATGAGCAGATATCCGATCAAGGTGGTCCAAGTTTGGTTCCAACCCCGCCGATGCGGCTACGAGACTTACGCATCTGCAAAAATATCCTGACGCTGTTTCCCAGCAGTGGCCCCTGCACCCATGCCTCCCAACTGATGGACCCTGTGTTTCACAAGGGCACCGGGGTGGCAGTGGGTTCTGGATGCCAATCCGATTCTTCCTTGGATTCCAGTGTGTGCAGAGTGTATTCTGCATCGAGTCAGACGCACGTCAATGCGCCATGTTGTGCCGGAATCCAGCATCGACCGATGACCTACATATCACAGACCCTCGGATAGGCCCAAAGGTACTGTGAGTTACGGGCGTCAGTCCACAAAAAGTCATCGTGGGCGCCTCGGGGGTTCGTTGATTCGGGTCTAGCCCAGCCGGGTGGTGAGAATGAGGCGGATGCCCGGTTCCCGGCAGGTAACATCGCCCGGACACACTTGTCCACGAGGCATTCAAGAGCATACGACGGTAACAGATGAAGACACATATCTTGCCATATCTGATACTACTATGGTACGTGGGCTGTCGCACTGCGCACACTACTGCGGCCACTGTGGCTCCTCACCTATAGAAGGCCAATGCATCTCAACGCACGTCGCGCCGTTGGCACTACTGACCAAGATGAGACTCCCCGGGTCGCAGCCAGCGGGATGTCCTCGGTCCATGGACATGTCGTGAAGCCGAAGGTTCAAGTGTGGTGTTAATCGTCATTCATCCCAACTTCCAAGGAATCGCAGTGGGCGAGCATCTAAAAATCGAAAACCCACAGCGCTAACCGCCAGGGCCCCATCATCTGGAGTGGGACAAAAAGGATCCCACCGCAAACGCACACCAAGCTCACGCGCATAACCCAGGCCCTCCCTGGCCAGTCTCCGCGGAACCCACGATGACGTTGGTAACCCACAGCACCCTTTTTGCGTGAGCATGGATGGAGGGGGTCGGCTCATGATGTGTGACATGTCAGCGAAGCTTCTTAATTCTCAATGGGCTAATTCCAGCATCAAATTGATGAGGATAGATTAACGGTTTGTGTGCGTGCGCAACCGCTTCTGTGCGCCGCTCCTTAGGACTAGACCCTGAACGCAGGGGTGCCGCCGGCCGTGCAGCCAGGCGCCGGAGGGTTTATCGTTCCTTGCACTGTAGCAATGGACGAGCAAGCGATGCACGGGAAAATGAGATGGCATGATGTTGGCACAACCTCTGGCGACTTTGCCTGACCCACCGAGCCTGCTCGACAAGAGCCGGCACGCTAGCCTCGCTTTGTGGAGCGCACTCTACAAATTCTCGAAGCGGGCAAGTCGTGTTGCGCCTGTGCTGTCCTTGCCTGTGTCAAGGATAGCCTCGCCTTGCGAAGGGATCCTGGGTGAGGCTGACTGACCGCCATCGTAGCGGGATGTGAACGTCGTCGGATTAGAGGGGTAAACTAATGAGCTGAAGCAGCACAGGACTAGCCCCAATTAGCCCATCTGGTAGAGACAATTGCACTTTAACACCCCGCCTTCGCGGGCCTGGCGTCCCCATTCTGGGTGGCTTTTGGGTCTTGACCTTACATCAGATCTCTCAGACTTGGAAGTTGGCGTTCCCCCCTTGTCATCCCGATTCACGAGCATGAAGATTTTTGCACCCCGCCCATTGGCCACCGTGCTGCGGGGATGGGGGGGCGGAAGAGGGAAGATGTGGCCCCCAAAGCGGCTACCAATGAAGCTCTAGTCACTAAGCCAGACAGGGCGCCCACATATGTACGATCTCATCCGGCAACGGGTAGCCTATGGACCAGATTCATGCCAGCCACTGGCGCCCGGGGGCGTTTCGACTCGTAAGGTCTTGTCACTCAATGCCGGCACCGTCTCGAATCTGACAGCAACGGCCGCCATTCGGGTGGCTCAGCGGCATCGAGCCGTTGCCGAGATGGGTCGATGTTGATGGCTTACAGGATGCCATGTAAGTCAACAACACATCAAACTTCATGCGACTCGATGAGATCACACGAGAAGCCCCGAAAAAAAGTTTTTGAGCCATGCTCACACCCGAACGGGTCCCATTCCTATCTAGCCGTTGGACGAATGGTGTGCCTCGCTAAAATTCAAACGGTCGTCCCAGAGGTAACGTATACTTTTGCGAAACCTGCTGTGTGAGTGAACTATTTCGAGGCGCCTACTCGCCTATGTGGAGATGGCGATCGTACGTGGCATCCTATCGATTCGATTGCCGGAGTTCGCCTCGATCTTAGCGGTGTGCGGTTGAGTGATTTGCATTGCATTGATTCGAATGGGACCGATTCAGATCGGATTGCCATTGTCGCGACATGGAAAAGTCGCGTGCCATGAGGTCGAGGTATGTATTGCGTCACAAGGGCGAGTCCAGAAAAAGGCGCTTGTTAGCCTGGAGCCGGACTGCGCGAATTGAGGCAGTCTGACAACCGTTGGGGGTTTGATGGATTCCCCTCTCGGATCATGGACAGACATACGATGGCTGATGGGCGACGATCACTTCGGTTTATCAGGGGAATGTCTATTATCGTACATGTCTGTTTTACACTGAAGAGTAAAAGTACAGGGTAGATGGCATCACGCATTCAATCCACAACCGTCTCCCGGCTATTCGTGTTTTTGTTCCTTGGCAAGAGGAGATCTAAAATCGGTTCGTCCCATGTGATTTAGTCTCACCCTAGACCATTTCATCTAGGGCTTAATTTCCACCAGCTTCTCCAGAGTCTTAAAACCGTCATGTGCAAACCCCTTGGTCACGTCCACCTTGTACCGCTTCCCGTCCACCACGATAGCCCCGTAGCCCATGTCTGTCCATGCCGATTTGATGCCGTTGAACATGCTCGAAAAGCCACGGCTGACCTGGCGAAACGGCACCGTCAAGAGGTGGTCCATGTCAAACTTGCGCTGAGCCTTGCGCTGCGCTTGCTCGGCCCGCTGAATCTCGATGCGCTTCAGCTCCGGCACAAACTCTTCCGGCAACGAGAAGCGTGACTTGAGCGTCACCTTGTCCAGGTCTGTCGTGATGACCTTGGGCTTGAGGAGCGGCACCATGCGCTTCACCGTGACCTCCATCTGGAGGGGCGCGTGCGCGGCCACGCCCGGTGCTGCCTTCGCCGCCGCCGCTGCTTGCACCGCAGGGAGCACGCGGATCCTGCTGACGATGTTGGGCGTCTTGGTGATGATGTAGGCTCCCATGGAGCCGAGCAGGAGGTATGATGCGCCAAAGACGTAGCCGACCCATACGGGCACTCCCTCTGGCTGCTCCATGGACGCCGGCGCCGTGAGGGCCGTCCAGGCGAGGATGGTGGCGCCACTGCTCCAGCATCCAAAGTAGAACCAGAAATGTGAGGGTCCCTCGTACAGGATCGTCGGCGTCGTCTTTGTCGCGAGCGACTTCATGAAGGCGTACCGGCTCGGGGCGGCGGCGGAGGCGCTGGCATTGGCATTGGCAGCGGACGCCAGCTTCGCGGGGGCGGGAGGTCGGGTCGCCTTGATGGCAGGCTCGGCGGCTCGGAGGCGGAGGGAGGTGGAGAAGAACCGAGAGCGGGCGGCGATGAATTCGGTGCGGGCGGCGAGGGGCCGGAAGCCGATGCAGCAGCCCCGCGGGAGGCTCGCCATGGTGATGGTTGGGACGGGAAGAAGGAAGGGGAGATCCTTTGAGCGGTATATTAAAGGGACGCAATTAGATGAGCGTGTATGCGCTCAATTGGGGGGCGGGGTATCATAAAAGAGCGGCCATTTGGCAGTGGAATTGACCGGGTTGTTTCTGGCCTGATGGAAATTTGTGAAGCTATTTTCAACTGATCCCGCACGGGCCAACATCGGCTGGGATGTGGACTGGGGTCCGGGGGGCCAGGGTGCCCAGAACAGACGAAACGCTAAGCACAAGAAGTTTGATAAATTTAGCAAACGCCGCCGTGCATTTTGTTTTATACAATCTCAAACTGTGCACAATTCGTCATTTTAATGCTGTTTCATTAACTTCCCACAGAATGCGGCGCGGCCCTCGCTTTTGTGCCGGTCGCTGCGCAATGTAGCGAATACTTTGGCAAAATAGAACGGTGGCAAATTATGAAAAGCTGCCGAAGAATAAATGAGCTCGTAGACTTGTGTGGTGTTATTTAAAGCTCGGATTGCTCAATCGTCCGCATCGCCGTCGTTTATTTAGCTTTTCTTATTGGTGTAGTGATGGTGTTGTGTTTTGTGCAGCATTGAATTCCATTTCGATTTAAAATTATTCTTTCAACGAGGCCCGATAAAAGTCCCAGGACTCCGTTCGGCCCGGGATTGAATTAAACGCCGTGGAAAACAATGCGGAAATCTTTGGATGTTCCTTGTGTGAGAATGCTCTCAGCAACGAGCAGGGAATGACTGGTATGGGTGTGGGAACCACGTCAGTCATTCAGTTTTCGTGGAATTGAATTGAAAAAAAAGATGAAAAGAAAAGAATCACTTTCCACTATGGCGTTGGCTGCGCATACTGTTTCTGCGTCCGATATGTGACTGTTGTGAACCACTCCGTGACGACCGCTGCTTATTCTCTGCCTTAGAAAGCACTCTTCAGATTACATTCCCGGGGACATAGTGAGCGAGGCACAGAAATTGATTCCGAGATAACCGATCAAACATATCCTGGGATTAAGTGCTTGTAAAGTCCTCCCTAATTGATGCTGGTCTCATTGTAGTCCAAAGCACTTTCACTATACTGCCAGTTGATATATAACAGGCGACAATTATTTTAAACAGTGACATTCAAATCAACTCTGATAGCAGTATAATCTATGTACAAGATGTTTTGAGTCCTGCTCTCCCGTAAGCAAGTGTGTGTCTCAATTGTATTCCTCTTCCAATTTGGAACTCGTTGGACAAATCGTAGGTAGATAATGAGGGTTTTGGTGTACGCAATGGTATTTCCTGGTAGTAAAATATTTGAAAGTGGTGATTATAATGTCACCTCTAGAAAGAGACCCGGTTTCTCTCAGAGTATGATATGGTTGAGAGGAGTTGGAACTTGGGTGTCAACAACTATCCACTCTTCAAGCTATTAAAGTGCATCATGTTCATGATAATTTTCAAGTTAGCAACTGAAATTCTGAGTCTCTGGATGTAAATATCGCTCTTGCAGATTGGGTCATTCGAGTTCAACCAGAGATTGCGGAATCCGAACTCGTGAGTCTGCTGTATGAGAAAATCATCTCCAATAACTGAGAGGCTCTACTGGATGTAGGGAGAAATATCGCAATGATCAAAATTCTATATGATACTAGTACTCGGAACTTTCCTCTATTTCTTTTCTAGAGCTTTCGAGGAAGGATGTGGCTTAGAATGGTCTGGAATGAAATGGTGAGTGGTGGCACTTTGGACAGTGTCTTGATGTACACGTTTTATCACAGCCACAGCTAATATCTCGGATATATGAATGCGATTCTCTACATAATGGCTGTTATTCCTTATGAAATTAATGTTTCCACGCGGAATGGCTTGTTGCATGTTTTATGTATCCACCAAGAGTGTTGATCTTGCCAGCTATTCAGGCCTCGAATAATATTTTTTTCCCTCAGCCATTTTCCCTTATTTTAATGACCAAGACTGGAATTTTCCAATAATAAAGAATTAAACATACTTACCTCTATTCTGGCGTACATGAGGGTCTCCAATTATATCGTAGTGAGGTGAATACTTGGACCTTGTTATAAATGCATCAGATAACAGTGGACTGTTGATCTTGGATAAGTCATTATCTCCAAGCTTGCTCTTACTATGAAATTACCAGAACTGGTTCATCGATAGCATCATAATGTGGGCAGGTATTTAGCTACAAGCCCCGGTAAAGTCACAGTTAACGTCATTCGATTCTAGACACGTGTTCGCTGTCATGACCCGTTATATGCTACGTATGAGTATATGGTCCAAGGAAACGGGTATGTGATTCTGCAAGCCTGTAGGCCATACCGTTGGTGGCGCACATATTGAATAGCTGAGCTTAGCTATTTGATGGTCAAAGTGGCTGGTCATCTCTGAGCTCATGATGAATTGAGGCTATCCTCTCATGATCCATTTGTTGTGCACGGGCCACATAACTGCTGGGGCGCGCCAACCAGGGCGTGGGTGGCCTGCTTTTGGCGTGGGTGGGCTCGGCCCAATGCTGTCCGAGAGAGGCCGGCGACCATAAGTGGAACGGTTGAGATATTAATGAGAAATCACCGTTGAGTTGAAACGTCGCAAGATCTTTTTGAGGAATCATTCGCCGGGTATTGTAGGACACAAGAATGAACCGATTTACAAGAATTGTATGAAAAGTAAAAAAAATATAGCTCTATGATACTTTACTCGTAGTCACGGCGCGATAATCCAAGTTTATGAGCTGCCTCTGGTTGAATCAAAAAAAAACACCGCCTGGTCCGTGCACCGTCATCCCAACAGCTACCAGAGAAAGAAACTAAACCTTCAACATTCTCCCAGCGCGTTTGTCGCCCCATTCCGCCTCTACTTCCCCTCGAAAATCCATTTGGTCGAAATAGCGCTCTCCAATGGCATCCTTTGCGGCAGCATGTCGAGCGTCTGCCCGCCTCGCCGGCACCCGGGTTACTGCCCGTAGTACGTTCGCCCCGGGCCTTCCCCTAGAACATCCCACCACTCTGCAACAAGTCGCTCGTGGACATGGCGACAAGACATGCAGACCCGCGTTGCTAACAATTGGATCCAGACTTCACTACCACGTCACGATGCCTCGCCGCCCAGAACTTTACGATGCCGGCGCTCTCGCCCACCATGACCGAGGGAAACATTGCTAGCTGGAAGGTCAAGGAGGGGGAGACCTTCAGCGCTGGCGACGTGCTGCTCGAGATTGAGACAGACAAGGCTACCATGGATGTCGAGGCTCAGGATGACGGTGTCATGGTCAAGATCATGAACCAGGATGGCAGCAAGGGTGTCCAGGTTGGCACCCGCATTGCTGTTATTGCTGAGTCTGGCGATGATGCAAGCACTGTCGAGATTCCCGCCGAGGAGCCTGTCGCCCAGGCCAAGGAGGCTTCTAAGGAGACAGCTGCCGCCTCTACCCCCGCCGCCAGCCAGTCGCAGCCTGCCCAGAGCAAGCCTGCCCCCAAGCCCGTCGCCAGCGGAACCTACGAGCACAAGTACCCTCTGCTCCCCTCGGTCGGACACCTCATCAGCGAGCATGGCATTGGCAAGGAGGAGGTTAGCAAGATCAAGGGCACCGGACCTCATGGCCGTCTGCTCAAGGGTGATGTCCTGGCTTACCTAGGATCCATCAGCCCTGAGACCCCCGCTGCCATTGAGGCTCGCTTCAACACCCTCTCCCACCTTGATCTCAGCAACATCAAGGTCGCCGAGAAGAAGGCTCCCAAGGAGGCTCCCAAGGAAGCCGCCCCCAAGGCCCCTGTGGTTGAGAACCTGAAGGTTTCCATTCCTGTTTCGCTTGCCAAGGTTGTCGAGGTCCAGAACAAGATTCAAGACACTCTTGGCGTGTTCCTGCCCATCTCTACCTTTATCAGCCGCGCCGCCGAAGTCGCTAACGACGAACTTCCTCGTGTCAACCGCGCCCCCACTACGGACGAGCTCTTTGACCAGGTTCTTGGCCTCGACAAGGTCAAGGCCAGAGGCGTCCGAGGTGTCTACCTGCCCCAAATCTCCGCCATCCCCCCTTCCTCTCTGTTCGAGTCTCAGCCCGTTCCCTCCAAGCACGCTGACATCATCGACATCCTTGCCGCCCCCAAGAAGAAGTCTGCTCCCCAACCCGCCACCATCCGCACCGTCCCCGGCTTGTCCAGTGGTGCCAATGTATTCTCTCTGGTAGTTCCCAAGGCAGAGGAGGAGCGCGCCCAGGTCTTCCTGGAGCGCTGCAAGATTATCCTGGAGGAGGAGCCTGGACGACTTGTTCTGTGATCTAGAGATTGCTTTATTTCCTGTAATTATATCATGCGGTTATAGACATTGATCGGTAATTGGACGTCTTTATTTCCACGACCAACCGCAGTTTGAGGCTTAAATATGTCTTGCATATTTGGGCCGCAGCATTGTTCAATAGGAGCGACTTGTTATGTTTTATGAAATTATTGGCTGGCTCCCCTCATGTGCACGGCCGGTACCTCCCATCAGATCATCCGTCTTCCCGAGCTTCTAGTGCGATAAAGGAAGGGGCTGTGTCGAAAAGCAATACTACTCTTAGCTGTTGTCTCCAACCCACCAATGGCTCGGAGTTGGCATATGCCGGCCGGCTCCGATGTGAAAAAAAGCATGCCGGTCAACACACAAATATTACTAGGCGAGAGCGGCGTACTATTTTTCACCCCCCTAGGGCCGGGCACTTTGGGCAAATGGCTAAGACATGGTTGTATTGAGAAAAGTCAGATATGAAATAAACAATTCTAAACCATTGCCGATGGTTGCGAGACCATGGCACGCGCCGATCCAACGCCAACCCTTTGTATTCGGGTGTGACAGAGACTCCAATGAAACCGAGGAGATGGAATTCAACGCAACGTTTGCTCTGGAGCTTCTTTCCACCCCCACGAACCGGGGTAGTCCTACTCGTGGGCTGGGAGATCTAGAACACGGCGTCACTTTTCCAGCTCTTCATTGGGCAAGGGTTGCGTGCAGTATTGTGGATGGCCACCCTTGATGGAGGCTGCATATATCCGACGACAAGGAGGCGACATACGGGCGGAAAAGTAAGCATGTGCACCCTCCTTTTGTTGATAATGTCGCACCGGGAGCATGCAGGGGCCTGAATATTCATGATAGCTCACAGAACTTCTGAAACAGTCGGCAGAGACCCCAAACCAAGATCGGATTTCTAGAATCTACTTTCTAGATTGTGTGGCATCGGAGTAGACGGAAACCGATGGCTGTGGATCGGTGCGTTACTATTAATGGTGGAAGTGCTATTTTGAGTGTTTCCGTTGACCCCAGTCCAATCCCGTGCACTGCATAGTGGATTGACCAAACAGTCGATCTTATTTGCACCCTGCAAGTGATTCCGGCAGTCGGTTCCATTTGTTCGAGTACTTGTGTGTTATGCACTTTGGGGAATATTTGCTCTCCAACTGTGGCGTTTGGGTTTGAGTGAGACATGCAGTATTACAACAACAGGTTGGGTGATGAGCTGGCGTGGCGTCAGCGGATGCTCCCAACGGCTGTACATTGCGACCCTTGTGCCTCGTGACAAAGCACAGAATGCTCGTGGTAGATTACTACCTACCAGGTAGTAAGGAGCATGTGAGAGGGCGGCGGCCCAGGATCCAAGTCCCAAGGCTGGGTTGATACTCGCGTTCTGTCGACCTTGGCACCAGGGAAGAAGCATTCGACTATACCACTTGTGGCCAATGTGTTTCTGCACCAGCAGGTGCTATTCGCTAATCAGTCTTCTGACCGCTCGGATAGATGCGCGGGCGCAAGGGATGGATTTAGGACAAAGTCGCATCAAGACCCGCTCTGGGGGTGACATTAAACTCGGGTTGTGGCGATGGGCATTGTCCTGTGCTGTTGGGCATCCATAGCCAGGTATGCTCGCCTTTCTTTTTCGAATGTTTGCTTGTTGGCGACTGTATTCTGGAAACCTTACTTTTTGTTTTGAGAGTCCCTGGGTGATAGACCCCTTAACATGATTCCCATGGCTGCAGAATGAGACATTAGGATGGCGTCGATGGACTGGGGAAAGTCTGATAGAGCCAGTCGACGGCGGTAGAGTGGATGTACCAAATGTATGTACATATATATATACTAATAGAGGTCCCGTGAAAATAGGTAGCCAGGTGGTCTTGGTTGACCATTTTCTTCCAAAAACAACAGCGCTCATTTACAACGCCACGACCCTACTGCACCTAGAGCACATGAGAGTGATTAGGACTGATCAAATGCTTCGGGTAACTTGGTAGGTGCCGATCTCTGGGCACACGCCACATTCCTCAGATCTCGCTCGCGTGCCTGGGGTTTGTACTTTTTACTAGGATTCGCTGGTCGTAGCCATACAGCCTATCGAGGACAGTCAAGGATGCTGCGCAACGTCGTACTTGTGGCACCTTCCTCTGACGGCAGATCAGTTCATAATTACATTGGAAGGATTTAGAAGGCCTCATAAAAGTAGCAGGCGATGCAGGAGGGCGGGGATTGTGATCTACTTGCTGCGTGCTCGGCGGGCAGTAATTGGCCTATGGTGAGGAGGTGTGTAACCCGAAAACTTGAGCAGGGTCCTAGAACCCGGTAGACGGACAGATGCAGAACCTGGCAAAGAGAGGTAAAAATACGTCGTAATCAAGACTGCAATTGGGTTGCGTCCTCTTTGGACAGGACTGCTGGAGCAGAAAGCGGATAGTCGAACTCCCGAGACTAAGATGAGACAGTCGATGCAGCTTCTGCCTTTTGCTTCGCGGAACTCAAGATTTACGACATGAGGAAAAACAAATAGCGAAAACCATGTTGATTTGTCTGTCAAGGCACGCCCAACCATGAACTGTGGCGGCAGGGGCACTCGAGCTTGTTCGCCTGCCTCGCCAAGTGAGTGATGAGCAATCAGATGCGCGGCCCGGTTGCGGGGGCGAGCCAACTTGCACTTTTCAACCACCAACAAACGAGCTGCGAGCGCCGACTGAGATCTGACTGGAGCTAGCCCCGCCACCCCAGCGATCATTTCCAGAGAGGCTACGCGACAGGGATGCCAGAGCGGCGTTTGGTGTCTTGAATATTGGAGGGTGCGCTAGGCGAGCCTCAATGGCCCACGCTCCGCCCACCTCGCAATGACGGCCTGTGACAGGCATTGCGTTTCATCTTTGCCTCGACCAAGACTACCAGCGCCAGCTTCGCTCTCGCGAGGCGGTCTAATGCTTCCAATCCCAACTCTCCATCCACCTCCATGTCAAGCTAGGGTGCGCCACCGTCACTTAGACGGGCCATTCCGAGCTGGGCCGCCGTCACATCGTTGAATGTGAGCTTTGCGTTTGCTGGGGAGTGTGCCTGGCTTGCAGGACCCTACCTGTTGGATGGGCGTGTAATTGAAAAAAACTGCTTCTTCCTGCAATGGCTGTCTCTACGGACTGCCCCCCACCAGCCGTTTGTCTCGTTTGCTCATCCTTCTACTTCTTCCATGCACCCGAAGGGCCTGGGCTGAAACCCAGCGGATTGTATATTCAGGGCCTTTCCCCCTTTGTGAGCATTAAATCCAGGCGGTCGGCACTCTGCCAACCTCGTAACATTCGTCGTTTATCTGGTCTGTGACGCCGCTGGATGTCCAGGCTACCCAACCACCTTCTCATGAAGCGTCTGCTACAGCTCTTCGTCACCTCGACAGCTCTTCACATGCTCTACTTTGTTTGAACTGTTTGACAGTCTTCATTCTGGTATTAAGCGAGAAAGGGATAGGGCTTTGCCGGATAGGTTCGTCCTTTGAACTTTCACTAGACATTACTTCGCCTCGACTTTTGAGTTCGAGCACGACAACAGGATCTAGTCCCCTTGGCTTCATTTCTTGTTCAACATGTCGCCCAAACTACGCGATGGTAGGCAACGAAAGATAGCACTGAAGGCTTGTGATACATGCAAGCGTCGGAAACAAAAGGTAAGTGTGATGGTATTCCTTTAAAGACATCCTTTCTTCACATCCTTGGCTGGGTATATGATCATAGACAGAGATTTCCCCATGCTACTTTCTGTTAGTATGATTATGAACCGTCGACTATTCCTTTCTCTGCCATTTCTGAACAAGGCTTGTTTTTGGAATCATGCCCAGCTCTTCTGTCACCTGCATATAATATGCGTATTCCCTGGACACAACAAGCTCACCCTTCTTGAGAAGGGACTAATCTGCCCAAGGATACACAACTGATTACTGCATCTTAGTGTGACGGAAGCGAACGGTGTGATAGCTGCAGCACCAATCGTGAAACCCATTCCACATACTACGCGAGTGAATCCAGGGATACCAACAATGCGTCTGTCCTTGGCCCATCCCCGAAGCGCCGTCAGGCTGAGATGACTGGCGATACATCTACCCAAGAGAAGCCCACCCGTTCCAAGAGAGGAAAGAAAAGAAAAACGAGAAAAGCGCAAATCCCCAAAAGCATTGATCTCCTTGAAGAGGCTAAAAACCTCGAATATAATGAAGAGATAGATGCATATGGGCAGGCACGAATGCTCCAGGACCGAACTGGAAGTCTATGTAAGCGTTTGAGTACTACGCAAAGAAGATAATCTGTTGACACTAGGTTGAGTATACTTTGGTGGCTCAGCTGCTTGTTCGTATCTTCAGCTGATACGCCTGGTTGTCGAAAGCTCCGTGGGCCCATCACCATTCACCAACGACCCAGATCGACACAAAACCACCGAGCCAACTCCAACCAAGCCAGAACCGATCGGGAATTCGCATATGCTACCGGCCAAAAGAGTTGCTAACGTGCTTGTGGAATCATTTTATGCCCACGTATGTCAAGACTCCAACTGGAGCCATCATTCTCTAACTCTCAGAAGACACAGGGCTTCGTGGAGGTCATTATTCGCCGGGACTTCCAAGCCAAACTGAGCTCTTGCTATTCAGACCCGATTTCTGCACACACCTCAGATCTTTGTTTAATTTATCTTGTGCTATCGATTGGCCTTGCTATGGCGGCACCTGTCCCAGATAGCCCCGAATACGAAGTCATCAGTAATCTCCGCAGCCAGAATGTAGATCGCGCTGAGATCTTCTTCCAATTTGGCAAAAAGCTAGGGGATGATTCATTTGGTTTTGAGAATGGGAACATTTGCTCTATCCAGGCATTGTGCCTGATGTCTATGTACACATTGGTTGTTTCCCGGCGGAGTGCCGCATATTCCTTTCTTGGTCAGCATTGCTCTCTAACTATGCACCGGGCGGTTCGCTGACATTACATTAGGCATGGCGGTTCGGTCTGCCTATTCTATGGGCCTGCACAAGACCTCTGAAACCAAGGTGGTCTTTCAGGATGACGAGTTGGCTCAGAGGCGAAGCCTTTGGAGGAGTTTGTTCATTCTCGACCACTTTTTGGCCATGTCTCTGGGCCGACCTACCTCTATGTCCGAAGAAGACTACTCAGATGACTCGCTCAAAGCACCAAATGCGACGCTGAGCAACAGTAAGCGGCTTCGTGAACAGCAAGACTTCAGCCTTCACGGGCTCGACGCCGGAGTTCAAGCAAGCCGAGCTATTGGCCTGACTCTCAAGCAGATTTATTCCAAAGAAAAAGTATTGACTAGAGCTGCTCAAGAAATTGGTGATTATTGCAAGGACTGGGCCTCCAAACTCGACCCAATGCTCGATGCGGATAATCTGCACAACCCCAACCTCATGCAAACTCACGGACTCCCGATTTTGCAAGCTCAACTTCTCGGTCACCACTCAATTATTCTCCTATCGCGCCCCTTCTTCTTGTGTATGCTAGTAAAGGCGCAGAAATCGGAGCTGCCTGCTGATCTGCAGAACTCAGCCATGCTCAAGTTCTCGGAGGCATGCCTTAACTCATGTATACACACCATCAAGTTATGCCAAATCGTTTACGAATCTCAGCGTTTCCCCCAGAGAAACCCCTTCGTAATGTATGCTGTATTGTTTCTATATCTGTGAGATCTGCTTTCTGACGGTTTCCAGCTACTTCCTCTATTCCGCTGCACTCATTGTTTTGAGCAATGAGTTCGCGAGCTTACACGTCAATGCCGACTATCCGGACTCGACATCCCATGCGGTGAACATAATGGCCCATTGCGCTAGCGCGAACCCTCAGGCAGATCAGTTCCTCTCCATTCTTTCGTCATTCCGAGACGTTATTCAAAACCGGGCGCGATTCCGTGCCTCTAGAGCGCTGATGGAGACTCCAGATGCTGGGTACCTGAACAATACCTCCCCAATCTCGTCAAAAGACGCATCCAGCAGCCCATCTTCTACCTACCTAGGCTCTGAGAGAACCGAATCCGGTTCTCCGAGATCTGAGGATTCGATTCCTCCCAAGCCCGACACGTCTGAATTCCGCCGCCGGCCACCCGTTCGCGACCCCCTTGAGAGTATGTGCTTTGGGTTGGGCAGGGAGCAATCGGAGCTCCAAATGAATAGAGCTGCAAGTAACAATCAGAAATACTCATCTGTATCTGTTATGGACTTCTCAAAACAGCAAGCCCAAAGCCAAGGGACGCCAAGGTCTCGGCAAGTTGATCAGGCGTTGCGCTATGGTAACTCGCGGGGCATTGGAGGCTCGTCTAGGCGCACCCCTAGTGTTCCAGCAACGGAACCAATGTACTCCAACGCTACCAGAGAGATCGGCATGAGTTATAGCGGCTTTCCAATTTCTGGAACGTCGGGAATGTCATTGGCTCAGCCGTGCGGCGTCGTAAACTCGGTCAATTCGGCCACTGCTGGCTTTTTGGCCCAAAGCTACACCACTCTTGAGTGAACAAAGATAGGAAAAAGGAAAACGGTGCGGAGAATAGAATTCGGGCCAAGACAGACAATGGCTTGGCTGAGACAGATCGTGTTGAGTCACTATGGCGGTCTGGTTTTGGGTGGGAGATGGAATGGGGCGGAGAAAGGGTTTGCTTTGGGGACGAATAATGAATGAATGACGATATTGTTGGAGCTGGAGTATGAATCAATGCGAATACGCTTAACCAAGGAGGGCGTGGATGAAGGCATGAAAAAACAGGGATGGTTTCACGGAGATTGCCTGGCCGCTAAATTGAGATACAAATTCTTGTTTTCTTCTTCTCTAAAGCCCCTCTACTTTCAAATGGCTGAACTGACCCTGGCATTTCTAGATGATACTTGGTAAAGCTATAGCGAACCAACTTGGCTTGGCTCTTTTAGTGGTTGCTGTGTGCTTAGCTCGTCAGCAACTTGCTCGTCTTATTGGATCGGCATCCTTCCATCAGTTCTCAACTGCTCGCGAGTGAGTTTCTTGATTGGTTCTGGTTAGTGTAATGCAGACGGCGGCGATAAAGATGCACTAGCGTCCGGGGGTTCCCGCAACTCTGAGGGTTTGCGGAGTGTCAACTCCGGCAGTTGGCATTTTGTTGATGGGCGTATTGCTTGGGGAGCGTATGAAACTCGATCAGCATGCAGCTAGAAAGAAATGCATCATGGCGCCCCGTATCATGGGGTTTCTGTCCTCTGTGTCACTGTGGCTTGTTCTCTTGATGCACTCGGACTGGATGGTTCTGAAGGCAGATCAAGCTAACTTGGAAACAAGACATGCCGGGTCCCACCAAACTGGTTCAATATGAGCATGTGCACGAATAATTTTTTTTTATCTCTCAATAAAATTTTGTTTGATTTATTGAATGTCATTTCAACCAATGCGTATCGGTCCTTGTCTTAGAGAGAACGCCCAGGTTGATAGCTGCATGAAGCCATATTGGTCACCTTTACGTCATTGTGTGTGCGGAACCCTAGGGAGTTCTTTTTTCCTCGCTTGACCCATGGCCAAGATGGATACTAAAACAAGTTGGGACGAAAAAAAAAAAAGAGAAGACAGAATGCGACGTTGGTTCGCCGGCAAAAAAGAAAGGAAAAGAAAAGGGAAAAGAGAAAAGAAGCTGCGCCGCCCAGCTGCTTGAGACTAGACTCTCTATCCAATTCGCTCGGGAACACCCGACGGGACGAAGAGTTGCAGCGCGGCGCGGGTCTTTTTTTGGTGTCGTTGTATTTGTTGCGCAGTGTCACGCAACCATTTCACATGCCTCGCTGCGCAGCCGACGCCAGGGATATCGAGGGTATCAGATACCTGACAGGGGTCCGGGGACGTGAAGGGAGCTGTAGAGTGACACGGCAATTTGCAATGCATGCAAGACTGCTTTTTTGGAGGCTTGACTCCGTTGCGCTCCGATAGGCACGCCACCATTTATACTGGGCTGTCTCATTCTCCCACACACACACACGCACTCATGCAAAGACATACGCACGCACGCACCCCGCCGGAAGAAGGGCACTTGCATGAAAGTGGAAGGTCTTGCTTGTGAGACGTATTGTTTGCAAAAAAGCAACGCTTTGCAGAATGGGGTGGCGAGCTAGGCCCGGCTTGTCGAGACTGCCATGGGCTCGGGCGGCGGTGGTGGTGATGGATTGTGCGGCGGATGTCACACGCGGAGAGACCTTGGGCTTGCAAGACAGGTTAGTGACTGGGCGGGGTGCTGTCTTAGAGAAGGATAAACAAGGCGGAGACGTCGGTGACACGAACTGTATGCATCATTGGGCATCTACGGGGGGGGGAGCGCGCGGCGGCATCTTGCTTGATTACTTATTCTTCATTGCCGAGCATATTCGGAGCGCCCTGCCCTGCGCACCCCCTCCCTCCCCTATTTCTACTGCTTCTACCATGTCTCGGGCCCAAAGCGCTGCCCGTCCTGTACATGCATCTGCACCGCCGTGCCCTGAACGTCCATGGTCGTTGCGACGACATCGTTGCCCCACCAGCTGGGCGCCTCGATCCCGTGCAGCGTAAAGGCAAAGAAGATGACCAGCGTGGCCAGCGCCAGCCCCAGGTCCAGCGCCGACGACGTCAGGAAGTTGAGGCGGCTCCACCACTTGAAGTGGCGCTTCTTGATCCAGAACTGGAACACGAAGCCCACCATGCCCCACGACAGGTAGTTGAGCGGCGTCGCGGGCGGGATGGCCCCCGCGCCTCCGAAGATGAGCGGCGCCATCAGGTACTTGGCCGGCGACCTGGGCCACTTCTTGGCCGCGAAGTAGAAGGCGATGGGGGCAATGGCTCCGATGACGAAGAAGAAGAAGAGGCCAGAGTAGATTTGCCCGGGGGAGAACATGCGCGCCGGTCCAAGCAGCCCCCAAATGACAGAAGCTGTAGAGGCACACACACACCATGTTAGACTGGCACTTGGGCGGTGTTGTTGTTTTCTCGGGGGAGAGTGTAAACTTACCAGCAAAGAATACCCGCCCGCCAGGGCAAGTAAAGTGATCCTCCTGATGGGGCTCGCAGACATCAGGGATGTTGTTCAGCGACAGGTTCAAAACAACAATCTGGATAAAGCAGGAGAAGGTTGTGGCAACAACCTGTGATAGGAACATGGTGCGAGGTGGGATCTTCATGTAATGTCCAAACTTCAAATCTGCCACAAAGCTAAGTGCTTGGGACCTACGTTGTGTTAGCAACCGTTACCTTGCGCCGCAATGCTGAGGAACCTACATGGTAATGTATCCAAATGTTTTGAAACTTGTGGCCGAAAGTCAGCGTTTGTCACCTTGGGGCCATGGTTGAGAATAGGAGGAGCAACTTACATCATCAGGGCCAACGGACGACCTGGCTGGATGTAGCCGTAGATGAACTCGGTCAAGACGTTGAGGCCGATTTGCGTATTGGTGATGGCTTGGATGATGCCAATTGGGAGAGCAAATCCAAACGAGATGGCGATTGCCAGCAAAAACGCCCACCAAGAAAGATTGGTCGGATATCCAAGTACTGTGTAAAATCCCAATACAAGCATCTATCCTGGGGTCAGCAGCTTCCTTGAAATTTCTGCAAGGACATTAACTCACGACAGCAAACAGACTCATATACCACCAAGTAGGCGCCTCCTTATACTTTTTCATCAACTTCATGTGAATGTCAGGCTTCTCTTTGGTACTGTCCATGTACTGCTGCCAGATGCGCTTCCCGTTGTGCAAGTATGTGTGTACAACGAGCGCCGAGATGGCAGCAAACGACAGCCCATACGACATGGCAAAGGTGGTGCTGCTTTAAGTTAGCATTTGCACTCTTTCCTAGGCAGCTTTTACGTACCTGAGAAAAAGGGGCGAGTAATTCTTGTATGCCTCCTCATCCAGTGTGAAGTCAGAGGAGAGGATTCGCGAAGTGTTGTACGAGGCACCAGTGTTGTCGTAGGTGCCTGAATCGCTCATGGGCAGATACCAACCATACCAGGTTCCAGAGTAATGAAGCACAGATGCCCACACAATGAAAAAGGTAAAAACTCCAATAAGAGTATTGGCAATGGCATGCCTGGACATGCTCGTCAGCGACATGTTGCTATTAGTTAAAATGCTCAAACTCACCACGGCGGGATCAACGGCGATCCGACATAGCCAGCAATCTGGGTCCAGTCAAAGGTGATGGGAATGAGCGACAGGCCAGTCTGGCCACCGAAGAGTTGGTTGATGATTGGGCTGTTGGGTGCCATCCAGGTGACGAATGCAAACATGCTGAGGAACTGGGCAAAGAAACCAGGGATGAAGTAGTACACAAAAGAGCACCCTGTGACAATGGCGAACCATGTATATCTGTGCATCATTCCTCCGAGGATCGTTGGGTCGGGGTGGTCATTCCTCTCATACATGGCATTCATCAATGTCACACCAACCAAGTTCCCTGGCCAGATCATGGACGCAGGATACACTTTTTTACTTGTTAGCCAAGTCATAGTAATTGTCCGGGGAAACATACCAAGAAATTTGCGCATCATGCCCGCAATTCCGTATCCAAGAGACTGCGTCGAGATGGTGAGCAGAAGCTGGAAGGAAATGCCAAAGTTCTGCTTGTAAAAGACCAGCTGGGCGAGGATAATGTCCGTCGCATAGGCCACCGAGAAGGAGACACTGGCCATGACGACAATGATGGTGTGTTCCTTGATGTTGAAGGGCCCCGGGTTGATGGGGAGCCTTTTTCCGAAAATGGAAATATACTCGGGAAACCATCTGGCCCAGCCGTGGCCCATGGGCCACGCAATGATTTGGGCAATGAGAGGACCAACGCTGATGGAAGGTTGCCGCAACGAAAAAAGAGTGTTCATGGAAGCACCGAAGACGACGAGCAACATGCCTATGGTCCACGCTCTCACGGTATTGCACGGCAAGTCCTCGTCGTAGTTGCGGACGGCGGCACGAACCTCCGGGTACGGTGAATCCTCCTCCTCTTCATCATCTCTGTCTTTTATCAGGCCTTCATCGTCGGCATCTGAGGCACCCGATTGACGACGAGTGTCATACTCTTCTGGTAGATTAGGGTCTAAGAGAAGCTCATACTCGGATCCCTGCTCATCATCGTCGTCGTTGCGTGCACCTGCTTCATGCAGCTGGGCAACTCGGCGCCCCAAGTCGTCCGTGTGGTCGCCTGCATCCAGAGATGTCGACAGCCTCCCACTGGGGCCGCTAATAACTTGGCCAATCGGCTCCCGAATAGTTGACGGACCTGCCATGTCGTCGCCACGTCTCCCGGACTCCTCTAGTCCCGGGGGCCCGCTAGGGTTGCTGGGGTCCAGCTGTTGGTGCAAAGCAAATGGCAAGTTATCACGTGCCTCGTTTCGAGGGCTGGAAAAAGAATATCCCCTGGATCGAGATTCAAATGTTCATAGGGAGGCTTGAGATCATAGCAAGACGAGGCTCCGAGGATTGACGAGATAACTCTGTGGGAGATGAGTGGGCCGGTAAAGTAAGGGATGCCCCGACACGCGTCAACAGCTCCTCTGAGACAACGAGGTGACGGCGCAATCCCGTGGCTGCCGGACTTCGACTCAGTTTTGGCACCGGCTCTCTGGCACAATTACGCGATAGAGACTGCAATTTGATGTTGGTTGAGCAATCCCGACTCGGGAGGCTTGCTGGGAGCTGAAACGTGTTCACCAACTGGCTACCGGCATAGAACGCCACGTCCCAGCACAAAGGCGCAGTAAGATTGTGCAAGATAGCGCACCAATCAGCCACGCAAGATGTCTGGGAATAAAAAGCAACCCGCAAAGGAAAGAAACGTGCAGCAAGCGCAAAATGATAAAAGTCTCTTTCGATAAATACCTAAAGCACAGACTTGCTGTATAATTACAGCTTTGCTGACTTAGCCGTCGTGAACTTAGAAGGTTCCCTAGCTTGGCCCGTTACACGGAGCTTGATTGGTGAGCGCGCTAAGCCCAGAACGGACATTCAGATCTCAATACATCTATCGACCATGATCAATTAGGCCCTTCATCACCTATTACCATTCTAGGCAAGGAGAGAAAATTCCACCGCAAAGTAATTTTTTTTCTTCTTCTCTCTCTCGGTATCGGAGCCTCAAAGTAGATGGGTCTCTTCCCTCAGTAAGGTCGGTAACAGCCCGGCTGTGCAAAAATTATGCGTCGAGTAGTGGTAACAGGCCTGGGGGCCATCACGCCCCTTGGAGTCGGGATTCGACGGTCCTGGACACGCCTCCTAGCCGGGGATTCGGGGATTACTAGTGTTGCGGATTTTGAGCCTCAAGCGAGGTGGCGGGAGCTGACAAGCACTGTGGCAGGCCTTGTGCCGACTGGCGAGGGCGAGGGTCACTGGAGGGCATCGGACTGGATCAACACCACCGAGCAACGACGCATGTCCAAATTTACACAGTATGCAATTGCGGCGAGCAGCATGGCCTTGGAGGATGCCGGGTGGAAGCCTTCCGGCCAGGAAGAGCTGGAAGCAACAGGCGTGTGCCTGGGAAGCGGAATCGGAAACCTCGAGGAGATGTACAACACCAGCCTCGTACATGACCAAGGCGTACGACACTCTCTATCAAACATCAAAGAACTTGACTGACTTTTGAGCTAGGGTTACAAAAAGGTTTCCCCGCTGTTTGTCCCCAAAATCTTGATCAACATGGCTGCAGGGCACATCGCCATGAAGTATGGCTTTGAAGGCCCCAACCATGCAGCAACAACGGCCTGCACAACTGGCGCCCATTCTATTGGCGACGCCTCTCGGTTTATTGCCATGGGAGACGCAGATGTCATGGTTGCTGGGGGTTCCGAATCTTGCATCCATCCGTTGACTTTTGCCGGATTCGGCCGAGCGAGGTCCCTCTCGACAGCCTACAACCACGACCCGGCAGGGAGCTGTCGCCCATTTGACATTAATCGCAACGGATTCGTAGTCGCCGAGGGCGCAGCTGTGTGCATTCTCGAGGAGCTTGAGCATGCCAAAGCCAGAGGAGCGCGCATCTACGCCGAGATCAAGGGCTACGGGTGCAGCGGCGATGCTTACCACATGACAGCTCCTCGAGAAGACGGCCACGGAGCATATGTGGCCATGAAGAAGGCATTGAAAAACGCCGGCATCAAGCCATCGCAAGTTGACTACGTCAACGCTCACGCCACGGCAACGCAAGTCGGCGATACTGCAGAGGCGTCGGCAATCCGGCGGCTCATGGCGGGCGAAGAGGGCCACTCATCCGAGTCTGCCATTACAGTCAGCAGCACCAAGGGGGCAATTGGGCATCTTTTGGGAGCTGCTGGTGCCGTCGAGGCTTTGTTCTCAATCCTGGCCATTCACGAGGTAAGTTGCCCGCGTAATTCCTGATGCACCATCCTGACTAACAATGATTACAGGGAGTTGTGCCAGCAACCCTGAACCTAGAACAACCCAACGTCGACGCCAACTTTAATTTCGTGCCCCAGACAGCACAGGAGAAAAAGGTCGATGTAGCCATTTCCAACAGCTTTGGGTTTGGTGGGACTAACAGCTCGCTGGTTTTCTCCAAATTTACATAAGCTAGGCGGTTAGCTGTGTACAACCAATCTTCCCTGTATTACCAAACAAAAGTTTAATATTCTCAAATCCTCAATTCACAATAGTCAACATACTCTTGTTTCTGCACAGCCAACTTTAACTCGATTTCGAACCGTTTAGTGATGCTAATACAGTGTAAAACAGTTCATATGCAACTGTGTGGGGTCGATATGACATCCGTATCGCCGACATTCTCCCGGCCCACTCACATGGCAGATAATTTCTCTTGCCATTGAATTGAGACTGGATGCGGTCATGACGTGAAGGGCCCAGCCGAAATTCCTCCCCCTCCCTCAGTGCCCCTCGCCGTACAATCTTGCACAAAGCCGCAGCCTGCCCGCCGCCATGAGCCTAGCCTGCGAGACCTGCCGGGCCCAGACGAGGACTCTCGTCCGGGCCGCAATCCGCGCGGGCGCATCTCGAGCCACCGCTCCGAAGAACTTTCTCCCGCTCGCCGCCGCCACCAGAGCACCCATGCCGGCGGTGCCCGCCCGACACTTCAGCAGCACGCCGTCGAGGAATCTCCTCAAGGGCCTCGGGAGCGCCGTGGCAGAGCCGTACCGTGTCTTGGCCGCTACGGAGCAGCTGTTCAAGGCCGCCTCCAAGCACGCCGACTACCACATCACCGAGAAGGAACGCAAAGACGAAAAAGTGCAGCTGGCCGAGGATGGCGAGGAAATCGGCCACTCGCTCAATCCCACCGGAGCATGGCACGGCAGTACGTTTTTTTCTTCTTTACATTGACCTTTATTTTATAGCTGGCACTGACATGTACAAAAAAACAGAATTCGGGCTCCCACCCAGCTTCAGCACCTGGTCCCACGTTACCATGCTGCACCTCTACTTAATGAACACCCGTATACGCTGCTTCGACCGCGATGCCTTCCACAGCTGGCAGCACCAGATCACCGACCACTTCTTCTTCGAGTGCGAGAAGAAGATGCACATTGACCACCACATCACCTCGAGCGCCCTGCGGCAGCGATACCTCAAGGACATCTTCGTCCAGTGGCGGGGCATCATCCTGGCCTACGACGAGGGCCTGGTCAAGGGCGATGCGATCCTGGCGAGCGCCATCTGGCGAAACCTGTTCAAGGGATCCCCCGACGCCGACCCGCGCGCCCTCGTCTCCATTGTCGGGTGGATGCGGTCGTCGCTGATGCACCTCGAGGCCACAAACGACAACCTCTTCGCCTCCCAGACGCTCAAGATCCTGGCCAAGCCGGCAGACGCCTTCTGGGACCAGAAGACGATCGGGCAGGACGACGTGGTCGAGTTCGCCAAGCGGCCCGCGCAGGCCAAGGGCGCGCAGCAGGAGGATGTACCAGTAGGAGCGGCCAAGATCTCGATGAACTAAAAGAATCAAGATGAACGGAAAAAAAAGAAGAAAAGAAGAAAGCAGATCTGTATTATCAAATCATGTGGAGTAAGGATCCCAAAATCATGATAGACGAGGAAAGGAAAACAGCATGTATGAATAGGTTGCAGGCATGAGGGGCGGAACTTTGAGGATGGCATTTTGATGGCTGTACATACACGCATAATTCACGGATGATATCCCATCTCATTTTGCACCATAAAGAAGTTCATGGTTCTCTTGCATAGTGATAGGGTTAACTCTCGTGCCTTGATTGGGCCAGCCCTAGCGTTTGGTCAAATAACTTGATGAATTTTGCAGTATAACCACACGATCCGGGCGGGTTAGGATCAAGTGCAACTTGAGCTTAGCAGTTATTGTTCAATTGAATTAGTTAAATCATTCCAAGTAACATGAGACAAAATGTACGAGTAAAATCACGAAGCCTTATCTGCCTTGATAAAACAAAACCTCCGTCTAATCTACAGCTTGGAAGGGGGAAGCACTGCAACATCCTGGAATGGAATTCCGAGGAACCGATAGACATGGTTAAATCTACAATTCGGGTTAGCAAGATCTTACTGCGTGACAACATGTAAAACTCACCTGTCGCTACCAAAGAAGGCAGCCGTCTTGCCTTCGCTGTTCGTCACCCACAGCCACGGCGCTCCAAACGCTCCCTTCTCCACTGCCTCACTGGTCAAGTTCTTGACGCGGTCCCTCATGGATTCCCTTCCAGCCATGATCTTCTTGACGTCCTCTGCGGTGAAGAGCTTGCTGCCGCCCTGAGGCGTCTCGGTTGCCTCGGCCAGAGCGGCTTCAAGGTTTGCGTCTTCAACGAGGCTCACGTGTGGCGGTGTCCACATCTTGTGGAACAGAAACGCAAAAGTGGACAGGAATTTCTCTTGCGAGTAATTCTCCTTGATGAAGTGAAGAGCTCTCAGGGCGGAGATGGTCTTGGCCATGGACATGAGATCCTCGGGAGAGCCCTCATAAGGGAGCGAGAGGCGCTCAGCGGCGCGAAACGAGTCAGATGCAAGGTAGACGGCTTTGGCAGGGAGTGTCCATGGAGGCTTGTTTCCTATTTTTTCAGGAGCTCGTTAGAAGAAAAGTTGCATGGCAGCCGGGAATTCCCACGGAATGTCATACCGCTAAGGTTGTTGATGCCGCCCAGGAAGACGGGGATAAACCTGCCAGGCGAGTCAACAGTGTCCTAAACAAGCAATGCCATAAAGTCAATCGCATACTCTACATGAACATTGTGCGCAGCAAGCTTATCCAGGTTCTGCCTCAAGTCTGCAAACCCCACGTAGCTGTAAAAAGACACTGGAAACGGATCACTAATCAGCGAGCGACTACGAGACGGCCAGAGAAGCTCACTTACCAACGTCCAAGTAGCAGTCGATGCGGCCACCCATGATTTCTGGCGGGTTACTAGTGAAGCTTCTTTCTTTGCCAGATTGCTCTATATCGAAACGCAGCTTCACGAGATTGGACGGCCGAGGCAGTGCGTCATCAGCAGGGGATATTGTGAATGGACGAAAAGGTTCAAGATGGAGGCCAGGGACATTCATATGGGTGGCGGGTGTTTGTGGGGCAGCCGAGGCCCCGAGGTCTGGGGAAGGTCCACTCCGCCGGGGTGCTTACATGTTCCCCCGAGTCCACTTGTGAACAAAACGGATTCCTGGGGATATCAATATCATCTAAGCGGCCTTGTTTCCCAATATCCAAATCAGGAAAAATAATAAGGAAAATCACATCCTGACCTCCCCAATACAAATCTCCCCAGCCATGCCCACAGATAAACCAGTCGCCCTCATCGTCGGCGCCTCCCGTGGCATCGGCCGTCAAGTCGCCGTCGACTTCGCCAGGAATGGCTACGCCGGTAGGGCAATTTCCATCTCGTCTCGCTCGACAATTGATATACAGGGATGTTCACTAACCCATGATCGCCTTTTAAAGTAGTCGTGGCGGCCAAAACCATCAGCGACCCTTCCAAGCCCGTAGACCCATTCCCGCCAAACCCCAACTCCCCAGCCTCCACCATCACGACGGTTGCTCGTGAAATCACATCCGCAGGCGGTGATGCCATTGCTGTGCAAGTCGATGTCCGCTACCCCGAGAGCATCGAGGCACTCGTCGCCAAAACCGTATCAGTGAGTTTTTTTGCCGTCTATCAATTCCCCAACTCCACCACTGTCGCATGTTACTTACACGCCCTTGCGCCTGCCGACCTATGGCCGCATTGACGTCCTCATCTACAACTCGGGCGCCATCTACTGGGCCCCCGTGGCATCCACGCCGCTCAAGAGGTTCCAGCTCATGCAGCGCATCAACCCAGAGGGCCTCTACGCCACTGTCCAGGCCGCGCTGCCTCACTTTCACTCCAAGAGCCGCATCGTCGTCGTTAGCCCGCCTATCTACAGCCGCTTCTTCCGCGGCAAGACGGCCTACGCCATGGGCAAGGTCGGCATGAGCGTGCTGACAAAGGGTCTCGCCATGGATTTCGAGCGCGAGGGCCGCAAGGAAATGGCCATCACCAGCATCTGGCCCGCCGTGGTATGCTCAATCTCATGCAGTTGCACAGGCGAAAGCTAACAGCACGGTACCCGTAGGCAATAGAATCTGCCGCCACGGAACAATTCACACGCGAAAACCCCGAGGAAGCCAATGACCTTCGCAAGGCCACCATCTTCTCCGATGCCATCCTTGCCATTGTCAACGCTCCCCCGTCTGTTGTCAATGGCGAGCTGCTCCTTGACGAAGACTTCCTGCGAGACCACGCAGGCGTCACCGACTTCTCCAAGTACAACATCGTCCCCGGCGCATCTCCACGCCGTATAATGCCCTTGAAGCTTCCCGACTTGACAGTCGCAGAACAGGACGATGAGGGTAAACGACATGATAGCTCTAAGAAGAAATCCAAATTGTAAACAGGTGCTATATTTTTGGTTTAGATATGACAAATATAAGACAAACCAAGTGTACAACTGGTCGTATAGAAAACCGGGCGCTATAAGTGGATAACAACCCTCTAAGAACAGACGAATCTAGACCTCCTCCAGTTCCACGGCCGCAAACCCCTCAAACTCCAAAACAAATAGCATGAATGACACAGCCAATCACCGACCCATTGATTCTTCCCTTTACTCGTATTACAAGAACCTGCGCCTCGCCCGTTGCGTTCCCTGACACTATTCAAACCTTTGGCCTTTCAAGGAGACATGCTCCCACAGATCGTTCTGCACAGTCGATCAGAGGCCCTTTTAGAGATCAAGGTGCCGCTGGCTAAGCGGGCCCATCCCTTGCATGCTCTCAATGTCCCCAATCGTGTCATTGAACACCTGCGTGATATCGCCGAGAACCTTGGTACGATTCCACTCATGCCTGCTGCGCCAGATCTCATCCATAAGTTCCCGGTTGATCTGCTCCAATTGCTCGATGGTGCATCCGCTGGTGCCATCCGTCACCTCATGAAGGAAATTATCCAAGGCACCGTCAATGGCCATGGGCTGGGACGCAGATGCCGAGGAACCCGAGTTTCGGATTGAGTGTGGGTCATCAGTAGGTGCATCATTCAGCAGGTGAGCCATTCCCATGTGTCCCTTGGAGCTTGAGCTTCCAGGAGTCCGCTGCACTTGGGAATGGGATTGAGATGACGGAGGACTGCCAGATAGGTTTGCAGCAGGTATGGGGTTACCTCGTGAGAGGGCACCAGCCTGGGAATGAATCCAGGGATCATCTGTTGATGTATTTTGGCTGGCCATGATCAGGGTATCTGGGATATCACCCTCGGTATCATCTTCGCCTCCCCGGTTGTCAGCATGGGTCCCATTAGTATATTGCGTGCTAAAGTTCGATGAACGATGTGTGGACGGATCCGTGCTCTTTGTAGTGGAAGCCTCGTTTACTACAGCCGATGGTGAGACACCAGGTGGCAAGGATGTCACGGCAGACTTTTGTGAAATCTGGGTCATAGCTGTTGGGGCCATGCTGGCTTGGTCTTGGGACTTGGGCGGGGGGGCCATTTCAGACATCTGCGTCTCGTCATCAACGCCACTCATCTGGACATCACCCTCTCCGGACGCGTGCTCCCCGGAAGGATACGAAGTGCCATTGCTGAGGGGGTGAGAATCCTGGCCAGAGGCGTCATTTCCATTGGACAAGGGGCTCTTGACCTGGAACCGGGCCATTGTTCGCGAACCAGGAACAGCCTCTCCCAGCGTCACTGGGCCTTGAGAATCGCTGTCGTTACCACCGCCCAGATCAGACTGGACTCGGTCGACAAGTGACTGCATGGCTCTCCTCTTTCGCTCCTTCTCGGCAGCCTCTTTGGCGCGCTGAGATTGGCGCTGGTAGAGCTCCTCCCAATTGATATGCGCGGTGCTGTTCTCGATACTAGCGACATCAACCTCGACATTGCTCAAAAGCTCATTGGCCTTAAGAGTACGCTCTTTGTCCCCAATATTCTTGGCATCTCTTGCCATAGATTTAATATCAAACAAGAAATCCTTCGGGCGAGCATAAAACCCGTTCGACAAACGTTCTTCGATCGTCGTCGTCTCCAGGTTGTAATAGCATTTTCCGGTTGCCGTATCCCTCAAAACGTCATTGCCGTACTTATCTTTGACAATCTCGAAAGGTCGGGTTTGGTCACCAGCAAGATCCGGTCGCACGTAGTTTGGATCCGACTCAATAAAGAGATATTCAATCTGTGCCGGGGGGATGACTGGTTGTCTGAACTTTTTGTACTTGCGGTTGATTTGGTCCATGATGGGCTGAAGCTGAATCTTCAATCCATTCAGGAGCTGGTGATCTTTCTTTTGCGCAGCCTTCATTTCCAGCTTGGTTGGGGGCGCTGGCTGCACCGTGGGCGCAATCGGAAGCTCCTCAAGCACCCGCTTCTTGCGATTCTCGGGATCAGGGAATTCAGCCGGCTTCTTCTTGATATAGCTGAGTGTGGTAGCAAAGTACTCCATTCGATTCGTCTGGTTCGGGTTAGCAACTCTGATTCAACCTAGATTCCTAGAATGCTTACCCTTTCAGGTCGGGGAATCTCCATCCTGTTCTTTCTTGAAAATCCAAACAAATCACGGAAGAGATCATTGAGTAACTCTGGCTTTTCGCTCTCGGCCGTGGCCAGGAGAAGTACAGGGTCGGTTGGGGAGATGGACCTCAGCATGGTCTGGAAAGTGACCAAGGCAGCGGTGTTGGTAAGTGTTGCATACCATGCCTCGATGTTAGGGATGTAAATGACACTAGGCTTGTGCCGCCTCACTTCTGTGAAGAGGCCGACAATGACTTGTTCCGTGGGCTGATATAAGTGTTAGCAATAATTCCATGTTGCCATTCTCTGTAAAACTTACTCGTCCATCTCCAAGTAAGCTTGGAAGATCAAAGTTCTGGACATGCACACCCTCAAAATGGTGCAAGATAGCAGAAGAAAGATAGCCCTGACCCATTCCGCCAGCACCATAGATGATGAATCGGGGACGGAATATTCGAGACCGCTCAAATTCCTGCTGCAGCTGCTCTCTTCCAAAGCCGTGATCTGCTTCTTCGACTTGCTCGTACATAGCCTCCTCCAGAGCCGTCAACTTCTTCTTGCGAGGCAAAAGTTCATCCAAGGAACGCTTGGCTTGAGCAAATTGTGCACGGAGCAAGGGTTCAATGGACTTGGGAAGAGGTCGAGCACCAGATGTTGCCGAGCGCTCTGATGATGGGATGAGCTTTTTGATCGAAATCATAAAGTCGGTGGCATGCACCGAGATTTTAGTGGGGTCAACCACAAGCTTCTCCGTTGACGAGTAGATCTGAGGGTATGTACGTTGGATCGCATTCAACGAGGCCTCAGTGCACAGAGCTCGTAAATCAGCACCTCCATATCCTTTGGTATTCTCAGCCAATGAGTGCTTAAACGGTTCAGACAACCCCCAGTCTGCAGTGTGGATATTGAGAATAGACTTGCGGGCATCGATATCAGGCAGAGGGAAGTAAAACTCTCGATCGAAACGGCCTGGACGACGGAGAGCAGGGTCGATGTTATCCGGACGGTTGGTGGCACCGATAACAATCACCTGACCACGACCATCCATACCATCCATTAGAGCAAGGAGCGTGGAGACAATGGACGCATGAATCTGTTCCTGCTTGCTAGATCGGACAGGCGCGAGACCATCAATTTCATCAAAGAAGATGATACTGGGTTGCGTCTTTCTGGCCTCCTCAAACAGCAATCGAAGCTGCTTCTCAGCCTCACCAACCCACTTGCTCAGTGCATCGGCACCCTTTCGCATGTAAAACGAGATCTTACGGCCGCCTGAGCCAACTGAGTTGGCCAAGGCTCGGGCCAGCAATGTCTTACCGGTACCGGGAGGTCCATGGAACAGAACGCCTCTAGGAGGGGTGACGTGGAACCGGGTGAAAAGCTCTGGGTAGAGAAGCGGCAGCTGGACCATCTCCTTCAACTGATCGATATGGCCTTGCAATCCACCAACCTTGCTGAAGTCGACATTCAAGTCCACGCCCAGGGGATCGGCATCGGCAAGAGCCTTGCGGTCCTTGATCTTGCCAACATTAGGAGTCGCGCCCACGCCTTCGGCATTGAGACCCTGTCCACCTGGAAGAAGACCGCCAGGCGCAGCAGAGGTCGGGGTCATGCCAACATTTCCGGCCACATTGGAGCGGTGGACCATTTCGTCGTCGCTGCTGTCGGAATCAACCCCTCCAGTGGCTCCAGTGCCCCAGGGTCCGTTGAGGAGCGAGCCTGCACCACCACCGCCACCAAAAGGTCCAAATGTAGTGTTGAGGCCGCGCTCCCAAGTCTGGCCACCATTGCCACGCCCTCGTCGAGCTCGGGCGGTGGTTGGAGCGGCATCCTCAGCCTCCTCCTCCTCAATATTGGCAGCATTAAGTGGGGGCATGTAGTAGTTGACGCGGGCTCGAGATCGACGGGTGCTCTCGTGGTAGACGATCGGGGATTCTTTTCGGGGTCGGCGGCGCGAGCGGGAATCTTGTCGAAGCTCACGGGCCTCTTCGTTGAGTTCGTCGAGGTCGAAATCTGGCTCTTCATCTGCCGAGTCACGAGAGCCCCGGGCCGAACGCGTCCGGCGGTTTTGTCGACCTCGAGGGGTAGGGCTATCAATTTCCTCGTTGCCACGGCCCTTTTCGGAGCCCTCAGCATCATCCGAATCATCGCCCGGCTCAAAGTCACTACTAGGTTCTTGAGTCGATTTCTTAAGACCAGCTTTTCTGGTCAAGCGACGAGATTTTCGAGGGCCAGACTCAGAGTCAGCTTCCGCTTCGGCCTCCCCCTCTGGCTCGGCCTCTGCTGTTTCTGCTGGCCCAGATATACTGGCACGAGCGCCTCGCGTCCTGCGAGTGATTGGAACATCGTCGTCCTCATCGTCCTCAACAGTCTCGACGGGCTGATCCTCTCCAGCGGCATCCTCGCCTGCAGCATCCTCGTTGGAATCCTTCATCTCTTCGTCCTTTTCTTTAACCTCTTCCTCCTCTTCCTTCTTCTCGGGAGGCTCGTGATCCTGGGAGAGCTCATCAGGCTCGTCAGCATCGTTGGTTTCCCGAGAGCTAGTTTCCTGAGTTGCCTCTTCGATTGTTTCTGGCTTTTTCAGACCCTTGATGCCACGAGAGGACCTAGTGTTCCGTGCATAAGTTTCAGGACTTCGGCTCCGTGAATCTCGTGATGGAACAGCATGTCGACCCGAGTTGGATAATTCCATAAAGTCATCAGCATCTTCCGTGCGGGCGCGCGTCCGACGCGTAGTGACTGCTCCCGGGGGGACCTTGAGCCTAACAAGTCGCCTACCCACGGGTTTTGGGGGCTCTTCTGCAGTATTATCGGGAGCTTCGGAGGCGCTTTTAGAACTTTCTTCAAGCTCGTCTTCGCTGCTTTCTTTGTAGTTTTGTGGTTTTACGGCGACCTTTCTCGTTCGGCGGCCGGCGGCGTTGACTGGGGCATCCTCATCTTCCTCGTCGTCATCGAAATCTTCTTCGAAATCTTCTTCCTGGCTATCCGAGAGCTCGTCTTCATCGTCGATGTCGGATCCGCCGTAGCGATTGACTCGTCGGCGGCTGGGCTTGCCGCTCCTGGGTGGGCGAGTCTTTTTGGAGGTCTTGCGCGGTCTGTCCTCGGTAGGGTCGAAGTTCTCGTCCTCGGAGTCAGACTTGTTGGGGTCAAAGTCCTCGAGGACTCTCTTGCGCTTGGGAACCATTTTGGTCGGGCTCGGTGCGGATTAGGGATGTTCGCGTTAGGGATGCAGCGTGGAGCTGCTGCGCAGCTAGCGTGACTGAGAGAGCTTCGAAGGGTCTAAATCGGGCCCAGAGACATCAGCAAGGCATCATTTACGGTCGCGTCGATCATCGCGCAAAGCAAAGAAGATGCTGGGGAATCTCAAATCACACAGAGGCTATCAAGTTCCCGTTTCGCAGCAGAGACTTACCGTCAGCCAAGGTGGATAGTGCACGATATCACGAAGAGCCGTGCATGGGGTGGCCTAGTCGCACTTGAACTGGTGGCTTACAAAACGCGCGAGAGCCAGCGCGAGTGCAGCGAAAGAGAAGTCGAAAAAAGGTCACCAGAGAGCCTCGAAGCAAGCTGGCGCCTGCGTCGATGCGAGATTGTCGTGTTTACCGTCAAATACGGCTGAAGGCAAATTTCAGTCGCTGGTTTGCGCGTCTTGTTCGCGAGCGCTGAGCGTCGAAGGGGTTACGGGGGTGCGCCTCACGTGCAGATGGCGCGAAATACGAAAAACAAGGTGGCCCGTTTTTCCAGGCAACATGGCCCATAGCCCACCGTTTTTTTTTTTACTGCAGACATGACACCGCAACACGCAAGCAAGCATCATATGAATGCTTTCATGATTTTTTGTTTCCTACCAACAACATTTTTAACTGCATTCTACCTAAAAATAATTCGATTCGCTTTTTTCAAATCTGATCACACCTTGTGCTCACAAATCGCGCATTTCATGCCATTTTGCCCGGTTTCCCATGCAAACCTCGCCGTCAATTCCTGTTTTACGTTGCATCATACTCGTCTTCAAGCTTGCCCCAGCTCCCCAGATTTTCCATGTCGGCAAGCACAGCTCGAGGCTTGCGGCTCAAGTGCAAGCTCCCGTAGGGCTGATGGTTGACGGCACGTCACAAATCCGAGTCCCACCAAAATGTTGGACCTCTTTTCTTGATGCCTTGTTGCCTTGTTGCCTTGTTTCATTTCCAGGCATCAATACTCGTCATCCTTCGTAGCCAACCGAGCACACCAGCTTACCCTATAGGTCGCTCGTATTTCGCGAGCGTTCCAACTAGGGCCTTCCACGTAACTGCGGTGCCGATTTCCGACCGCATGCTTGGCTGACAAGGCAGCAGTCTAGAGCGCACCACACGCCAAGGTTTATGACCACGGCTTAACTCTGATGCCATCATTTGACCGTCTTGACCTTCTTGAGATTGACGCGTCACCAGGCCTGTCTATTCTTGGCACGCTTTACGCCATCTGGTGTTTGCTGATGTTTGGACGAGGGCCGTCTTGAGCGAGCCGGATTCAATCCCGACGGAACGGCTTCCCTGGGTCCAACCGTGCTATTGGCCATTCTTCAAGCTGTTACCCCTTCATGCATGGCACCTATTGTGGATTTGTTTTGGACTTATTTTGGAACTCATGATACTCATTGACTCGTAAAGGCTATAGTAGGTAACAATGTTGTACAGGATCGGATATCTTCTCCCATTCTTCCGTAAACTCCAAGCCCGTGCCCGCCCCTCTTGGGTAAGAAAACGCCTTATCATCCACCCATGTTCTCGTCCCGTACCAGACAGCGACGTCGCAAGAACTAACAGATGGCAAACATTCTGGTGGCATGCAATAAAATTGGAAACATGACGTATAAGGCCGGAGACCCCAGCAGCTTCTTCCTATCAATGCCTTCTGATGAATGACCGGGCGAGCTCTGTTAGGGATGGGCCACCAAACAACAGCTGATCGGTGTGTCGGCCGCAAGTGGTGTACACATTGACAGTTGCAGTGGGCTTGATAAATGTGTGAGACTTGGGTGGTGATGAAGGCGTGCCGTCGAAAACGGACACGTCGCTCGAGTACGAGCTGGTGCGTCGCTGGACCCCTGTCAGATTTGCGCGGATTGATGCCAGGGTTTTGGAGCGTACCTTATCATCCATCATGGCGGGGGACTCGAAGTAGTCTCCGCTTTGCCGACCGGAGGTGGAGGTGGAGGCAGTTGAGGTGCGGTAGGGGTTGGAAGAGCTCATGATGAGTGCTTTTTTTGTTTGTTTTTGTTTGTATTTTTGTTTGTCGGTAGTTGGATCTCGATTGTTCGAGAGACAGTCGTCAACGACTGCTGAAGTTTGCTTCTGGTGATGTGGTTTGGTGCGAGGCTCGTGTGGGAGCTTCTGATGGGTATCTCGGTGTTGGTTCTCTGTCGAACTTGGTCTTGTATCTTGACACGCCTGGTGCAAAGATGGGGAAAATGCGCAATGGGTATCAAGATGGAGGATGAGGGGAATCAGCATTCATGCACAACGGGTGATACGATGGCTTCTTAAATAAAGCTCAACACGGTGCGGTGCGGCTGACAATCTGTGATAGGCAATCCCATTCCCCTCCCCCGCCAGACCCCAGACGCAACGCCGTCACCAACGTAACCAACGCCCTACGGGGACCAAGAGCCAAGAGACACTGAAGTCAGCCGGGCGCAACCCAACCAACCCTAGCCGCATAGCTCTGGAGTATGACACATCGGCGACGGGGACGCGGGACTACGGCACCCGGACAGTAGTGCCAAGAGGGGCTGCCAAGAGGGCCAATCGCTAAGACGGCGCGGCGCATGCACCCTTGCGAGGCATGGAACTTCTCTAGAAGCCCAACGATCGACACCCACAGGGCACCAGGCAACAGGCAAACCCATTGTGTGGGGAGGTCGGCCCGGCATCTGACCCCGGAGGGTTGGCCGGAGGCTGACGGGACCCGCATCGCTGCCCACACGGCGTCCCCGATGCCCGCACCGTAATGCACCGTACTGCTGCACGACGCAATGCAGTGTCCCCGCAGCCCATTTCCCAGCGTCGACCCCACCCCGCCGCCTTGTCGCCTTTGCCATGACATTCAGATGGTGAAAAGGCGGCCGCCGCCCTGATTGGCCAGCACGTATCATCGCTCGCTTTTTCCATCAATCACGGCCCGCAGGCCCAAGACAGTCCTCATTATTCTCTGACACCTCAGACACGAAAATTACGACCATGCCAGTTGGAAATGCCGTGTCTGAGAGTCAAGTGCTAGCACCTCCAAGACATTATGCCTTTTCTTCTTCCTTTCTTGGTATACCTAATTGGAAGCCGCTAACCTCCGGGGACGCGATGCTTCTCAATGCAACCTTCTTCGAACCGTCTCGTTTTACGACAGACTTTATCGTAAATCTGGAACGGAATCAAACCTTGCCGGTGCGGAACATGGACGTCATATTTGTATAACAACAAGCGAAAAAGCCAATATCTCTCAGGTGCCGTCGAGAAACTCAAATCGCTCACCCGCCCAACAGTGAACCGCTCCAAGTACCGCACCTTGCTGAGCATTTGTACGATAAGGCCCGATGCGCATAAGATTCGCGCGTCACAAGGCTTACCGTTCCGGGGAGTCGGTCAAGTGTGTGCCGGCACTTCAAGGTTGGGCCTGAGCCGTAAGTGAACACCGAGATATGGGCTCGTTCAATCGGATCAAGAATGTAAAAATAGGCACATGTTTGCCGGCGATCATTCCCACCGTCGCGGTTGACGAAGCAAGATCTGGCCCCCAGAGCGCTACACTAAGCCCTACCGCTAGGCGAATGTCTTTCTGCCCACTGCATGTGTTCAGTACCTCTGCGCTTTGTGCATTCCAGCCCATGTCAGATTTCCAGCCTTTTCCGAATTTGTCCATATACCCGCGTAAGCTTCTTCGCCCAACCTACGGCCAGTCATACGGTGCGATTTGGTATGGTATTCCCTTGCATTGTCTTCGGCAGCGAGGATAAGTCGACGGAGGCGTCCTGATACGGTCTTGCGGATGTGAAACGAAACAGACATGGCTGAGATAGTGTTCACTTAGCTAATGATTTCTTCTTATATGTACTAATTGACATTATTTAGCAATCCGTTTGTCGTGACTGTACAGAGGCCTGTGGTAAAACGCCGGATGTGCTATCAGGGCAAAAGTATGAAAAATATGCATGTTGGCGCTTTGGGCAACGAAGAAAAGATTGCACCGAAGTCATATGTAGAAAAGTTCACTACCCAATTGAAGCAGCAGTCGATTATGTTGTGATGTCGTGGGTAATAGCTACACCAAATGAAAGAGATATTTGTATTTATCCACAAACCCTCGCCTTGACAGGCAGGCTCTGAAGGTGTTGCGGCTACGTGCTGCATCATCTCTGCCCACCGCCTCTAGAATCACTGCACAAATCCCCTCGAATATTTTTGTTGAGCTCCTTTATGGGTATGTGTTGGAATGCCGATACCAGAATGCCCGACCTAGCTTGAAGTGCTTTCCAGTTCAAATAAATTTGCTGGCAAGTTCTAAAAATATCATAGAAGCACGTAACGTAGAACAACATTCTCCCTAGGTAGCTTTACTCACATGCCAGCCACGAAAGCGGTTTGGAAATTAAGAGAGTACATAGATACTATTTGTCTCGGGGCTTGGTTGTTTCAGCTTCCTTTTCGAATACCATGAATGTCTATCACAACCTCAGATCTACCAGAGTCTAGGAATTCGATCCAGAGGATCAAGGCCGACTTTTTTATGGAGGCATTACCATTGCTTTAACTAGATCTCAGTACTGTCTTAGTCAAACCCAACTCGCGTTGATTATGTTGATGAGCTGCTTTGGTTGAGATTTTATCGAGTGGTTGCTTAAGTGGTTTCGAGAAAAGTGAAAACTTTGTACTCGTGCCATCGTTGGTAGCTTTTGCATACTTCCTATCAATGATAATGAGAATCAGTGAAAGTTTATAAGTGGAAACATATATCAATGCATTACTGGTAATCTGGTGTTTGAAACACATGAAGGGTTTTGTTCGCAGTATTGTGATGAGTTCTGCATATGCTTGGAGCGCAGAGTCATCCACACCCAAAGTCTAGTTTGATGACATATCCGCTAAACTTGGTGGGAGCCAGATATAGCGCTTATTTTTTTTTTTATGTTGAGGACTCAATTACCGAAAACAGAGTTCTGCAAATACTGGGAACTCAATGAGCCCGAGATTTGGCATGAGCACCTTGACCCTTCCCCTCGTTGGAAAAAAACCAATTTCTGGCCATTTCTAATCGTCAAATATAAAAACGGGCTTTTGGGGTCATTAGTTGGCAATTTGATCCCCCTATATGAGAGGGAGGGCACCTGAGTATTTGGGCTCCTTCAGAGAAAAGAACGACTTGGCAAGATTACTCGAGGATCAGCTCTGTTCCTCTTCTTTCTTCGTGGTGATTTTTCATATCATGTTAAATTCTCATCACGCAGACAAATTTTTCGGTGTTGATAAGAAAAAACTGGACTTCCGCAAGTCATCTCACGTATTTGGTGATGACTGTTATCGGCGGTCAACACTGGAATCCTGTCATCAACTTCTCATTCCAGATCGGGCTTGATTTCACCTAAGAAATCTCAACAGTATGCACGTGAAACAGTGGTGCATCCTAGTCTTTTCTTCTTCTCTAATTGTAATTGAGTTTCCTCTGAGAAGAAGTGCTCAAGGATGAAATACGTGGTACGCTGGGATACAAAAACAAAAATGGCTAAATACAATACGACCTTAACGATATAAACCGATTCAATCCATTCGATGAAATAGACAAGAAAAGAGATATCAAATAGTCTGGATCGCTCATTTAGGCACAATATGTTCACATTCCAGCCAATTATTGACATTGTTTGATAAAGGGCTGTGCCTAACCTATATCCCCATTTATTCTCGTATTGAACTTCGCTGTGGGAACCAAGCACAGCCAGTTTAAAGTTGCATGGCTTGTTATGATGGTCTCCTGGGTTGAATTCTACATAGAAAAACAATAGTTGTTTGCTTTACGTGATAAACCCGCGCGGGATCTTACATGTGCAACCACTCAATAGCTTGTCCCCAGTAGACACACACGTTCGGTGCCATTGTATAGGACGAATCGGAAGACTGCAAGATACTATTGGACTACTTTGGCACCCATGCTCCCGTAAGAATGCTTGTTTGAAACTCAATTACAAGCGGCTACGATTTGTAAGCCTCGGGAGCGCTCTGGATCGATGCTGTGCCATCCCGCCGAGCCAGGCCGAAAGTATAGAGAGTTTATTCGGACAAGGGTATCATGATAAAGTGGAACTGTCATTTAGGTGTACCCTTCCAAGTCCTTCCGTGGTTCCGGATACACTGCTTTGCTGGTGGCGGCGTATGTTTTGGAAAACTGGTCAAGCATCCCGCGTATCCAGACCTGGGCCTCGGCGCTCGCGAACTCGTACGCGATGCGAAGCGAAAACCCAACGCGGTACGGTCCCATGATGCCCTTGGCGATGCAATCGACGCTCCGGAGAATATTGGAAACGAGGCTGCACTGTTCAGAGTGCGAGTCGGGCACCGGGGCTCCGCACTGCGCCATCGTCTCCTGCAGGATCAGCATCGACGCCCAGTATCCCAGATGCATGGCGCCCGCCCACGGCGACTGGTACTCGAAGATTGTCGGGTATAGCAGGGCGGTGGCAGGGTTAGTGGCGGCGATCTCGGTGTGCTGCACAAGCGGAAGTGCGGTGAACTCCTCATCGTACCATCTCTTGAAGCTTGCCTGGCTGGTGCCGGCGACATGGGCAAGAATGGCCAGCTGCGCGGGCTCGACGGGGATGCGCACCTTGTTCGCTTCGCGGACCATGTAGCCCCATTTGAGCACGCTCGGCACATCAACCAGCCTTTGGAAGAAGCCGTCAGCGACGAGGATGGTTTCGGCCGGAGTGCCGGGCGGGTGGACGAGACACCTTCCTCTGTCGCACATGATGGGCCTCCATTCCGGTCGCGATAGGAAGCCGTCTTCCTCGCCCGGAAAGAACATGTCACTCATCATCTAAGCAAATGCGACGGGGGGTTAGTTTTGGCCCGTCAAAGTAGCATTGAGGAAGGGCACTGCCGTGGGTCAGGCCGAGCCAGATCCACAACCCCGGCCCAGAATGCCAGAACCAGCATCCACTTGGAGTCAAGGGTATAAGTGATATGCTATATCGCGTCATGCAGATGCAAACCATGGGATTGAAACCCCATACCGCAGACGATAACGGCATGACGGGTTTAAAGGATGTGCATGGAAGATTCCCTGCCACGGCCATTCGGCTGGCAGAAAACAACCACTGACACGCAGGTCTCCTGCATGGCTGATCATCATGTCGCTTGACTCGGGGACCGCCAATCTGACCCGGGGCAGCAGCTGCATGCTTTCTGACTCAATCCTGTGACATGAAAGGAAAAAAAAAGATGAAAAAAAAAGACGGACACACATACAAGAATACTACGGAACGACAGCAACATGGCTGCATCCCAGCCCTCGGCGTGAGCCGCTGGACCACGGCGCTCCATCAAGATGCCAATACCCTTGGCATGCTGGAGCCAGGTATCTGGGGAACTGGTTCCCGCAAACAGCTGATTGGACCATCAGTCATGAACCATGGGGAGCCAAGAAACGAGCAGAAGAAACATATGAAAACGATCAGGAACTACCTCAAAGTAACACAACAAGATGGCGGCAAATAAGGTTTCGGAGGATCTCCATTTTGACGGATGACGCAATGCGGCCTGGAGTGCGTTGAGGGACTTCCCGTAAACTGTTCGACTTTGTGCGACCAGCTGTGAGTTGGACGTTTCCTTGCCAGCCAGATGCAGGCTGAGTGAGCAGATGGCACCGTCGAGAAGGGCTTGCGTGCCCGTACTGTCGGGCCCAACCCATTTGATCAAGCCAATGATATCTGGGGGCGCCGAGGGGCAAAAGTTCTCAACCATCTGGTAGATGACATGGCCTCTCATAGGCTGCAGAGGCTGATATATCGGCGGCGTGAGAGGAGGCGTGAGCCGGGGCACCGCCGTGACGGTGACCCGGACGGGACTGGATCTGAAAGTCAGCGTCCTCTCAAAGGGAGACGACTCGCTAGAGCCGGTGCTGGCATCGCTGCTGCGAGGGTCGTCGGCCTTTGCCTTTCCTCGCTGGCGGATCTGGTGTTTCCCGGCCACGAACTTGAGGCGGCGGTCATAGCCCGGGCAATCGGCGCCGTACTTGATGCAGTTTCCACATGCCGGGCGCGCCTCATCACACTTGACTCTGCGCTTCCTGCAGAGCTGACAGCCACTGCTACGCGGCACACCGACCATGGCCTTGGCCGCAGTGTGTTTGCTGTTGCTGCTCACCGCTTGCTCGGCACATGTACAGTGCTACACTCGGCGATAAAGCAGCCTTCCCCACGCCTTGGACGAGTGAGGCGACCCAGCACCTCCGGAGAGCGGGGTAGCAGTGTCAGATAGTGATGCGCAATCGGATCGTCCTTTTGGCGATGCACCCGGATGCAGCTCTCCCAGTCGGGCTTCCCAGACCACAGGGCTCAGGCCGGAATTCCTTCTCTACACGTGCCGTGGGCTGCGTTGGATGCTACTGGGCGAGATGGAAGGGCGGTAAGTTCAAGTTGGCCGGACCGAACCGTCTCAGGCGCAGTGTAAGCGGGTTGTGGCTGCCATGGTTTTGAGGCCGGATGAAAGAGGGCTGAGGAAATAATGCTCGGCGAGTGAGACATGCCCTTGGCCAGATTGAGCCAATGTGGCGGCGGGAGAGGGTAGGGGGGGTCATGCAAGATATTGGCACCCATCAAGGGCGAATGCCCAATTCTCGGGGAAGCAGCCAAGTCAGGAATTGGGAATCCAATGAAGCCGAGATGCAGAAGGGCAAAGTCGCATCCGCGTCCCCGTTTAGCACATCACCCCCCCAAGTGCCTCCGTTGAAGATCTTTGGGTGTAACACCCCGCCGCCAGGGGAATATCCGCGGAGAGGGCAGGCTTTGGGAATGGTCAAAAGGCGAAAACTCGTACAATCACACACGTTTTGTTCACAACAAATGAGACACGGTCTTTGGGTTGATCCAGGAAGGCCTAGACCGGGCTGAGCTGGGCTGGGCTGAAATGAGCTGGCCACTTCAACCTGCATGGAACTATTTGCAGGCAAACAGCATACTGTTGTCTGCTGGGGGCCTGATCTGGGGAGGATGTGCGAATGCGTCCATCCGGCATGTACACGGACGGATTGAGTCAGCACGCCGCGGCCTGGTGAGGGGGGTGAGGAGCCCGAGGGAATGGAAAAGATGGGCACGGAAGGCAACTTTGCAATCAATCAAGCGAGCAGGTTGAGCGAGATTGATTAATGAAGAGGGGGCATGATCGATGCGCTGTAACAGCATTCCCATGTTGTCACGACGCGGATAATTCTCCTGGCTGCAAGAAAGCCGCCGTGGGTTATCTCCTGCTCATCCTCAGATAGATTGAGCGATCGGAGTGTCTGGGGATCACCCCGGGGCATTTGCCTCTTTTTTCTTTTAATCCTGCCAATTGCTGGGTGGAATGCTCATCAATCGGAAACTCGCCGCATGGGCCACGACAAGCCAAGAGTGCTCGGCTTTACTCCTCTCCCCAAGGCAGGACCGAGCTCATGGGATTGTCATCGTCGCCATCGCGTGTTTCTGTTCTGTCTCTGTGTCAGCTGGACGGGCCATCTGGAAGCCTGTGCCGGGAACATTGAGAGGGGGGCCGTCGGGCAATGATTGCCGTGGGAACACGGCGCAACATGTCATCGTTCTGTTGCTGCAAACCAACAAGACTTTGGACGGACGAGCTGGAGAAAAAGAACTGGGGCTCGCCGAGAGGCTGAGACCCTAGCTCTCAAATTTATTACGTCGCAAATCATCAAAAGTTACTTCAGATTACTAGACTTGCCGGCCACTGCCAGAGGCAGGGTGACGGGGCCATGCAGGAGGGGTAAAGTATCCTCTGCTCCCTGTATCTTGATCATCATGGAGAGCCTCCGGGCAAGTCGGGCACCCTGGCCGCCGACAAACGGGTGGGAATATCTCCATGTCAGGTAATCAAATAATCAAGAACATTAGCCTGTAATTGCGGGAGCTTAATTTGCAATGAGCCAGATTGCTCCATACGTCGTGTTCCGTGCTCAAAATTCCCCGATCCTGGACTGGGAGCGACGGGGGCTGAGAATCGCTCGAGAGGTTGGCACGGCTTGCAAGCACCCTTACGAGGGCCGCAGCCGAACAAAGCGCCCGCCAAACTAAGACGCATCGCGGCTGCTTGGTGGTGCTTCCGCTCGTGCTCGTTAGCGAGAAGGATCACCGGCGTTGAAGCCATCCCCAACGAACCCCGCGTGTGCATTTCTTCCAGGCGCAAGGGGCCGCGGCAAGGGCCAAGGGGGGCCATCCTGGGCCGCGAACATGGGTTGCAACGTCTCTGTACATGAGGGTGGGCATCGACCGCCTAGGTTGCTTCCAGACGGCGTGGGGTTGGGCGAGACGTGGCTGTGAGCGGCAAAGCACATGGCCCGACTTCTGCGCAGAGAACTGCCAGCCCACCTGTGACGTCTGCCCTTGACGCGTCGTCTGTCCATATCCAATCTTCATTCCTGGCGTGGGAGGATTACGGATCGTCGTCGTCGTAGTCGTCGTCGCTGTCGCCGCCGTGTTCCGGCTGGTCGGCCTCGGGTGGTGGGGAGAGCATCGGGTGTTTGAGCATGTCGTGGCTATATTTTGGTCCATATGTGTCCGTTGTAAACGCGTACGCAGCTCCGCTAGCAGCCGTCGGAGCTGGGGATGGAATACCGTGAACCACCAGAATCTGCATTTTGGTGTGGTGTAAATCGCACACAGCATCACTAACAGTGCACACCTGGGAAGAGGTGTGAGACAACTCAATACCCCGGCTCCAGCTTGTTTCATCTCAAGCGCGCCACTCGAACTTGCATCCTTGTGAGGTCGATGGGTTGGCGGGCCTGACATTGTTGTACACCCCGGAGCCCGTCACATCATTTGAATCAAGCAAAATGCGATGTGAAAGGATAACGGCCAATTTCTCCATAGCCACACCCTGTGATTCGCGTCCTGGTATGGCATGCAAGGTCGGTAATGCAGTTGTTTGCCGACATCATCTGATGCTGTAGTGCACCTTTTCTTGCTGCTTCCTTGCCCGACTTCACCTCGATGATCATCCCTCTTCTCTATCGTCCGTGTGTCCCTGGGGTAACCTCTTTTAACCACGGGACCGGGATCGTATCTTCAAGGCCGAGGACCGGCAAGCGAGAGCCACTGGCTTTTTTTTTTATCGGACTCGAGGACTACTCCGGAGGTGGATGAAGCCGGCACTGGCGGCTACTTTGGGGGTTAGCGTCCCCTGTGATTTTGTCCATGTCGCCACACAGCCAAGCCCACCGCGCCCGTCAAAGTACAAGTGAGTGGGACGACCGACTTTTGATGGTCCTCAAGCATTTGGACCCTCTTTCCGTTACCCTAGTCTAAAAATACGTAGCCTGCCCGTGCTTGCGACGCCCGCTGATCGTGAGAAGCGAAAAAAAAGGAGACGGTTGGTGATTGCAGGTTACACGAGAGGAACAGTTGCGACTATGTGAAGAAGAAAAAACTACATGAATCAAAATAACGACGGCCCTAAAGTGAGACCTTCAGGACCTGATTAGACATTGGGACCTTGCAGAGAGCGCAGGCATCAGCATGTCATGCCAGCGGGAATCCATAAGCGTACGAGCAAGTCTCCTCATAGGTTGACTGAACAGAGTGCCCTATCACGACCGGATTCTTGTCAGGTTTCGTGCATTGGGGTCTTTGACCTTTGCTTTTGCTTGTCTGGAGGGGCTCCAGTGGGACTTGTCTTGGCCTACCTATTCTAGCATCTCAGGCAATGTACAGTACATCTGGGGCTGCCATCCCTTTTGAACTCTCTCCACTTAGGCATAGGTGGGTTCCACGTTCGTATGCGACCATATTGCCTCACTTTGGGGCTACTGCAGGATGTGAGGGCGACAAATCTGAAGCGCACTGTTCCACGGGTTCTGGCGTCGGCGCCGGCATCGTCTCGATTCTACTTCAGGATGGAGGCAGATGATTCAGTGCCGCGCCCATGTTCGAGACTAGGGGGAGAACGACGTGCCGGCAAGCCACAGCCCTGGCCAGATGATGCAGGAGGCAGGGACCAATTTGATTTCGATCTCATGGGGGCCATGCGACCTGGTCGGATTGGTGTCTGCTACGGGCTACTCCCTGGAGGGTTCGTCCTTCTTGGGAATAAGGACAATTTCCTGGGTTATTCTGGGGGGCTAGTTCATAGGGCCGATCCAGCACTCGCGCTGACGAGGTGCAAGCATTACGGGCAGGATCTTGCCATGTACTGGTACCAACCGCTTGGTGGGTGCCGTCTTGGGTGACAGCGATGGCGCAAAAAGCGCTGAAACCTGGGGGCTTGCCAGCGATCGACCAGCAAACTTGCGAATTGAGTGTGAGAGGGATTCTGATGCGCAAACTTTCATAATGCCGATATTTTCCCTTTGCGAGTGACATCGACTGCACAAACAGACACCCGGCGCAGATGCCGGAGCAGAGGAGGACAGGGAGCGGCCTCAATGCGCGAGCCCCAGGCGTCGCGGCGAGGCTAAAGCACGGGGTATCGTATTGCTTATAGAACAAGTACGGTACCGCATGTGGATGGGGTAGGTATTTGCGCTTCGGCTGGGTCCTGGTGCTAAGCAACGGGTGACCGACATCACCACCCGCCGGTTGCCCGCGTCTGGTGGACTCCTGGGTCTTTTTTGTCTGAGTCCTGGCACTTCTTCCCAAAGGAGGGACAGTCGCATGCACCAAATGAGGGAGTCGGCTCCACTTGGATCCCTTGCCTGGCCTCTCGGTAGGCATATCCGTAGGTGAGCAGGGACGGTAGGTACATGACTGGTGGCAGCAGGCAAAATCGAAGCGTTGGTACCCTGGCGTTGGTCTGGGCTCCAGAGAGCCAAGCGGCGCAGGCGGGATGGATGGATTTGGCTTCCAGACAACAGCACTGAAGCCATCGTTTCGTCAAACGGCGAGCTGAAAATGCCTGGGTCAACAATAGCGGCACCACCGTCCACAAAGGGTAAAACGGGGTGGATGCCGAGGCGGAGATCTTCAACGTTTAAACTCAGGACAATTGGGGCAAATGATGGCGCGCAAAGCGATGAGCAGTAGGACCCTGAGCTGACCCGGGTCAGTCAGTCAACCGTTGATCTGGAACTTGGCTGTCCAAAAAGCTTACCATCTCGCTATGACGGAGAGGTCGACATAGTGGCCTAATTGCCCCATGGAAGATCTCCCTTGTCTAGCGCAGGCTCGTTCAATGCCATGGCCAGCGTCGGGCCAATGGGGAATGCGCGGTCCCCTGTAGCATCAACGCGACCCGCTCAAGGCTCCTTGGACTGGCTCCTTTTAGGAACAAGAATCGTCTTGGGGAATCCTGGAGACGTGCCAGGATGGCACCACAGGCAAACCTCGTGTTTGGTGGGCGTGTGAGGGAGTGGTGGTGTGCTGAACCAGTCCAGTCCAGTGAGAAAAAGAGGGCGACGAGGCGTGTGTGGGAGCGTGTGGGAACGTGCTGCCAATCGCCCATTGCGCTCTTGGCAGCTGTGTGTTCTAGTGAGGTCCCTGGACTGGTGCACAATCGGCGCTTGTACCTGTACCGGCTGCCTTGGATTGCCAATAGTTCCTGGGCGGGTTTATTATGTCGTCACTTGGTCATCTCCCTGTGTACTGCACATGAATGCAGTGCAGCCGCATTGCATGGATCGCAGAAACATGACCGGTGCAGAACTCTGGAGGGTGGATAAGGCTTTGCATGGCATGGCAGCCGTGCGATGATATGCAGCCTTGCCTTGCCATGCCGTCTATTTTCTTTTCTTTTCCCCTTCTGACGGCAATCTGTATGCGCTCAAGGTGATGGCTTCTGCACGTCGACGAGTTCCATTTCGGGGCGTCCTGCGGGCGTGGCCCCCTAACAACAGAAGGCCGCCCCACTGCGAAGCAGACGGTTTAGGGGCGAGCGAGCCATTGACTGGTGGATGTCTAAGGCGGTGTCTCGCGGGCCCCACTCCTGCTGGTCGCTGGACGGAGCACCTCGTGAAGCAGATTGCATTGAATGTACAGTACCTTCTGACTAAGGTACGCGCCCCGTCGCCTGTACAGGTACAGTACATGTGCCTCTCCCGTCCCTCCAGCGTCAGCCAAAAAGGGTGGGCAACGGCGGTACGTACCCCTCACCCCTGCTTGGTGCGCCTGCGCCCAGGGCCACTCACGGCGACGGGACGTGTTGCTGGCGCCGGGCCAGGAGACTCAAGTCAGGGCCTGGCCGTTTCTTTTCCCAAACCTACCACCACCGCTGTCTCCGACACTACACGCATTTCCATCACCACCTTCTCACCCAGACCTCTTATTGTTCTTACTCGTTTTCCCCTTTCTCCTTTTCCTTCCTCCCCTTCGCTCACGACATCGCCATCGCCATCGCCGTACTCCGTCCTCCCTCGCCTCCGCCCCCCTTCACGCCCTGACGCCCCGTATCTTCTGCTTTTGGTTGCAGCCCATCTGCCGTGCCCCCCTTTCTTCGCCCTCCACGATTCCCAAAATCCTCACTGGACGCCGAACCCGACTCGTCCGGATTTCTCTGACTAAACGTGAGCATTGCATTGCGTCGCACATATTCGTCATTTTCAACGTCTTGCCCCGTTGCGTTTGCATTCGTTCGTCACTTGCCTCTGTTCCTTCCAAAGAACCCGTGACAACATCCATCACCGGAAGTCTGTCCTCCCGCCGTGCTCGATTCTCTCCTCCGAGCCCGTAATACTTTCTTTTCCGTTTCCCCGTCACTCGATCGAACGTCGACGATTTTCCCATGTCCTGCCACCTATAGGCCGAGACTCAAGGTGTCTGTTGTGACTCTTGATCGTCGCCCCGTTCAATCCTCTTTGCAACCATCGCTAGTCGAATCGAAACTTGCCCACGGCTAAATCGAGTCGACCCTTTTTTGACATACACTCGTTCCTGTCTTTGGCCGCTGGCGTCCTTGGACCCCAACGCCTTCACGATCGTTATTTTCTTTTCTTGCTTGTTCGAATAAATCACCCAAAACAAAACAAACAAAAAAAAAAGTCAGTCCCAGCTCAGCCTCGACTCCACCTGCAAGCATCAGGGGAAATTCTTTGACGGCAACACTCCGTGTAGTCTGAAAGACTTCTCATTCGACTGTTTCATATCTTGAATTACTCAAGCGAGGAATCGAAACTGCATTATAGATCTCGCTGAGCGAATCGTGAACTAACATTCTTTTGCTATTGCAGTTGCGGCTTGCCTTTCATAATATTCTGCCCAACGACTATTCCTCTTTGTCTCTACGAACATCCCCGAACGACGACAAGAACCTAGTCACGAATTGCCTTGCAGAGATTGTCGTAGTTGACGGCTCACCACCCTGACAGCGGATTCCATTCGAATTATGGCCGCGCTTGTTCAGAACTACCCTCAGCAGACCGGTACAACGACGATGATCCAGACACGACCAACCTCAACCACCATGATGCAAAACCAGGGCCAGTCCAACCACCCCTACATAACCGGGTCTTCCCAGGCCCCTCGATCACCCTATGGAGTGAGCGCTCCCGGCTACCGTGGGAGCTCTGTTCCCGTCCAACCCTACGCTTTCACGAGCACTCCAACCTTGAACCAAGCACAGGCCTGGCAGCCTCACGCCCAGCAGAACGCCCGAAACTATCATGCCAACGCCAGCCAAGGTATGCGCCAGTACAGTTCCTCGATGACGAACCTTCCACTGGGTCTTGGGCAGAGTGGCTCTCGTGATGATTCTGCTCTTATTACTGCCCGGAACATTGTACCCGCTCCTCGACCTCAGTCCGCATATCTCAGTGGCCCCTCCCAGCAATCATCTGGCTCCTCAAATCAAGCAAAGGCGGCTCCGGATAGGTACAGACGGACGGCCAACACACAGCAAAACCAGCAGAGCCAGCAGAACCAACACGGTCGCTCGCAGAGCACGGGCCTCCCCGGCAACAACGCGATGTTGCCCGCTGTGCAGTTGTATAATGGGCCAAATCCTCAGCGATCAGCTGTGCCTAACCGGCCAAACAGTTTCTACGGAGCGGTGCCGGGGACTTCCAAGGATGATATGCACGTGTACCCCGCCACTTCAGAGGATGCAAAACGGTTTCGCCGACGAAGCATGCATTCCAGAGAAACTTTTGAGCCACCCAAGCCCACTGTTCCTCCCAAGAACGATAGGCCGGTGGAAAAGGATACGAGAAATCTCAGAGTCGTTTCGAACCCTTCGCCTCACACCCGTAGCGGTAGCTCCGAAAGTGTAGTCTCGAGCCGCAGTAGTCAGTCTCGACCATCTTCGGTAAGTTCATGCCACCCATGCATTGCCCAATCGGGTCATGCTGGTTCAAGTCTCGTCGCTAACAAGGATTGATGCAGGCTGCCAACCGTAATGGGTCGGCTCCCCCCGGCAACCCCTCCTCCTCTTCTGACGAAACTGCAACCAAGCAAGATCACGCCAAGTCTGTGAACGTTCCGGCGCGAGGCTCGTCTTCCGATGCGACCAAGCGCACAATCAATCCCTCACCTCTCTCTAGGCCCGCTACCATGGCCAACGACGTTTCTGACAAAAGTGCCCCTTCACCATCAAGCAACCTGGAGTCTCCGGCGGCGAGGCAGCTGGCTGCCATTAATCAGAAGGGGCGCAAGGGGAAGAACAAGACGTCAAGGCTCCGTCGCGCCTTTTCTTTCGGCAGTGCTGCAGATTTCAAGAAGGCTGATGAGCCAGAAAGTGGAGACAAGGGCGAGCCTGCAAAGCTGCATAAGGAGCCCACTGCGGAGGAGGCCTATGATGCTGAACAGGCCCGAATCGCCGAGCAACAGGAGGCATCTGGGCTGGGACACAGCATCTATGGCGGCCGATTCTTCGGTGGCTCCACCGACAACCTCTCCATTTCTTCCACGGCTTCCTCAGCGTCTATCATGATCCGTAAGATGGGACGTGGAATGAAGAAAAGCACGCGATCCCTGGTTGGGCTCTTCAGGCCCAAGTCTGTGGTTGGCGTCCCAGCTGCTGATGGGCCTATTCCCGAAGCAAGCCAAGCAGAGGTGTCCATCGTCACAGTTGAAGCCGAGACCCAGCGAGTGAACGTCACTGCGGAACCCAAGTCGTCAGACACCTTCCCACGCCTCGAGCGCAACTCCATCGACACCAACCTTGGCGCCGAAATCAACGAGCGCCTGGGAAGCTCGGGCACTGACAATTCTAACTCACGTAAGAGCATCGTCGGAGGCGATAAGGAGCGTGCAGAGGTTCTCGCGGCTGTTCGCAAAGGAATTTTGAAGCGTAAGTTGCGTGATTTATCTTTATGAAGACATTTTACTGACAGATCACAGGCCCAGGCTCCTCAAGCCCTTCTATTCGCCCTGCCGACGCATCTCCTGAGCTGGATCTCCCCAGTGTTCCTGCCATGAACGACTCGCCTAACTCGAGTGCTCCTAGCACACCCAACGATGAAGCCCAAGGTCACCGCAGAACCGGATCTATTGCCATTGGCAGCGAAGACTACTTCATGACTGCCTTGAGACTGCGCCAGGACTCCAAGAGCGCTCCCAACACTCCCCATGGTACCGTTAAGCGAAATGCGACATTTTCTCCCCGCATCGTCTTCTATGACACTTGGCCAAGCCAGGAGTATGATCGACGCGGCGAGGTTGCTACTTGCAACCGCCTCACTCCCATGCTGGCACAGCAGATCAAGGAGGAGCTCAACTCTTTCAAGATGGTTAGTTGATGTGATATTCTCCATAGTAAGATTGTGAAGCTAATTCAGGTACAGGAGATGGAGGTGCACGAAACCTCGAAGATTTACACGCACTTTTTCTGATGATGGCAATGCCTATATTCTTACACTACACATCCTGTCATACCATGTTTCATTTCCTTGATGACCGGCCGCGAGGCCCAAAGTCATGTGTTCGACCATATTCACTGCTTGAGGCGTTCAGGGAACAGCATAGTAAGGTGTCAATGGCGTTTGTCACTTTACCACTCTCTACATGTCACGTGGATTTAGACCAAAGAGTCATACATTTAATTTTTCTTTTTTTGCAACAGAAACAGGGAAACCCGAGGGGCTAGGGCTCGGAGCTGGACACTACAAAGCCTAATGAGAGGAAGGCGACGTGACCAGGCGCGGCTGGTAGCTGTCTTCATGAGCTGGCCATTCCCTCGTCAGATGGGAGTTATGGCGCCACTTGTTACAGGACACGGCAGTTTCTTATACGGGACGAATACCGGGCGGGCTGAACAAGACGGACGAATGTTTTCTGAACTGACGGAACTCATGGACTGGGGTGAAATTGGAGGAGGCGATGCGATTCGATGCTCATCATTTTCCTATATCTTTTTTCTATGTTGTGGGATGTCTCTATAGCCGGACTAGTAAATAAGTGAGATGCTCCAGCATTGCCTTGGACGTGCTCTGGACTAATCATACTTGGTTGGCCTCATAACTTGCACACGGTGTGACACGGACTGAGAACGTTGAGATGAGATGAAGAGATGACTAATTGCTAGGACAACGGCGTCGAATGAGGCAAGCCGTTGCCCCTGATCGGGGAATTGGATCCAATTTGGGCTAATTGGAGTCCGGTACGGTTGGCTTGGTCGGCCGCCACTATTTGTGTCAAGGCGCATCTAGGTTGGGACCAGGGACAAGTATCGGTACAAGTATCGGTACATCCTTGGACCCCGACGAGGCTGATGGAACGCCACACGAGGCCCTTGAATGAGACCCCCACCTTGTCCCCGCGTTTCCAGCCACAGAGCCTCAGCCTTCCATCCACTTCCCGTTATGGCTGAGGCTCGTGGCTGGCATTTCGGACCTTTTTTTTTTTCTTTTTTTCTTCTTTCGTAACGTCTCTCTGGCTGCGCTCACCACCTTGAAGCAACTTTGACGATCGTTGCGCATCCAACTGACATTGTACCGCCAGCCTGGAGCGTTTCGTTCAGAAAGCCTGGCTCCGGTCGGTTCCGGGGCCCAGATCGACTACTCGATTCTCGCAGCCGACCTTTTTCGCAAGGCGATCAAGCACCATGACGTCCAACAAAGACCAGAGCCCCGCGGTGGAGCGGGCAGCCAAGTTGCATGGGAGGGCCTTTTATGAGAGCATTGGCAGCCCAAAGTTTATCGTAGCTCCAATGGTAGACCAGTCCGAGTTTGTATGCAGACCCTTCGCTCCTTGCATCGTGTTTCAACCTTGTGCTCACTGCTGTGATTCTCGTAGGCTTGGCGAATGCTCACACGATCCTTCCTCTCCCCAACTGAACAATCCAGTCTCCTCGCCTACACCCCCATGTTCCATGCCCGCCTGTATTCTGAAGAGGAAAAGTATCGAAAGGGACACTTTCAGCCCACCCATGCCGACAGCTCAAAGCCCTGGTTAGATGGCAACCCCTCCATCGATCGACCCCTCTTTGTGCAGTTCTGCGCCAACGACCCCGCCAACCTGCTGTCTGCGGCCAAGCAGGTGGCCCCCTATTGCGATGCCGTGGATCTCAACCTTGGCTGTCCCCAAGGCATCGCACGCAAGGGTCACTATGGCGCATTTCTCCAGGAGGACCAAGACCTCATCTTCCGGTTGATCAACACTTTACACAAGGAACTCCCCGTGCCAGTAACGGCCAAGATTAGAATCTTGGAAACTAAGGAGGAGACGCTTGCTTATGCGAAGAACGTGCTGAGCGCGGGCGCCTCGATTCTGACTGTTCACGGACGAAGAAGAGAGATGAAGGGCCATCTCACAGGCCTGGCCGATTGGAAGATGATTCGATTCTTGCGAGACAGCTTGCCAGCCGAGACTGTCATTTTCGCCAACGGCAACATTCTTCAGCACGGCGACCTGGAAAGGTGCTTGGAAGCAACAGGGGCAGACGGTATCATGAGTGCCGAGGGTAATCTGAGCGACCCGGCCATCTTTGCAAAGCCGCCCCCCGTGGGAGAGGAGAGCCGCGAGTATTGGAGAGGAAAGGATGGAAAGGGGGGCTGGAGAGTGGATGCTGTTTTCCGGCGCTACATTAATATTCTTCACGAGCATGCTCTGGGAAGCGCACCCCCGGAGCGGCGACCGCTGTTTGTTCCAGGCGACGACACTGCCTGGCTCACGGAAAGCGAGGACACAGAAGGGGAGCCGGCGGCCAAGAAGAGAAAGGTTTCGGGAAAGAAGCAAGACCAGGGGCCTAATATGGGAGCTGTACAGCCTCACCTCTTCCACCTCCTCAGACACTTTGTTTCCAAGCACACCGATGTGCGAGACATGCTGGCGAGGAGCCGCGCTGGAGACATCGACTCGTACGAGCGCATCCTCCTGGAAGTGGAACGCAAGATTGCCGAAGGCCTGCTGGAATACGAGCGTACAGACGGCGCAAGCGCTGCAGCACCACCGCGCGAGGGCGAGGACTTGCCAGAGGATGTGAGCTCTGCGGGCACCATGGCTCGTTGCGGGCGACCCTGGTGGGTTACCCAGCCCATCATCCGACCGCTGCCGAGCGAGGCGCTGAAGAAGGGAGCCATCTCGCTCAAGAAGAAGGACAGGGAGAAGGGAGCCACGGATAAGGATGAGACCAAAAAGGAGGAGGGGGAGGAGAAGAAGAAGGAAGAGGAGAAGAAGGATGATATCAAGGCATAAGACAAGGTTGTTGCTGGCTGAGCAGTAGCGTAGATACATAAAAAGGACGAAAGGGGGGCAATACCCAACTCGGACGGATGAACGATCATGGATAGAGGTTATAGACATGCCAGGGTGTCGGGGATTGCATATAAACGGATCTAGAAATCGTTACTCATACAAATAAAAAGAAGCCAATCATTTTCCCGCCGCCCCCTTTGATACCATACAAGACTGCTTAAAATTTCATTGGCCATTGTCCCCTATCATATCTGCAGCAGTTTGCTGCTCCATACATGTTGGCCTTGCCGATTCGGACTTGAGTATGTGACGACCCATCATCGTCTCGGTAGCAAACAAAAAAGAACGTAAAACCAAGTAAACCTTGTTGATTTTTGCGAAGAAAGCTGAGCTGTGGGAACGATGTAGTAGAAACGACAGGGAGGATTTCACCAATTCCCCAGCATGTAGTGAGCTGTCTTGATATCGATGAACGGTATTGGAACTAGTGCAAACAACAATGCTGTGTTGATGAACCGGGCTGGCTTAGTGGTAGAAAAAGAACGGCATATTATCTATCGTTCTGATTTCCAAGGACCTCCCGACCCCCGGGTGGTCGTTTTCGGCACCGCTTAGCGATAACAAGTCGCCCAGGTGGACGCCCGAGTCTGTTCGCTTGATGGTCTTGCCTGGCTGCTCCTGCTTCGACTTGTTCTTCTGCTTCTTCTTCTTCGTCTTCTTCTCTGGCTGCTGCTGCTGTTGCTGTTGTTGTTGCTGCTGCTGCTGCTGCTGCTGCTTCTCTTGATACTCCAACAGCCGCTCCTGCCGCTCCCTTGATAGCGAGATGTTTCGTATCTCGCGGAGAAGCTTCTTGAGAAGGCCTCCTGCCTTTGCGTCCTCCTTTGGAAAGTACTTGCTCGTGAGGATCGTGTACTCCCGCAGTGCGTGAACCGAGGGGAAGATCTTGACCTTTTTGCCCGTGGTTGGGTGCTCGGTCAAGTCGCACAGGTTCACGTGCGTGCGTTGCACAAGCTGATAAATTCCCACATGTCAGTCAGTCTCTTCTCTCTGTAATATAATGGCCAGGGAAAGGGGGGGGATGGGGGAGAGGGGAAGCGGATGCCAACATACCGTTCGGGCCTCCTTCAATGTGGTCGGCTCGCCGACGCCGAGAATGCGGCACAGCCTCTGCCAGGCCTCAAGGCTCTTGTCGTCGGTGCCGTAGGCGTAGTTGAACTGCTCCACCATGGCCGTCTTGAATAGCGCCTTTGCGTGCTCCCGCTTTCCCTCGTTCTTGCTGCCGCCCCACGACATGTGCCGCATCAGGCGGCGGAACTGGTCCCAGAAGGAGCCGTTTCGCTGGAAGTCAAATGTTGGATAATCGGCGAAGAAGGCGTCTATGGGTTCGAGGGGAACGCCCTCGTCGCGGGCGCCAGGGCTGTCTTGCGAACTCGAAGCGCCCTGGCGGTGGGCATACTTGCACTTGTCGCCGCGGGGGCAAGTCCCGTCCTTCGCATATTGGCGGCACAGGTTTTCGTTTGCTTCAGCGGGCGTCTTCTTTTTAGGGGCATTCTTATTCTTAATGGGGGCCATGTTGGATGCGATGCTAAAGCAATGGAGCGTATAGCGTATAGAGAGTTGCGAAGGAGGCGTAGAGGGAAGAAAAAGGAGAGGAAGAAGGCCCTGAGGTGAAGAAGGTGAAGAAGGTGAAGACGGCGAGGAGCTGAGAGCGTGGTAATAGGCCCGTCGATATTGCAGCTTTTATGGGGATGGATACAGGCCATTGGATGCCGCTCGCCATGTTCAGAAGGGGAGCAGCGGTACAGCTGCATTAACGCGCCGGACTGTTGGTAGCAGAGGGCCAACCGCGGGTCGCATTGCATGCAGCCGGCTTCGCCACTGCTTCGGGCAGCTGCTTAGGCTGCCGCCGGGTTCATGCATCTGCTCCAAGCGAAAGAGAAACGGAATATAGTCTTTTTGTAGAGATTGATTATTGTTGCCTACAGCTGCCAGTAACTGTTTTCTACACTGCCCGACACCTGCCAACGGGCCCCATTGTTTTCCCCGGTTGCCCGCCCCACATCCGGAGCTAGGTCCCGGTCCGCCCCCGGAACAAGCTATCGTAGCCACCACGCGGGTTACCTGGTATATGCTTCCAATGCGAGCTTACAAGTGAGCCTTGGGGCTGTTCTGATGTTCAGGGGCACTCTCAGCCTTGGCCTCGACCTTGTCAGCATAGCCTTGCGGGCCATCGTCCTGGGTCTCAGGCTGGGCCTTTTCGGCGCGGCCCCCAGGCCCACCATCTCCTCCGCTGTCTGAATCGCCCCCAGCGCTGCCCTCCGCAGCCTCACCTTCCCCGCCCGCATTGTTTCTCCTGCCCATCCACCGTGAGAAGGCCGCCCCGACGCTTCCTGTTCCTAGGGCGGCCGCAGAGATGGCACTGTGAACCTGGGCCACGCCGTACCCGGCCGCCCCGGCGCTCTGCAGCGTCGCAAACAAACTGGGCGCCACGACGCTCCCCATTGCGCTCTGCGCACCCGCAGCGGCGGAGCCTGTATCAATGGTGTCAGCGTTTGGGAGAGCGAGGGATCGCTGTCGTTCTCGCCCCGCGAGCGGGAATACGAACCTGCAACTATACCATTTGCCCCAAAGCCTGCCGCAGCGAGAGCTGGCCCCGCCACGATGGCCGGGACTACGGCGATGGCGCCGAGGGTTCCAAAGCTCGCAGCCTGGTAGGGATGGGCGCTGGCCCACTCGTAGGCCTTGAGTGCGATCAATACATCAGCCAACTGCATCAAGCGCCTTCTCACGCGTTGTTCTCTCTCTCTCTCACCTGGCCAAAGTAGCTGCCCCCCTGTGGTTCCTGACCCCGCGGCTCGGGCATGTCATCTTGCTCGGGCGTCTCTGAGGACATGGACAAGGAGTCTGAGGGTACATCGTCTACGCTATCGTTGGGATCCATGCCGGTCTTCTTGCCTCTTGTCTGCTGCTGGTAGTGTTGGTGTTGTCTGCGAGAGAGCGCGAGCACACGGCTGGTTTTTTTGCTGGCGGCGAGCAATGAAGAGGAAAGCTGATTTCTTGGCACCATTGGTGGGCTGTAAACATGTGAATGCTGAACCGCGAGCTTGCCCCTCATGCAGGCGCAACCATGCCACCCTTTTCTACACTTGGGGTAACAGCCGCCAGCCGGCTTGGCCATTTGCCAGCCAACCAACGACCTGGGCCAAAAAGAGGGCCAACATGCCATGGATTTCTCGAGGCAGCCTGTTGAATGAGACAACACGACACGATTTGCTACTAGTCCCAGCATTAGAATACCTGTCGAGGTCTGCGGCTGCCACGTTTCGACCTCTTTAAATAGCTGTATCTTGCCAATGATACTTCGTTGAGCCGGTGCACCTACTGACAGACCACAAGTCTCCAGCCCCAGTTCTCTCGGCTAGCTGCATAAACAATCTCCCTTCCTAGGACAATGCCGCAATTACCGCCGCTCCCATCCCCAAAGCTATGCCGGAAACACGCATCAGTATCATCGCACTTCCTGTTGCTCCCATGCTCATCAGGTGAGAAAACGCGAACCTGGTCGGAACATTTCCAATCCTTCTTTAAATGTGCGAACCAACTATATCTACACTAATATCAGCATGGATGTAGCTTGCCCAGGAAATAGAAGCGATTTTTCCTCACGCCCGCCGTTCCGAATTTGGTTGGGAAAGCTGCGAGGAAAGCACTGGCTTCAAAGAGAACGGAAATCACGCTCATTGTGCAATGAGGCCGCAGGGATTGGCGAAATTCGGCAGTGGGCATTGCCGCTCAGCTATCCATTTATATGCACTACCCATGCGGGAGGCCACCCGCCAAGGTGAGACAAATGGCAGCCAACATATACCAGGCCTATTCTCAACCCCGTCCTTGATCCACGCTGCAGCACTTTGGTGGGCTAAAGATTAGGCATCCAATCGGTAGCCCACGCTGCCTGCAGGAGGTCGTTATCGTCGCACTTGCGTAATTATTGACGTTTGGCTGGGACAGATGCACCTTGTTGCCCCTCTCTCACCGCGGCTACAAGGACTGCAATAACTACAGGGGATGAATAAAAACGTCTATATCAAAAAGGAAACAAAAATAAAAGCCAGTGTAGTGGCGGAAAAAATAGGTCCAGGTACAAAAAAAAGATGTGCTAGCAATTGCACGTTTCGATCGTGCGACCTCCGGGTTATGAGCCCGGCTAGGATGAATTAGTGAGATGAATTTTGATAAGTCATTCAAGAGAGACATACCGCGCTTCCACTGCGCCAAATTGCTTTTCAGCTTGACGTACGGAGATCTAATTTGCATACATAAGGAAAGCAACGTAGTCCACATCTGCGCCAGCAAAATCTACATACAATAAATAGTCAATACCTTCCAACAATATCCTGACATGCTTCTCAAAACCTGCCGCTGCATCATGGCACAACCACGTTTCGTACATCATCTAGAACGGAAAGACTGGGCATCGGAGTGTGAGACGTCACGAAGAAACCAAAATAAATGGGCATAAACAGCTTTTCGTCTTTATTTTGTCAAATCCTCGCTGGTATTACAAACTCCCACCATTGCCCAACAAACCCAATCTAGGTAAGGTAAATAACAAGCCATTCCCGACCCCTGAGCGTTCCTCTCTATCATATACCGTTTAAATCACCTAGCTGCCTCGTCGGCCGCGCTTCACCGGGGGCGGCGATCGCGACACGCTGTCGCTGTACCGTCTCCTCTTTGCAGGTACGGGGCTTAGTGACTTTCTGTCTCCGCGAGCCGAGGGACTTCGTGAACGCGAGTGAGAGTCTCGCCGTCCGCCATTTCTGGCAGGGGGCGGAGAGCGTGAGTCATACGACGGTGAGCGGCTGTACTGCTTGGGCTTGCCTCGGGGACCATCGCTGACGGAAGAGCTATTTCGTCGCTGTGGGCCTGGGCCTGAGCCTGGGCCAGCTCGTCCACGTCGAGGAGGCCCAGCTGGAGATTTGTCCCGTCCCCTTACAGATGGAGATCGACTTCGAGAATCGTACGAACCGCTTCGTGATCGCACGCGCCGGTTCTTGGGAGCTGGCGAGGGTGATCGACTCTGTGAGTCATAAGATGCGCTGCGGGCGCGACCTCGTCGGGGCGGAGGAGTGCGCGATCGACTTCGAGATGAATACGATGCACTTCGCGACCGTTCACGTCCACCGCGGGCTGCCGGAGACCTCGAAGCGCTTCCGCTGCTGTAGCGACGTCGTCGGGGACTGGCTGAGCGAGAGCCACCACGTCCACGGTCGGAAACAGATCTGGAGTAAGACCTTGGTCTCGACTTAGATCGCGATGAGCTGTAGGAGCGGGCGCGGCCTCTTCGCGAAGGGGTTCGCGACATGGTTCTCCCACGACCGGCATCCTTTCGGGGCGTTCGTGATCGCGATCGTGACCGGGAATAAGAGGAGCCAGTGTAGGAAGAGTAGCTTGACACAGAATCAGAGTCCGAATCAGCAGCAGGAGGAGCGGGAAGCGCAGGCTTTGGCATGTTCTGGAGATGCTCTCGCATTTCTTCGGTAAGAGCACCCATACCAATGCTGGTGAAGTAGTTGATGGAGAATCGGATGTTGCGAGGGTTGTCCCTGGGGAATATACCCTCGAGGTTGGGTCTCAGCGTCTCATCTGTCATTCGTGTCCTCAGTTTGGGCATGCCAATTTCTTCAGCAATGTTCTGGAAGAGAATCTTGATGAAGATACGGCTGCTGGATGTCGTCTCATCTTCGTTGAGGTGAATGGCAGAGAGACAGTGCCAACCAAGAGCATCAGACGCAAACATGTGGCCAAAGAGCATGGCAATGTTGCGCAGCTTGTTGTTTTCGTAGCGGTGAATAGTGTCGTAGTACTTGGCAAAGGCCTGCTCAAAGAGGTCGCACCATAGGCGGTTGATCTTGGAGAAGCGCTCGCCAATCAAGCCGAAAAACTTGGTGTACGTCTTTTCTTGAGAACAACATTCCACAATCATGGATGGGAGCTCTGGTTCTTGGCCCGCCGGCAGATTGATCTTCATCAGCTTGTGAACAGCTTCTTCGGGATCTGCACTTGACATGATGGTGAGGTAGATGGTTCGTCGCAGGTTGACTAGATCCGCGTTGGACTGGTCCTTAATCTCCATTGCCTTGGTCTCCTGGTCTTCCGGCTCCTCATCGGAGCTCTCGTACTCGTCGTCATCGTCGTCTTCGTAGTCGCTGCCCTCACCAAGGATCTCGGCCTTGAGCTTCTTGTAACGCTCCTCATTCTCTTCCCACTCAGGGTCAAACTTGAAGATGTTCAACCTGTCTTCCACATCGACTTCTCCGTCAAGCTCGACCTTGTGGGTAATCTGGTCCTCCTCTTCAACGAGATCCAACTCCTCCTTCACCGCCGGGTTGTCCTTGAACTTGTCCTTGCGCACCTGAAACAAGACCTCGATCATGTACTGTGTTCGCTTATCGATGTCGGCCTCGTGGAGAATGTTTCGGAACTGGTCAAAAACGGCCATGGCAATGGATGGCTGCATCTCCTCGAGGTACTGCCCAACCTCGCGACAGAACCCGACCGCAATTTCAACACTGTCATCGGTAGGCTTGTGCAGGAGCAGGAGCAGGATCTGGCCAGCCAGCATCTCGTACTGGACCTGCTGGTTGATGAGATGGGCGAGGAAGGTCGTCGAGGAGAGGCACACGGCCTTGTCGTTTCGCTTGAAGCCCTTGCGGAACTGCATGACGAGGCGCTTGATGAGGAGCTCGCCCACCTGAGGCAGCTTGGTGTTGACAATGGCGGCCATGGCAGCGTAGATGGGAGTAAAGGGCAAACTGGCCGCCTGCGCCTTCATGATGGAGCGGCAGAAGAGACCGCGGCCACGAATCAGATTCTCACCAAACAGCTCGGGAACAATGTGCTTGATGTTGGCAGTGTTGACCTTGTTGATGAGACCGTTGATACTCTTCTTGAGCGCCTCCCAAGCCATGCGCTGATACTCCTTGCTCGTCTTGTCCGTGATCTGGGCCTGGAGGGCGCGCAGGCGAGCCGGGGGAATGTAGGTACCGCCGGATCGCATCGTCAGCAGCTTCTCATATTCGGCCTTGGCCGCAGCCTGCTTCTCTTCCTCGGTGCGAACGGGGGCGGCAGGAGGAGGTGTTCGTGAGCGAGAGCGCGCTGCCTTGGCGGGGCGGTACGAGTCGCCTTCGCGCTGAGCGCCGCGGTCGCGCTCGCGACGGGGGATGTCGACCTCGGCGGAAGCCATCATGGTGATGGATTATCGGCGCTGATGGTGCAAATCGATAACGGTGGAGTGGTTATGTTGTCGTCGAGGCAGCCAAAACCATCATTGCCCACCGTCGCTGATGGTAGTAGCTTGAGGCTGGTGTTCGCGAACAGGCAGTAGACCAGGCGACAGGAAGGAAAAAAAGTTGGTTGCACGGACAATAGGTACCACACCTGAGCAGCTGAGCTGTGGCATAGATGTGGCGCAGCATGCACACTAGCCACATCGAACACTGACCGATCGAACGCTAGACCGGCAATTAAAAGTTCATAATTGATTACGCGCACGACTGAAAATTGATTTATTGGAAACAATAGAGAACACATCCTGCCTCTGATATGGCAAGAGAACCACGAGATGAATTGTCGACAATTCATTAAAGTCATTCCCACACGTGCATAAATCATCATTCTAAGTGAGGCCCAGACTGCGCCTCAAACTTGCATCACCTGTGGCGCGAAGCTGTGGCGCCCAACGCAGGAGGGGCGTGCTTGCAGCTCCCTACACGTAGCACCTCCTGAACCAAACCCGCGTCCCAATAATTTTGGACAGGCTGGAGGGTACCTTGGTCTTGTACAGTCTGTTCGAAACATCAACCCATCCTCGCCGCAACCCACGCTCCTTTCCTCCACCTCCTCACACTCTCGACACACACTCACTCGCCTCGCACACTCTTGACAATGGTAAAGCAATCCCATTCTCCCCTGATTGCTCCCTCCCCCTTCGTCTGCAGACCAGCTGCCTGCTCCCCGCGCTCGGTCTGCGATGAGCCCCTCGATTCCCAAGCCTCTCCTTCATGATCAACCCGACTGACTGATATCGTTGCAGTTGGACAAACTCGTCGGCCTCGCCATGCTCGTGGCCGCCTCCGTCGTCTTCCTCTACTACACCATCTGGACCCTTCTTATGGTAAGTTGGCGGTCTCCTCGTATAGTACACCGGCATGCGACCACATCTCCCAACTATGCGCGCGCAATTGCCCTGGTCACCTCTTGTCGCATACGTTAACCATGCGCGCAGCCCTTTGTCGATTCCGACCATCAGCTCCAGAACTTCTTCCCTCCCCGCGTCTGGGCCATCCGTATCCCCGTCATCATCATCCTCCTGGGCTCCGCCGTTGTGGGATCCTTCCTCGGCATGGTCATGATTCAGAGCAACAGAAAGAAGGCTGCCAAGGCCGCCGCCAAGAAGAAGAACTAAACCGTGACGAGGGTCGGTAAATGTACCATATATTATCCATTGTTGCGGCCCTGGCATGCTCGACCCAGGAAGAACCGCTGTGTAATCAAGCCTCAGACCTCGATAGACTGGTGGATGGACACTCACGCCATGTCCCGCGATGCGTCGCCCGGCACATTCAAAAAGAGCTGGCTACAGAGAAATGGGTATCTAATCTGTTTCTATATTTAATGAGGCCTTCAGGCCGGTTAAACAAATGCTGTCCTAAAGAGTGTGTGTCTCCCCGTACAAGCAACGTGTCCAACAGCCCAGAACCAGACAATTCCAACGGGACCTAGAAGCGAAGAGTGAACATGAACTAAGCAATCAGTGCCTCGTATGAACCACCAAAATTACAATCAGGTGCCTGCAAAGAAGCCCGAGCAAATCAACAATCGTCCCCCGGTACCCCAGAGAGGAGAGTAAAGCCAAGCAATACACACGTCCCCAAGTCCCAGACAAGCGCCTCATCCATCTTCTGCCATCTTCTGCCTCTCACACTCGCTGGTCCGCAAAGTCGAGAACCTCGCAATCATCTTCAAAGAACCCGTCCTCACCTGTGCCATTACCTTGAGCCCCTCGTCGTCTTCGCGTCGTCACCACAATCTGCTCCTCGTCCCCGTACTGCATCACACGTTCCATGGCAGATTGGGGAAGAGCAAGGTGATCATTGGGACCGCCATAGTCCTCCTCCATCACTGGCGGCAGCCCAAGATCAAGCCGGACTACGGGAATATCCTGGCCGAATGCCCAGGCCCCGGTGCTTGACGTCTCGCGGGAGGCGCCATTTCCTGTGGGTTGCCCCTTCTTCTTCTTTTTCTTTGAGGATGGTTCATCATCCTCCAGACTGGTCTCGGCCAACATGGCCGAAACCACTTCCAGCTGGGTCGCCGTGCCCCGACTGTACTCACACAGAGTGACTCTCCTGTCAGTGTGGAAAGGTTGATACGGGGCACTCGATTCTATCTCGGCCTGAGGGATCGAGGACTCCATGGCCGGTTCCGCCAGCGCCATACGTTGGCGCGGGTTGAGCGTCAGCGTATTTCCTGCGTCCATGTCACGGTCTGACAAGTCAAGAATCTCCTCCGGCGTTCCCAAATCCATCATCTGTCGGACCGCAGGTGCCACGAGATCGTTGGGCAGGGTCGGCACGTTGAAGTCTTGGTATCGGCTCGCGCGTGTTACTCTTCTGCCGTGCTGTACCGAAGAGCGACGGGTCTTGCAGGAAAATGTTCGTACAAGACCGTCTCCAACCACAAACAACGCCTGGTGCCTACGGCTCCTGATCCAAGCTACACATGAAGCAGATGGCAGGTTGGGGCTAGGTGGCAGGGACACACGGTTCTCGCCTGTATGCCGAAGCTGGTTAATAGCCGAGCCTGTTTTACCTAGCGAATTGCTGATACTAGCAGCAATGACTCGCCCGCCCATAGCTGCCGAGTCCTTGAGGGTGTTGCCAGTTACACTCGGGATATTTGCACTACTACGACGAGGACGTGTAACATAGGGCTTCGCCGCATGGTATGCGGCACCAAAGGCGCCGGAAGCGATTGATACCGCAGAGTTGGGTTGCTCTGGAGTTGCAGCACCGCTCTCCTGGGCAGCCTTGCGACGGCGCGGAGCTGGCCAAACGAATGCGCTCGATGGCATATCCAGGAGATGAACAGTGCCTCGCTCCGTAACCATTGCAATACGCTCGCCCTGTGCCTCGGTCCAAGCAACATCGACAATTCGTGCAACGGTCATGCGAGAAAACTGGGCAACCTGTCGAACCAATGGTCCCGTGCTAGTGTTTGGGGTGACCGTGGCCTGTAGCGGCGACGATCTGGTATACTGAATGCGGAGGAGATCCCACACCGTCTGAACGTCTCCTTTGCTGCTGGCGGTGAACAGGGACAGGGATGAAGGACTAAACGATAGGAAGCTGCATCCCAGCGGTGTCGCAAAAGTTGTCAGCGGGTGGATCATGGACGACGTCGTCAGTGTCTCGGCATCGACAATCGACACCAAGCCAGGCTCCTTGGCCATGGCCTGGCCAGATGACCCATGCGTAGGGGGGAAGTGAGACGAGTCGCTGTGAGGCGATCGAGAGCCCACCCAGTGCTGAGGAGGCGAGCGAGCCTGCTGCGGCTGTGATTGAGGGCTGGACGACTTATTCCAGTACGAGTTCCAGGCCTGCAAGCCTTGCTGTCCAACCCACTTGGCACCTTGAATCAGTTCCTGGGTCGTCTCGCGCATTATCTTGTTGACAACGCTGTCTGAGATCGGCAGGTCGACTGACACAGAGCTCTGAGGGAGCTGTGGCGGGGTAATGCTCGACAGGCCTGGGGCCTTGCCCAGGATGGGCAGAGGCACATGTGCCCTCAGGGAGATTTGGGACGAGGGTGTCGAGGGACAATATGCAATCCATCGGCCGTTGAGGGCGAGAATTGGGGTTTGCGGGTTCGGCCGGGGCGGAGCGGGCGAGGCGCGTGCCTTATCAGCTTCCTCGGGTACCTCACCGCGATAGCTCTGCTGGAGACCAGTCCAAAGCTTGCCAACGCATGTGAAGAGGTGACCGTTTTGGTCCTCCAATAGCTGAAGGTACACCCAACACTCACCAGTAAGACCCGAGCACACGACAATTGTGCCAGCGTCTGCCTTGATTGTGAATGCGCCACTTGGCGGGGGAGGTCTAAAGATTGGGTTCGTAACGGAAATCTCGGGGTTGATCGGGATCTTGGTCGCTTGGAGCAGCACATCAACCGGCTGGTTGGTCTTGAGCGAGTAGATCTCGACGGAGGTTTGATAGGAATCAATCGGTGGTGTTTGTCGCCCTTGGAAGCCATCCTGGTGGGAGAGCACCGATCGAGGACTAACAGTGCCATCGGGATTGGGGCTTGTGGTGTCGTCCTGTCCGTCTGGGACTGAAGGCAAGACAGGACCGTGCAGAACTACCGCCACGAGAGGGAAGAGAGATTCTTTGTCGCCGTCGATTGTCCAAGGGAGGATTTTGGCATGGTGAACGCCTCCCCTCAGGCCCTTCAAGCTGCCAACAGGCTCAAGGCCCCTCTTCCCCACTGAGTAAACATCCAGGCCACCCTCATATCCCGTGATGACGACATTGCCTGCGCCGGCCGGGAAGCCAGGACACTCTGGGAGTTTATCGAATCCGAAAAAGTAGCCCCTCTCTCCAGCCTTGATTCCAGAGTTGGAACTCACATTAAGATCTATGTCCGGGATACCATAGAAGTGTGCCTGAGGTTGATGAGGAAGCGGCGGGTGGGAGCCCATACGCGAGCCTGGGAACGGCGAATTCACCGAGCCACGACGAAGAGCAGCACCAGAGATGCTAGGTGGAGTGTCTGGAGATTGATATTGTGCCTCCATCTGGAAGCTCAGAGGACGTCGAAAGTTTGTTGGTGGTGAAAGGGAAGACGGCGAAGGGCTCATGTATCGGCCGCCATGAGAGGCCCATCCGTGATGCAAGCGACTCGGGTCCTCGTAGGACGAGGGTTGCGTTGGGGGTGATTCGCCCATCAAACTGATGAGGTTGCCAGGCGAGCCGGCCAGGCCGTTCCGGACCCAGTCGTTGTTCATGCTCGGTGCCGTGCTCGCAGATACCGGTGTAGTGGACAAAGCATCCAGCATAGGCGAGACAGCGGGGTTGACATTGTCGGGTGCAGCAGAAGGCTTGATCTCTGGCGTGTCGACCGGGGGCGAGGAAGCGGTCGAGGTGGCAGGGCTCTTGGAGTTGCTGCTGTTCGTGCCGCTGCCGCCAGCGCTTGCGTTGGCGTTGGGATTGGTATTATTGTTGGAGCTCCTGGAGCGGGTTCAGCCAAGGTACTACTATACTAGGGCGACAAGGGAAGAGTCATGCGGCGAGGCCGCGAGGGGTCGACTCACGCGAACTTGCCAGCTGTCTGCTTCGTCACGGCAGCGGCGATACCGCCATTTTCTTTGGCATGCTTCCTGTCCTTCTTGGAGGCTGTTCGAATAGTCATGGTTAGCTTCCCCTTCTGATGGGCCCGAGGTGGATGAGGGACCGGCGCGGAAGGCAGGTGGAGGGTGGAGGGGTGAAGATCCGACAGGTACCACGTACAGGGCATTCAGCTGGTGTTTGGGCGATGGTTCGGAGCAGTTTCCTGCCCCTGTAAGCGTTCGCGTTTCCGCAGAACGTGCAAATGGTATTAAAAATCGAGAAAAAAGGGGGCGGGAAAAAAAGAAGGAGAGCAGGCGTCGAGTCAGGCAGTTGATGTGACGCAGAAGGTATTATTTGTATCGCGTTCGAGTCGAGTCTGGGTATTTGATTGATATGGCGGAGCGAGCGATCGCACAGGGGACGGAGGGGTTCCGTTGATTAGCACCTCAGGGAGGTGGGAGGTACCGATAGCCAGGTTACGAAGGAGCGGGGTGTGTTGTTGAGAGCGGCGCAGCCAGCTTCGTCGCAGAGTTGTCTATTGGTTGTGAAGAAGGAAATAAAAATGAAGATGTATCTAGAGAAAGAGAAAGACGCTGGTTTGAAGCTTTGGTATCGTATAGTCGTGCACAGTTTTGGGATGATGTTGAAGAGCAATGAATGGGATGCGAGGCGACGGGGGAGTGTTGAGAGCTGGAGGGGACCGCTGGGCCTTACTAGCCCGAGGCGCGGCGCGGGCGCGCGGGATGCAATGATGTAGACGTAGGTACCCATGGAACCTAGGCTGGGGGACAGGCTGGGGTGCGCTCCGGGAGGGCAGGGAAGCTCCCCACCAGTGAGCCAGAGAGGTGCTGGGGTACTTTCGTGTAACTGGCAGCAGCCGGTGAACGTGGGCGGCGCCCGGCATGAGACGCAACGAGACAGCTCTGAGCGCTGGCCACAAGGTACCTGCTAGCGACTCTCCCGGCCACCGTGGCAGGGGGGCCACATGCGCCGCTGGAGCGGCCTGGATGACACTAGCTGGCAGGTGGCTCAGTGGGCTCGCGGGTTCTGGGAATGAGGTGCTACAGTGGGGGAGGCCGGTCGGCTGAGAGGATGGGGGGAAGGGAAAAGGCCCCAGGGGGGTGTGCGTGGAGCGATAACGCGGCGGGCCAGTCGATAACAGTTGGTACCTAGGCGTCAGTCGCCTCACTCCCCGGACCTGGGAGGGTATGACGAAGGGGGGGAGACGGAGGCATGAGGCAATGGTGAAGCGGCGGGGTTGAGGCGACATCATCACTCAGACGGAGCAAGTGACACCAGGCGATTGTATTGCGCCAACATGTTTACTTGTTCTGACTTGTTTTTTTGCCATTTCCAAGAATAACAATAGCCTGTTTGGTCAGGGACGACGCATCCACGCAGGATCGAGACGAGCCGGATCTGCACAGCTTAGCACCCCAAGCCAAGCTCAGCCAGCCCACATCCCTCATGCCAGGCACCTTGAAGCCAAAAACGGCTCGACTTCGTTCCAATCTCGGACCCCAACGGGCATTAAACAAAACACTATTGAAATGCTCTCTTGAGCGCACGAATCGGGCAGGACATTGTGCACCAGCACCCAGCACCCGCACCAGGCGGCAAGGGCGCATGCCAATCTCTGGCCCAGCACCCAGCGTCCAAGCAGCAGCAGCAGCCCCCAGGTCACCTCTCGTCGTCTCGGGGACAATTACACGTCCGGGTGTTCGCTGTAAGCGGGGGCGAGGGTTTCGAAATGGTGGAAGAGACCGGAACTGAGTGCGTGACAAACGGGTCTTTGACTCTTGCTGTTCCGTCCGCTGTCGGCCTCCTTCTATCTGGTTCCTTTGACAGCCAGGCGCCAGACGGGATGAGCCAGCCATGGGGTTTATCGCCTGGTGCATGACATGAACCACACGCCCACCTTAATCTGCGTAGATAGATAGAGCCAAAAGGGCCTCCCTCTCTCACCCCCTCCCACCGTCGGAGCATGGACAACGAGGCGCCGACCGTTTTCGACGGCCCTAGTGGAGCCTACTTGCGGTCGACACGCATGGAAAGGGAGGGTAACTTACTCAGTTTAGAGTAGAGCCGTGGCGCCTGTATCCGAATCCAGGTTGCCCTTTTCAGATTCCATCCACCCATCATCGTCGTCCCTGGCCACCTGATGCTCCAAGTGTGCACCGTGACCGTGGGTCAGGTGAGCCATGCCTCCTACGCCATTCATTTGTTGTCCTTGGCCTCTCATCTCGCGGGAAAAAGAGAAATCCAAGTCGTCATTGATAAGAACTGGGCAATGACGGCAGCCCAAACTCTGCCGTGAATAGAAAGTCTCCCTGCTCATCTACCCGTGGCACCCGGCCATCACCCGGCTGTCGCCCATCCATCACCTCTTGATCTTGACGGTACGTGGGCAACAGCCACATGGAAGACTCAAGCGCCGTTGTCCGTTGACCCAAAAAGGATCACCGGCCTGTCAACCCCCGGGTGTTATTAACCCAGCCACGGGAATGGGGCCTATCCTATTCCCTCGTTCCCTCCTCTCTCCCCCCTGCGCCCGCCTTTATCGAGCCAGCGTGGTAGCCAAGCGTCCCTCCATTCGACGGCTGATCGGACCTCCATCGGATGCCCCCGCATGGCCATCTCCAGACAGCGCTGCGCCCCGCATCGACACCCGCAGCCCGGCAATGACGTACAGTCCCGATCTGCCGTCACCAGCCCCGACCATCTCCGACACCACGGACGAGACACACGATGCTTCCCTGGCAGGGCGGCTTTCACACTCTTTGATCTACTTTGCGCCTACTGGACCTTGCTGACAAAAAAAACCATGATCCAATTGCTGTTGTGCTAGTAATCGTTTTGCGCCCACACCTGGTACCGCGCAAACTTCCACTCCCCATTCACTCTCCGCAGCGCTGCGTGCGCTGACCAAGACGCCCCGAACGTCCTCCCGTCCCGGGTTCTCACGCTGGTCGACCCAAGCAGCATGCACTCTGGCTCGCCCTGCGTCCCGGGAAATTGACCGGGGAACACCTTGAAAACGGTGTGCCTCCGATCCTGCACCATGGTCCACATTCGGCCTCGAAGCGCGCGGATTTCTGTCAAGTCATGATGGTGTGTTAGTTGGGCTGCTACCCCTCTTTGACAGCACTTCGGGCTCAGGAGTGTAAATTCATGCTCACCCTCGGTCCCCCTGGCCCTGTCACCACCCATTTGCACGCTTGCGTCCTCGGTGAATGACTGCACCCATCGCTCGTTTTGTCTCAGGTTGTCAGATAGCTGGAAAAACTCCGTGAAGAAGCTGCGCAAGCCGGCCTCCACCCCAAGAAACGGCTCCGGGTACTGGGGCTTGTATGTGCTCGGGACAGTGTCCACCAGTGTATCGTTCATCATGACATCCTGCCCACCCTGGACCCGGGGGTGAAATGGAAGGGAAAAGGTCGCTAGTTGCTCCATTGAGTCAATTATTAAAGGTAATATGATAATATGGTAATTTCTTGGGGGAAAAAACAAGACTGTCTAGATGGAACGAGAAGTCGAGCCAAATCAGTTGGTGGGGGCAGTTGAGTTGTCATTGGGAGGGGCGGCACATGAACCCAACTTACCAATTCCCTCCACCAACTAGGGGCGTCACGAGCATTGCAAGTTTAGCCATTGTTGCCTACGCACAATCTAGTACAAGACTAGAAGGGCATGCAAAAGACCCATTCATTGCCATATCGGTTGTTACTACCCATCCTGGCATGTAACACAATGTCGATCCAGTAGATCATTCTTTAGTAGATCTGATACCCTGGACAGAACCCTTGCTGCAGCCAGCGCTCCGATCAACTCAAGTCAAGCAAATCAAAAGGAAAAAATGCAGGTGTTTGATTCGATGACTTGAATTGAAAGGGCTTTTCAAGTCAAGTTCTCCAATGAAATGACTCGATTTTTTGCTTTTGATTTACTTGACTTGAGTTGATCGGAGCGCTGGCTGCAGCCTTCTTGATGAGAATAGAGTCGATCAAACCAGCAATGGTGCAGTAGATGATGTTAAAGACGAAACAAGCAAGAGGCGCGACTTACCGCGGCCCCAGATCGATGCAGATATTAGCACAGCCCAGCTTGTACTTGTGCATTCCAGCAAACGAAATCATATTTGGCACATATCAAGGGTATCCCTTTCAACTACCATCCAATTTGACCCAAACCACACAATCATCCCATACAATCATCCCCCACGGTGAATCATGGACAAGCATACCCTTTAAACTCCCTCGAGATATAATGCACCTCAAACTCCTGTACCCTCGCCAATGATGGACCCGTTTATTACATCTTTACGCCCCGAGCACTAACCTCCCCTTTTTCACCAATATTAAGTAGCACCCGGCAGTCGGGGCAATACCACTTGGTTGTTCGTGCCGGAATGTCTGACAATCCCACGCACTCTAGATGGAACCATTCTTGCTTACAGTTCTGCTGGGTGGTTAGTTGCTTGTTTCTGGTGGTACGTCTGGTTGAGGTTGAGGAGGCGCTTACGTCGACATTGTCGCACTGAATCATGGTGCCGAAGCTCACTCGGTTGCAGCAACAGTACCGTGGTTCATTGGGATCAATTGGATTCCCTTCATCATCCACCTCTTCCATCTCAACCTCGCTCTTGTCTTTCCTGGCCCGCGCCTTCTTCCGCGGCGCCGCCTTTCGCTTGCCCACAGCGCTGCTCCCGCCGCTGTTCGTGGTACTAACAACGCCTGGGGCGGGACGCTTCGGCCTCTTGGCCGGTCGCGGCTCTGGAGCCGGTGTGTTGCGAGCGGTACTTGCGCGCCGTGCACGATCAGCGGCTAGCGAGGGCTGTGGCTCCTGGCTCATAGTCTTGCCTCGAGAGCTTGGTCGGCGCGGTCCGCCGCTCTCCGGCCCAGGCGTAGTCCCGGGAGTAGCTGCTCGAGAGGAGGATTGCTTGATGGCAGGGTCAGAGCCAGCCAGGGGAGGTAGGAGAGGTTCGATAACTATCGGTGGCTGCTGCTGCGTTCGCTTTGCTGCATCGCCGCGCGTCTCTCGCCTCGTGGTTTCACGGGATGGCGTCTCTCGCACTGGCGGCAGGACCGGAGTGGATGACTTGCGTCGATCTGGTATGGGGAGCGGGACGGGAGTCTCAGCTGGGGGCAGCTTGACGGGGATGGAAGTGGTCACTGTGGTGGTATTAGTCGCGCTGGGGGTAGGGGATGTTGCAGCCCGACTGGCCATAGATGAGCCTTGGGGTGGGATGGGAATGGGAACGGGGGTTTGAAGGTGCGGCACCGCTGTGGGCTCCACGGGTGTTGATAAAGAGGTCGAGGAAGAAGGGTTTTCTGGGGTTGGTACTTTGCTGTGGTTGCGAGGAGGATGCTGAGGAGGCGGGACAGGTGTCTCCGTCTTTATACGCTTCGGTTGCGGTCGAGATACGGGTGTTTCTATCGACTCCTGCGTCTCTGCAGCTGCTTCAGGTTCCGAATCCCTCTTTCTCTTGGTGGACCGTGATGTGGTTCTGGATTTGCCGCCCTTTTGCGCAGAGTCTTTGGGGGGTTCAGAAGTGCCCTGCTTGTTCCCGTTGCTACCCAGGAGCAGCTTGGCCGCCTCTGCCATCTTCCTCGCGGATTCTTCAGCCTCCTCAGCTGCCTGTTTCGCGAGTGCCTCCCTCTTCAACTTTTTAGCCTCGTTCAATTTCATTCCCCTATTACTAGTAGGGACGTCATCGGCGGCCAATGTGTCCACACTGATCGCTCCGGCTGGGAGCTGCTGGGTTCCAGACTCTTCGTCAACCACAGGGGTTGGAACAGTTGGCTCAAAGGATTTTCCCTCGTCCTCGGCCTTCTTTTTAGCTTCTCGGTATGCTTCCGGACCACGACCTAGAGCTTTGAGCTCTCTGGCAATCATGGTCTCGCTAGGAGTCCACGTCGCATTCTTTTTCATACGCTTTCGTAGCTTGGCCAGTTCATACTGCGTGAGCTGTAACCATGGCGCATCAGGACTTCCTACGACTGCGTTTTCTGGCGGTGGGTTCAGCAATGCCGCGGCATTGGCAGCGGCTGCTGCGCTTAGAGCTGGCGTCGGGTATGAAACGGGGCGTGCGAGACGGCTTGGTGTCTTCTGGGCCTTGTTGCTAACAATCTTGATTCGGGGCTGTGACATTGGCGTTCGGTGGCTCGGTGCTGGGGTATCAGACTCTTCATCGGAGCTCACGTCGCTCTCATCGCTGAAGGTGTCGTACTCGAGATCATACGGCGCGAGAACTTCGCCGGGGACTATGATCCGAGGAACTTGTTGTCTTTTGGTCTTTGGCCCCCCCTCGCCTGCGGCTCTGACTCCAACCTTGGCCCGCACGTTTTGTGGCGACTTGGGAGCTGCCGGACTCGTCGGTTCATCCTTCGGGTAGTTCTCTAGCATAGTCTGCAACTTTGATAGCAAGACCTTGGCCTTGTTATAGTGCCGGTTGACATTTTCGGCCATCCTCTCAGCCTCGGCATGGGCAAAGATTCGCGAACTGAGAGCTTGTTCGAGTTGCTCTGAGATGTCAGCTCGGAGCTGAATGGGCGTGGGGCGTTCATCAGCGGGAAGGCTGGGTAGCTGACCCCATTGCGTCGTCAGGTCGTTGACCCTGCCGGAGGCATTTGCGTAGTTTTGGTCCAGATTCCCGATGAGGGTCAGGGAGCGCACGACGTCGGAGGGGAGGTACTCGGTAAAGTCGAGGAAATCGGTGACGGTGGTCTGCGCATCCGGGTCGGCGCGAGATTCGAGCGACGCGAGGCTGTTCCCCAGCGACTTGGGGTTGGAGTGCGCCATCAAAGACTGGTTCTTGGGCGAGACTGGCTCCATGACGGTATCGGCTTGACTGTCTGCTCCGGCTGGAGGTGGTGGTGGTGGTGGTGCGGTCGCTTCCTGGGCGAGGCTGGGGGTGTCGGGGACCGCCATCATATTCGCTGTCATCTTTCAGCCCTACAGTGCCGCGCGGCGCAGTGAGTGGCTAAATCATATGTATGGCAAAGTGCAATTCGAGGTGCGACGTGAGCGGCGCGCCGCTTGTGCTGCTTAGGCGCGTTCTCTTGGGGCGCGTTCACAGCTTGCGCTTAGGTATACAGGTTGGGATGGTGTGGTGTGGTCCGTGCACATGAGGGGAATCATGTGACGAAGTGGGTTCGCCGGTTCGCTGAGTTTCCAAAGCCGTGGAGTTGCATGTTGGTCAGTGACTTTTGCGGAGTGATGCTGATGCATTGGTTTGGGAACCCTGGTCTTAGTTTCGTCAATGATTCGACATGAAACATTTAGCCTTGATGAAGAGCCCTATCGTAACTACACACGGGCATTGGCTAGCATCCCATTTCTTGAGTTCATATTGAAGCTTCCTCTTATTTTGTCGACTTTTTCGTCATAAAATTCCGGGTGGAACACGATGGAGGGAATCAAATAGCCTCGTCGAACTGAGCATGCGAAGAATTATTCAAGTTCAAGACTGGGGAATTCAGAAGGTGGCTGAGAACGGGCCAAAGCTAAAGCCCTAACGGCAGAATAAGAAAAATGCTCAACGACCGACCAAGGCTGAAGTATCCCACCGTAAGGCACTAGAATGTGCCGTCTATACAACCAATCCTTGAATGATTGTGACAAGTACTTTCCCGCTACAACCACTGCACAAGTTGGGTAGGCGAAAATCACTATAATTACTAAAAGAAAAATTATATTAAAAAAAAAAAAAAAGAGCCTAGGCGATTATATATTTATTTTAGCTAAAAATGTTAAGAACTAGACTCTTTTAGCAAGGGCCCTTTGCAGCAAATGCCAGACTAACAACCATTTAAGGCTTATGTGCATTTGTTCGTTTTGTCGCCATTATGGCTGCTGAATGTCTCAATCAGATCGATGCGGCATAGTTTAATAACATGACTCGGCGTACTGCATCTGCAATCCACATCCCCTCGGTACCAAAGCTCCCACGTTTAGCTCGATGTCAACGTAAAGGCCATAGCTTCTTGAGCCACCAGTTCGCCTGGCGATATGTTACCCTAGCCTAGTGGGGAAAGGGTCTATGGAAATTTTTGCTTGCATATTCTGCAAGTCAAATCTAAAATGAACCCAATGTCACATTTAGCCAATGATGCGCCCGTATCCCCAATGGTAGACAAGACAACCCGCTGTAAAACCATGGCACGATTACTATCAATATTTTAGCCCAGGTTCTCTAGAACCAGGTATCGAGTGTAAGAGGGGGAGAATTATGGCTGCATACCAGCGTGCATCGCCTTGACGCTCATCCATGGAAGAGGTTTCATCGCTGGTTCTCAGTTTCACATTTGCGCATTACAGACGAGATAAATTCATCTCGATATTTTGCAAGAATTTTTCTTTCTTTTTCAATGAGGAGGGGTTGATAGCGAAGAGACTCTTCTAACTTTTCAACTCGTAGCTCTACCAGATATTACAGAATCTTGCATTAGACCCAATCCCTTGATACGGGAACCAGTTTGCCCTCCCGAGGCTTACCTCAGACGCCGAGTTCTAGTAACCTTGCACTATAGTAAATAACCACAAATAATATAACTAAATCAACATGCTCGTATTTGTGCTTTTTTACGACAAATGTTCGTGTTCCGTTGGGCTTGTTTCCAGGTCCATGTGTTAGGCAGGTGCTTGAAGGCAAGGCACACCGAGCTTGACAAGCTAGGAACTAATGATGATGTACTTGCAGCTTGCAGCGGGTTGCGCAGCAGAACCACGTGCATGTTTTATCTCACAATACGGGGAGCACGGCTCTTGAGTCATGGATAGCGCTGGATGCTATTGCATGTGGTGCTGGGAACCCGAAGGCAGCACGCCCAGTCATGTGATGGAATGGGTCAGCCAGCCTGCAGAGAGTTGCACCCTGGTGACTCTTCAACGGACCAATACGACGTTGTCGTCTAGACCGTTACAACACCACCTTTTTATTTTTACTTCATTCTTAGTTGACAGCGTCTCGAGTGAAGCCTTCATTCAATGCTACCCTGGGGCACCGGACAATTCATTCACAGCCGCAGCCACGTTGAGAGTGTCCATGCGGCAGCTGAAGATCACGCTCGGCGTGTTGGTGGTCGGGCTTGCCGTCATCCGATTCTAAAGGCGGCCCCATGTAACCATCCACTGTCGTCATCAGTTGAAACAAGGACAAGGACAAGAGAGAGAAGAAAAAGAGAGAAGAATAAAAATAAAACAATCGAGTCCTATTCTTACTCGATACTGTCATGGTCCTCCCATTGCAATTTCGATTGCGATCCTTGGTGTCGTCCTGAGAGGCAGACTTGGACGTTGCCTAACCCAAACCCAGCAACCATCTCCGTTGTCAGTCCCCACGCAACGCGCGCTCCGCAACGTCGAACACACGGACGGCCCCGCCAGCGTGCTGCGAGAGCTCGGGCCTGTTTTAATCCAGATTATCATAGTTTTTAGGTGCCTGGAAATTCTCCCGAACCCCCGTCGCGACCGGGGTGCTGGGATAGACCATGGGCCCGAGGGCCAAGTCGATCCGGCCCCCAAAGCGCCGCAGGCTCCCCGCATCGTCATGTCGTCGAGATTCAGCCCAGAGGTGGATACGCACAATTCGTGGTCGGGTGTTTCAGGGCGTAGGAAGCATCAGTGTGTGTTTGTGTGTGTTTCTTCAAACATCTTGTCCATTCTCTGCTGCAAAATGCAATCAAACAAAACAGCCCCCATTCTATCTTGCCATGACGCCGTCTCCTGTGCTAATCTAACATTCCCGTCTCTTGTTCGTAATACAATTGTCTCCCAGATCGTGCCCGCCCGCGGTCCATGAAACGAGATCTAGCCATTCTGCCTTGTCGAGGCTTCACAATGCCTTGCTAATTTCCCCCACTGAAAAAAAGATGCATCAAACAAGTTGCCAATGCCCAAGTTTACCAGTCCCAGTCTGCAGCTTGCTCTCTCATCACCACGGCCCCCGCGATCTGCTCAGACTCGGCCGCGTAGTAGCCAGAGTCGCGGCCGATGAGCGTCAGCGACCCGTAGACAACCAGCTTTCTGCACTTCCTAAACGTCACACAGGGTCAGCACGTAATCTCCGGTGGTGTTGAGAGGGTTGCGTAATCCGTACAGATAACCTGTGATGCTCACGTTTCCGTAAATCTCCAAGTCTGTTGCCTCCATGGTTCCGTCGAGCTTGAGCTTGCCCGTTCCCTTGATCTTGTCACTGTAATCATGTCAGCTACGGCTCCTTTTTTAACCCGAGACGGGGGCCATCTGGTGGATTTCTCACTTGGCAACAAGGTAGCCGGCAACGATAATGTTTCCGTAAGCCTTAATCTTCCCGCTAGAAGACCCCCAAAGTTAGCGCATGGTCTCTCTCGAAAAAGAAAGTAGGATTGTTGGCTGCGACTTACTCGCACCGCACGCTGCCACTCATGCCAATGTCGCCGTAGGCGTCAACCTTCTCCGTGACAACGACATCTCCCATGAGGTTGATGTGGCTGCCAGACTTGACGGAGCCAACAACCTCAATGGGTCCCTGCAGGTCAATCTGCTGGTCACTTCGAATGCTTCTGCTTCGAGTGAAGGCTGGGGCGCTTGAAGTGTAATAGTAAGACATGTTGATGATGGTATGAATGGTCTCGGGAAAAGAGATTGGTTGCTAAAAAAAGAGAACTGTTGGTTCGTGTGTGTGTGTGTGTGTGTTGGTTCACAGTGTACTTGTGTGTTGGTTTGGATATCTCTGAGTGATCGATGGATGCAAAGCTATATCTTGGGAGGGAGACACAAGTTCGTCTTATACTTCAATCATGTCCCATGGCAAGCAATGGCCCTGGTTCCTGGATGCGAACTGCAGTAGCTCAGCCGTAAGGCTCATCTCAAAACCAAGGCCACACATTACTCACATCGATAGGCACGAGACCATTACCTTGTCACCAAGCCGGGGGAACATGCAGAGGCACTGTCTGCACGAACGTTGAATGAGGCGAGGTCAAAGGGGAGACAGTTCAACGACCCTGCTTGCGGGTACCTCCCTCTCGTGAAGCTTTCCATTTTGGAGGAAGAAGAAAGAAAAAGAAATTCTGGATCCCTGAGCTGGGTCTATGGCAATGGACCGGGTTTCCAAGACGAGGCGGTTGTAATGTTCAGCTGCGGCAGCCCCTCCCGTTGACCCCATTTTCGAGTCCAATTCTACATAGTACACTGTCCCCAGGCGCCAGAGAGCTCCCCAAGCGCAAAGGGAAACCCATCTCTGTGTGGGACTCGAAGGGGGGACTCGGGGCAAGGCAGCCTCGACATAGACTTACACCCATCACCTCGCGCTTGAGTCTAGGCCTACGCCCATACACACACACGGAAGACGACAGGACTGCACCTCACCCACCAGGCGAGGCATAGCCGGTGGAGAGTGCGCCCAATTGTATCACAAGAGATGGACTCGAGCCCCTCCCTCTGGACTGACAGCTTCTTGGCTCGGACGCCTTACGGGGGTGGAGGGCGTGTTGGTTGTGTGGCCGTACCGCTCGCTCGCCTTGCTCGTCCTGAGCAGTCCTTGTAAGTCCTGCTTTTGCCGAGAGAGAGAGAGAGAGCTGTCATTGCCTGGCGGATGTGCGCCTGGCTAGCGCTAGAACGGGGCAGAAATGGGGAAACGGGCGGAAACTAGGTTTGCAACGAGCGCGGCAGGGATTCTTGGCTCCGGAGAGGCGCAGTTCAGTATCCCGCGCGGTGTAAGGACGAGTGAAGCAAACCAAGTTTGCGGTGTCCCAATTAGGCAGAGCGTTTTTGTATCCAGCTGTTGACACGACCAGCCCATCCCATGCGGGTCAGCAGCCCGTTCTTTTTTCTCTTTCACTTTCTCGCTCCGTCTCCTTAATTCCTTCCCTGCCCTTTGCTTCGTCTCCCTCTGCGCCTTGTCAACTAACGGGTTCACCGTTATCACTGCGTGCCATGTTTTCCTGATCCAGATGGCTGGGTTTAATGTCGCGCAGCTGCCAGTTGCCTGTGGTTGGGCGTCGTGCCCCGTCTACATGGTCCACTCCACACAGCCGCAGCTCGCCCGGGGCGCTTACAGGTCTGGATGGAACTATTTCACTCCATCTTTTTTTGTTCTCCCTCCTCCCGTCAACGCGCTAAAGCTGCGCACGCATACGTGCTTTTTGGCTCTAATGCACCAGTGACTCTCTCTCGCGTTTGTCTGCCCGTCTCCGTCGGTCGGAACATCTCCCCCTCCCCCCCCTCCAATGACACCCACACTTTGCAGCGCAGCCAACCAAGCAGAGCCAAACCTCAAATGAAGACACCAGACAAACTGCAACTCTCCCGCACTTTTCCAGCCCTACGAGCAGCCGCCCTTCAACAAGCCACCCGGTCCGGTCTTGGCAAAAGACTTCTAAATTTGTTTCACCTCGCCCATGTCCGTCCCAAAACATGCCGCGCCAAGGCCCAAACCGGCCTCATCTACATATGCCATCCCGTGACACACACATTCTCCCTCTAACTCTCTCTCTGAACACCGCCAGTTTCCGAGGCTCGTTTTCTCAGCCTCACACCCGCGGCTGCCTTGGGCATTCCCAGGCATGCCAGGCGGGTCTCTGAAAATCACCCAGAGATCAACACCAAAACGACCAGGGTCATCCACAGCGCGCTCAGCATGCCTGTTTAAAGCCCCCCCACTCTCTTGGCGAATCAGGCTCCCGGGGGCTCGGTGATCCTACCATCGATCGATGAATGGGTCATCATTCTCCCTGATCGGTGATTCCTCTCGGGTCATTATTCCAACTTCATGGTGTTTCTAATTTCGGCCCCCTCACTTCCAGTGCCGGCGAGCAGGTGCCAAGCGAGACTCTCGGGATCATTAGCCATGTTACATTGTAACTATATACGGAGACTGAGAAAACAAGAAGGGGAAAAAAAAAGGAAAAGTGAAGTGTATAGACGCCTGTCCCCCCTCCCCATCCCAGCGCTGGCTCCTCTCCTCCAGATTACGGAGGCACCCTTCGGTAAGCCTCGTTCCCGCGTAGCCAAGAGTCAACCATGAGGATAAGACAAAACCGCATGACCGAACCAGATAAGAACCAAATCGAAAAATTAAAACACCGCCTGGCTTGACCGTCCTACCCTGATGTCATTTCCAGTGCCCCCTTCGCCCAAGGGCATTACTCATTTCGTCCCAGTTCATCCATCTTACTTGGACGTGGTTCCCGTGTCGCCCGACCCGGACCCCCGGACCCCAACCCCTGGCCAGCTTTCAATGCAACCCCAATCAGTCCTTGGCCTATGCCGCAAGGCTGATTGCCCTCGGAGCGTCAAATCATCACACGCCATCGCCGACAACTCGCAGGCCGACGCCCGTGCATAGGGCTGCAAACGCCCAGACGCCCGCGTAGGCGGCGGCGCCCACTGGCTCTACACCGTACACCGTCTTGGAGCTGGCGAGGTAGGTGTTGATGGCTGATATGACGACGGCCACCGTCGTGCGCCGAACAACTACCTTTGTCTTGGCCGTGTAGCCCCAGGCATTCCACCACACCGTCTCCCCCAGCGACGCCTCGACGGGGTTGAAGGCTGCAACCTTGTCGTCGTCCTTGACGTGGCCAGTGGTCGCGAAAGGCGCAAAGATGAAGGTGCTGGCGGCGGCCCCGAAGATGACTGTTACGGGGAGGATGGCACCGTACGAGGCAGCATAAGCAGGCTCGACGGTAGGCAGGTCAGAAAAGTAGACAACGAGGAAGCGAGGGAGCAGGAAGCGCAACGATAGGACCAGGACGACCGTGTAGATGCCTGTTGAAAGTGCCGTAGTGTACAGCTGAAGCGCCACGTCAAGAAGCTCGCGGTTGGGGAGCTTAGCCGCGGCTGAGGGTGTGTGGACGGCGGAGAGCGGGCGGAGCAGGAAGAAGGGGACAGCGACGGAGATGATGTCAATCAACAGGGCCGAGAAGGCTGTCGAATAGCTAAGGCCGTAAAAGGTTGAGAGGAGATAAAACTGTCTGCAGCGTTAGCTTCTCCCTTTGCATCGCGTAGTTGGTTGGAGGCGGGGTAAACTGACGTGAGGGCCATGCGACAACAGATCCAACATGGCGACATCCAAGCTATCCAGCTTGCCAAACCATCCCACAGCGAGCTCGATTCTGTCCAGGTTAGTCTGCGAGTTTCTTGCCAAGCTAAATACAGCGCATGGTCTTCTCTCTGGGTCAGACTTACACTCTCCATCCTGCCAGCAAGCCCACCTCTGTCAGGTTGTCCTGGCTGCGACTGACGCTGGCAAGCTCGCCCTTGGTCACCTCGGCCAGCAAGCTGTACCCAAGACTGGCCATGACAAAGCTGAGGACAGTCGCTAGGGGGAACTGCACCACAGTTGGCAGCGCAGAGCGTCGAGCCGGCGAAGGCGCGAGCTGCTGTTGCTGTTGCTGCTTCTCCTGAACAGGGGCGGCGACATCATCAGCACCAGCTCCTGCTGCGACTGGGGCCGAGACCGGGGCTAGATCGTCGTCTCCGGCGTCGGTCGCCCGGGTGGCAACTCGTCTCTGCGTTGTCGACATGTTTCGATGCTTGAGCGAGCGACAGGACAGGTTTGGATGCGCTCGCACGTGGAGATATCGATAAGGCCAAGGTTTGAGGCTAAAAGAAGGAGCGAAGGGGGGCGGAGAGAAAGGAGCGAACAGCCTTGTGGACTCTGACGATGCGGCACGCACACAAACACACAGCATGCACAAACGCACGCGGAACGGATCAACACAGACGAGCAGAGCGGTTGGGTTTGCGACATCCACGGGCGAGCTACTGAGATAAGCGTGGGACGGGACCCCGTTGAGAGGCGCCTCTGTTTTGCGGGAGAGCTCCAGTGGGGACTTGTGACGTCGGGGTGTCGCTACGGAAACATCCACGCACGTTGGCGAACGCAAGAAAGCGCCCACGATTCCCACCTCGTCTCCCCAAAATAGCACCCCCACTCTGCTCTGGACCGCACTAGCTTCTCGGGATGCAAAGTTTTTTTCCTTCTCGCTTTCTTTCTCTTCCTTCTCTTCGTCCACCAGATTGATGTGAAATGTTTTTATCCCCTTTAATAGGATAAGCAGTCGGCCATCGCGCTGCCTCTGCATTTCCCGCTTAAGCATCCATCTCTGGGCCAAGTGCTTTTTTTCCATTTTTCATTTCGTCCATGTGCTTGGTGTGACCTCGTCCCTGCGGTGCGCATAAAAAATGGCTTCTCTTTGCTATCTAAACTTCGACCTATATGCCACAAGCGTCCAATCGCCCACATGAGACACCATTCTTTTTAAACTCTGGCCTGTCTCGTCCTCGCCCTTTCTTGCGCCCTCAAAACAATCCATGCTGCCCTGCTTTGTACAGTCGATGGCTTCCTCGGCCATCGAGCCAAAGGTCTCAGAGTTACAGGTGCATATGAGACTAAATTTGTCTTTCATCATGTCCTTTCCATTGATAAGGTAGGTAAGGTATTTATTCGGGCGCCCGCTCGACGCCTCTCCAGATCTTCACTTTAACCTCGTGGCGATGCAATCTCACCTGCTTGTTCAACTCCAACTTGAGTACCGCAGATGGGCCCTCCACTCTTCGGTGCTGAAGATCGGCGGCGGAGCTAGACCACCTCATACAGGCACGATATGTATAAATATCGTGGTAACAAAAAAGAATATAACACGCCTGTCCTTCGACGTCGCCCAAAAATCCAACTCCAGAGCCAACGTGCCCAACCCAAGAGATATACTCCGTCCCAATCGTTATAAAAAAAAAAATGAATCCAGGTATTGATATGCAGCCAAATCAATCATTCCTCCATTCGACCGAAAACTCCGTCATCCTCCTCTTCGCTGCGGCCGCGCTCTCGCATATCGAAATCATCTTCGTCCATGACCGATTCGCCGCTCTCTTCCATTCTGACATCCTCGCTGGGTCGTCGCATCTCTCCTCGGGTGAAGCTTTCCGGCTGTCGGCTCGGGTAGCTGTTGATGAAACCAGCAGAAGACAAGGAGTTCATTTCTAGGTACTGTGCTGGCAGTGGTGGGACAGGTGGTGCGTCCGACGGCAACGCAGCGTTTCGAGAACCGCTGTTGCTGCCGAAGCTGCAGCTGAGCAGCTCAACCGCTGCTGCTAGATCCCGATCATCCTGGTTGGTTGCGTTACGCCCTGATGAAGTTGGACGGAGATCGTTGCTTCCTTGGCGGAAATGGCCGCCGATGCCAGAGCTACGCGGAACACTGCCTGCACCAAACGGAGCGGACTGGTAGCTGCGCGAGAAGCCGCTGCTGTTGAAAGCCTTGCTTCTATACGAGAAGCCGTCGGCGTTGAAGGCTTCGGAGGCTGGTGGTGGAGTCGTGTCAGCGGAGCTCTGACGTTCAGCCTGGTCCGAGTAGCCAGATGCGGCCGGCGATGAAGACTCGGCCTCGCTGGGGAAATCCTTTGCGGAGTCTGGAGGAGTCGTCGCGGTCTCGTCCTTGGGATTGCCGTTCATGGCAACCAGCACAGAGGCAGCCTCGAGCAGCTGGACTTGCTGGTGCTTAGAAATGAGCAGCTTGGATGTGAAGGACCACTCAGGAGTATGCTCCCACCTAACGACACAAAAGTCAACAAATCTAGTCTCACGAAAACTCGCTCCGTATGCAAACCGAACGCCGAATTCACCGAATTTCCATCGTTGCGAAACGAGGAGGGGGTGGGGTTGGTCACAACACAGAAAAGGGGAGGGGGACGAACAGATGCTTGGTCAAGCAGCTACTGTGCTTGTAGCCCTTGCCACACTTTTCACAGCGAACTTCCACCCTGTTGCTCTTCTTGCCATCCTTGGACAGAGGCTGGCCGTCACTAGCACGGCGAGTGCGGCCCTTTTGGAACTTGTCAGCTCCCTCGTCGGCGGAACCATCGTTGGGGTCATCATCGATGGCGCTTCCCGTGAGCCCACGCTTCGCCTCAGGGGTGGTCAACTTGTTGGTTGGTAGACTCGCGGGAGGAGAGGGCAGGCTGCCCACGATGGCGGCCCGGGCAGCTGCGGACTTGGACATGGTGTTTCGGCGGCCGTGGGCAATAGGCACGGCAGCGGACCGCTCACTGTCCCGAAGGACAGCGGCCAAGGCGGCCACGTTGGAACCCGGCGTAGTGACGGACTTGCGGCGGGTTACTCGGTGGTTTGCATTGAGGGCACCGGTAAGGAGCGAGTGGGAGCTGGTTCGCGCGTGGGGTTGGCGGCCGGGCAGGCCCGAAGAGCCATTCGACATGGGCGAACGGTGCTGAGTCAATGGCCTTGAGGACTGCTGCATTTCCTGAAAATTGGGCAAAGGAGATCAGCACATCTGGCCCTTTTGCGAGTGGGAGCAAGCCGGCCGAGCCCGGCAACAAGTCAGAGCAGAACAAGGCCGGGAGGTCTGCGGAACAGTCACCGAGGGCGGCATACTTTGGAAGAGGCCATTGTCGGGGAGTTGGGATACGCTCGGGATTCGACACAACGGAAGTCGGTCGACCGCGGACTAGACGTGTAGATTGGTGCTGTAGCTTGCTCTATGCTGGCGGTTTCGTGGGAGGATGGTGCTGAGTGAAGGTGTAGAAAGGTGGTGAGAGACAAGTCTCGCGAGAAGCGTCGTAGAGCGGACGAGAAATAATATTTTGGGAGGAGCACTGAGCAAGGGCGTGTGTGTGTGGCACTGCGGGGGCGGGTGTAGCAAGTGTAGCAACTCGGAGTCTGGAGTATGCTGGCTAGATGAATTGACGCCTTTGCGATTATCGGGACTCGAGCCCAGTGTGGGAGTCAGTGAGCGCGGGCTCTACCGTATCTCGGCGAGCACGTTTACTTTTGGCCGTGGAGAATCGAACCAGCAAACGAGGGAGCCAAGGCCTTGGTTGGTTTCCAACGCCTTCCACCAAGCGCTATTCTGGTTCTGTCGTGGGCTCTGGGGGGGGTGCGAGGTGCGCCAGTGTGGGATGGCCATTCGATAGCGACAAGTGGAGACGGCGACTTTTGGATTATTGGTCCGCTGACCCCCCGGCCGATCATCAGAACGATTGAGGTGCAGCGACGAGAAGGGCGTAGGCAGGGGAGAAAGAGGGGGCGTGTAGGAGGGAAGCTGTGATGAAAGGGGGGGGGGAGGGTGTGTGGCTCCCGCGCCATGGCAATGGATGGAAAGAGGCCAGATGGAGAGTTGCAAATGGGCTGGCGAATGGGGCTTAGCCGTGGCCCTCGCCTGGCTGGCTGGGCTCGCTCCTCTTGCGGCCACGTCCATGTCCACTGCCAGTGACCGCACTGTGAAGGGAGCAGGCGAGGTACAGCGGCCGGTCAGGTACTCGCCCACCGGTGCTGGGCCCCCTCTCCCCCTCCAAATGCGCTGCCATTCTCCCGTTTCCAACCTCGCTCCAGCGCTGCGTGCCGCCTGCTTAGCCCCGGGCGCCCTCATGCATGTACAGGACGGGATGCATATCCGCAGCGCTGCTTCATCCAGTGTCCAGCACAGGCAAACTCTCGCGCTCTCTCGCACTCTCGCATTTCAGGCCTGCACCTGCACTCCGTAACCCGTAGCCTGTAGCCTGTAGCCGTAGAGGAGGGTGGAGGCCGGGTCAGGTCAGGCCAGGTACCGCCTTGGAGCGGCCGGGAAGGAAATTCACTCCCGTCGGATGCGCACGCGGTAGGGACGCTTAAAGTGTTGCCAATTGACGAGTTCCATCGTCTGCAGTCCCTGCCATAGTGACAGCTCACTCGTCCGTTGTTTGTTGACCAACCTGTTGACATCCGGCACATAGACTTGCTATATTTCGTTATTCTGGGCTGATGCGTCATCCGACTCGTGCCGGCGCCAGCTCCCTCGTCGTATGCCCTTTACTTCTGGCCTCCGACCCAGGAGTCATCCCGTGGTGGCCAGACACAACAAGGCCCGACCGGGCGCTGCGCGGGGGCCTTGGCTCCATCGAGATGGGAAGCTGGACGGGACCCCGGATCTGCCGAAAGCTGTGCCTCCTCACCAGGCTCGCTCCCTCGCGGCCTTGCTCCTCACACTGGGCGGAGAGGCATGCACAATGCTGCTGTCGTCGCCGCCGCTGCGGGCGGAGGAGGGGTGTTTCCCGATGAAACCCAGAGCAGCAATAAATAGAAGGGGGCCTCTGACCCGGTCACTGCGGACGAAACGGGCGAGGGTGTTTCTATTGCGGGCGGGCTGGGCTGGAACAATAAAGGGCCCGCCGTGGCTGCCGTGTCAGTAACGGAGTAGGCATTCTGGGCGCTCCGCTGGCATGAACAAAGATCGAGATTGTGTCTCACTCTCTGGACCGCCATTCATTTTTTTTCTTCTTGTGCCTGGTTGACGAGCGCTATTGATTACTTACTTTTCTTGCTTGCTTGTTCTCGTCGCTTTCGTGCACCGTGCCTCATCCTCCCCGGCCCGGGGTCAGCGCGTGTCGCAACAATCCTGTGACCGGGAATCACAATCCCAGACATCGCCAGGCTGTGACCGACCGTCCGCCAATTCTCCCATCCGTCTCCGACCCCGTCTCCGTCTTTGTGAATTCAAGGTTACTGAAGTGCATTGACTGCTGAAACCCCCCAAACAAAGCGGAGCCTTCATGGGGCGGAAGGGCGGGATGTTAGCACGAACCCACTGTAGCTTGTAAGCCTCCAGGCCCGTTCCGGTTTACCGTGGGGAGTTTTTCAAGATGGGACGAGTCTCCTTGATAACGAGGCGAGACGAGGAATTTGCGGTCAGTGGGAGAAAACACACCGAGAAAAAACAAAAACATCAAAAGCACCCATTTCCAAAGCGATGGGGCCGGGTGATATTGTGAAAGTCAGACTGGTGGAGACCAGTCATGTTGCACAAGTCTAGGAGCATAAATAGATCAAAATGGAGCCTGGACGTTGCACGTTTGAGGCGAAGTTTTTTGTGTTTGAAGTGGGAAGCTGGAGTTGGATAATACGGCAGGGAGCAGGGATTGGATAGGAAAGGATATTTTGATTATCTTCTCGGTTGATGAATCCGCGGGATCCTTTTATTGATACCGACCAAGCATGGTCATGGAGGGGAAGCTGGCTAGCTGGTCTGCCTCGACTACCTTTTTTTTTTTTTTTTTTTGTCGCTTGGGCATTTAAATACCGAGTACGGAAAACCACTCCTGCAGGAGCCAACATGTGGTCTCTTTGCGCAGGTACAGGGACAATCCCAACCAACCACTTCGCTACGGTGAGCTGTCGAGCAGCCGCCGATTCAATAGCCAACATCCAATGCCCTCTCCCATCGCGAGACCAGTGGTCAGTGCAGACAGCATCCCAAAAGACCACAGCCCCTCACCCATGTGCCTGGTTGGCCGCATCTAGTAGGCGTTCGTGCTCACCCGCCGGCCCTGCCCTACCCCTAAGGCCTAACCCTGCCCTGACGAGCCCTTGCTTGACCAACCGCCCTGATCTCATCTGATCGGGCACATTGTCGGCGAACCGAACTTTGCCAGCGCAGCACTGGGGCGAAGAACTCGGTCAGGAGAATTCTCAGCTATGATTTGATTCATGATTTGGAGAAAAGCAATGTTGTGCCGGCTGTCATGTACTGTGCCAGGTTGACAAACATAACCGAGTGAGACGGTCCTCTAAACGCCCCGTCCAAAATGGACATGCGTGCCTACTATAGCTGATGCCCTGCATGCAACCTGAGAGGCAAATATTCACTCCCATTGCTTTGTTTGGTGCCTTGAGGTCAACTTTTTTTTCTTCCTTTTTTTCTTCTTGTTCTCTTGTCTCCCGGCCGCAAGACCGGTGCATAATCCCAGGTTGCCTGCCATGTTGCTCTGATGTTTCCAAAATCAATGTGCTGGCGGCCCCCCTCCTCTCCCCTCAGTGGGCTCTGATCCCCGTCAAGGCCATTCCAAGGTCCATTTTCCACTTTATCCATGGGTGTGTTGGTAGCAAAATTGCTCCAAAAAGAAACATCCGAAAGGGCTTAGTTGCATGTCCCCGCCCGGGGGTCACGGAGCCCACGGTGAGGGGTTGTCGTATGGGCATCCACCACCCAGTGCGGTCAAGATGAGGGCGACGGTCGGCCAGCGATTCGCACCAAGAGGTGAGTCGTCACCTGGGACGTGCCACCGCTGCCACATCGACTAAACGCAAGGCTCGACAACAAATTTAGCTGCCACCGCAATTTTAACCTCTGAGCACGCCTAAACGGAAAGGCGGGCGGCGCCGGGACAATTTGCAGGGAAGCCAACTGCAGGCAAAACCCACGAGCGGAAAGGGGGGCTAAAAAGGTAACGTCCAGTGCCTTACCTGGCGATGCGCACATCAAGGCGTGACTTGCGATGCCTTGATTCGCTTTGGTGCTTTTGTTGGGAGTGCGCAATGCTCACTCACAGCCGCCACGGCGACTGGGCTTCTCACGTAAGAGGAGGGTGGGTGGTGGATGCTGGAGGCTGTAGGTACCAATATCCAAGGCAAGGCACCAACCAATGTACCCCTGGCAGCGCCGGGAGGTTGTCGAGCAGGAAGCAGTCCCCAAACAGGTCCCCGTTGAGCCTCGCGAAGGTCGTAGCAATGCCTAATATAGATAGTAAAGGAGACCATCATATTAGCGGCAGAGCACGCCAGTCCCAAAGCATGCAAAAAGGTGCAAAAGCATAGCAGCTACCGTTGTAAGAAAGTGTTCACCTGATAAGTTGGTGTGCCAGGTCACATGGATGTCAAGATCGGGTTACTGCGAGTAAGCAAGCAGGTACGTATAATGAGGAGGGGTGTCCAAGAAGAAGGCAAGGAGGCCAGGTACCTTGCCCCATTCGCATTCGCCCATTCCTGCCGAGGGCGGTTGGCTTACCATCAGGGTTGGGTGCGAGCGACAACCTTAACCACTTTTTGTCATTCCAAGAGTGTCGCCATTCAATGCAATGCTCTGAAGTGAGCGAAATACAAGCAAGGGTACAATGAAGCCAGTAAGGCAGCAGAAAAAAGAATTCATCAACGGATTACACCAGAATAGTCAAACCCCGCCCTACTGAGACTTGATGCATCCATTTTCGTCTTTCCACATTTGTCTGTGATGCATTCCGTTCTCGTTGCGAAAAATACTACCTCGGCACCTACATGAGGGGATGCATGTCGCACGTCGATCGCGCCGACTTCCGACTCTTCTCTTTTCGTTAAACCATATTTGCCTTTTAGCTTGCACACTCTTTCAACACCAGCACTAATGTCCAGGACATAGCAATTCCGATGTGAGGCTGAATTAGAGCCTCGGGATTTTCGCTGGACGTTCCTGACTATCTTCTCGGGAGGCTGCCTTGTTCAGAAAATAATCGGACGATCTACTTGCTGGAATTGTTCTGACAGCGCAACTCCTAGGGTCTAAATCCTTGGGGCCCGGGAAAATATCACCAATGATATGGTGTTTTCGATGATCTGTAAGTATTCTTGCCTATTGTGTACTTCGGGCTCAAGGGATTGGGTGTTTGTATGGGCAATGAAATATTTTTGGAAATTTTTTCAATTCTGTCGTCATATGTGCTCCATTTGGTGAGAGCGAAAAAAAAAAAAAAAATCAAGGCCAGGAACAGAATCGACGTCATTGACTTTAGGTGCTAAGTTTTTGGTTCGTTCCTGACCACCCAACCTTACCAGCCTTGATTTTTTTTTCTTTCTCTTTCTATCCAGCTTGTATTTTTTTTGTCATAGCCAATCGGCATTGAACGATGACGCTGTGAAATATCCTGTCCATCAGCAATTGATACTGATGGATCTTTGCCATGAACAGCATCTCCGTCCGTCAAGCAAAAAACCCCCCAGATGCATCGGCGATGGCGACTTTTGCTGCGCCGTAACCTTACCTGGCGAGGCCAATCGCAGTGGGGCATCCACCTCTCCACATCTGCAATCTTGATAGCGAATTCTCAGACGAGGCGATGAAGATTGCACATGCTCTTCCCGCTCCAGGTCTTACCAATGAGCGTCTAGAGCATGGATAATTCAAAATAAAGACCACTGGTCAACATTTCGAGTCTGTATGAGCCTCCTCCCTCCCTTGATTTCTGCACCCCTCGATTGCTCGCATCAAGGACACATGCAGCGGCCTCGCGGCTGACGATCCGGGGTGCGCCGCCTCCCCGCCAAAACAGTACGACTTGGTAGTCAAAGCCCGTGGTCCACCCGGACACCCCCAATTCGAGTTTGGTTCCAACTTGAACGACATTGTCGGCTGAATGACAGTTGGGGCCGAGTGGATATTGTGGCTGGCCTTCTCAGAGACACGGGGCCTGTCACAAAGCCCTCTCTGAGAGGGCCCAAGCCATCGGGCCCCATGAAGGGGCATCCGCGGGACTCGGGGAAGTGCCTGGCCTGACCCGAGCAACTCAATCGTTGGGATAGAAGAACAGAGCGCAACAAAAAATTTTCCCCTCTGAGCATCCCGTCCTTCTCGCTCCCGACAGCGCCGGCGGCCCGTTGCCGTTGCCCTCCAAATCCGGGCAACGCTGGCTCTACTTCGGTGGCAACTCAACAATGGTGGTACGAGGCCTTGTTTGCAAGCTGACTGGCTGTGTGTGTTCGTGGACAAAGACGCTGTATGCGCCAGCCGCCTTCTGACGCCGCCTCATCGGTTTAATGCATATTGGTACGTGTATGCCAGTATAAAGAATACCGAGACCGAGGGTCTCACCATTTCGAATACGGTCGCACTGCAGGCGGGCCTCGTACCCCACAGAGCGGCAAGGGGGGGTGGTGCGATTTGGAACTCAGGCTGGTACTCCGAGGTACTTTGACGTTTGACTTGGTCGTTGCGCGCCGGACTGTGCAAACCAAAGCGAGGGCAGCAGCCAGCGATTCAAGACTGCTCGACCAGGGCCGCGAACAAGCCAGCCAGACGTGTTGAAACAGGCTGGCTGACTGTATTCGTACCTGCGTCGGAGCCAGGCCGTCTGTCCACGTGGAATCCTCTCGTTGTTGCTTGGGAGAATCTAAACCCGGCCCTCTTTAATCGGTCCGCAAATTCCTGCGTAGAACATGTTGACGACAGCGATCCCAGCTGCCTGGATTGGGCTGTCAACTCCCGAGATCAGCGGCTTGTGTGGGCTTGGTGTGATGTGATGGAGGGGACCCTACTGCATCTGCCAGCGGGTATTACCCGGACGCCATGGCCGGCCTCGAGGCCATCAAGGCTTATCTTAGGGAGGTGATCCCGGCCAGTCGCTCTGATGCTATGAAGCCTCTGACTCCTGTCCCGTGTGTCGTTTTGCGAAGGCGCCATCGGACAGGATTCACGAGCCAGCGTGGTGGGTGCTCGCCGGAAGCTTCCTCTGGCCCACTGGCATGTCTCACAGCGTTGCGTATGCCTGATCTCGGCTGCCGAGAGACATTCGATTCCATTCCCGTGCGCAAAGTCATGGATAAATGTCGCTAGCTTTCGGGATGCATTCGCCGTCCTGTCCGGACCTTGGCTGCACGCACGAGTTCAGGGCTCGCCGTCGACCGGAGATGCAATGGCCTGCAGCTGGGCGCATGGGACAAACAGGAGAGCTTTCAGCCGACCCGGACCCATCCTGACTTGCATTGGTGGACAGAACCGGCTGAACTTGGGGCCTTTAGGCCGTCGATCTACCCCAGAACTTTAAAGGCTCAGTGGGCGCCCGCCAAGGCCATTCCCATGGCCAAATCCGCTGACACACAGAAAATGGTTTTCAGATAGCATCGCTGGGCTGTTTTTTCTGGAACAGCCTTGAAACCCCACGCATATCAGGTGGCGTCGAGAAGTGTTGACTGAGGCTTTATCATTTAATTCAAACACGCAGATCATGGCGCCGCGTGCGCCTTATCTGCTTTTTCTCAATTCACAAAGAACACCCGTTCATTGAGACCCATTCACCCGCATCCCCCCTCCAGTGCCTTATCAGACGCTCAGCTATCAAAACAAAGAAGAAGAAGAGACCCGTTCTCACGATGCCTGCAGACATGGATGTGTTTCGCAAGAGCGGCCGTGGAGGCGCGGGAAACTACTACGCCCCGACAAAAGCCGACGACAAAGCCAAAGTGACCATGACCCTTCTCCTCCCAGCGCGGCCCTCCTCGCCGCTGTGACTCGAGCCGGTTTGCTTACATGTGACAATGCTACAGGATCTCGAGGCTCAATCCCTTGGTACGACTGTCGTGCCGCCGCCTGACCGGTCTTCGGCTCATGTCCCCACGCGGGCCGGGCGAGGCGGCGCGGGTAACTACGTTGACCCGGCCGACATGCCAGATGCACGCGAGCAGGAGGCCATGGCAGACAAGACGGCTGCGGCCATTGCCGCCAGCCTGAAGAGGAACAACCAGGTCCGCGGAGGGCTAGGTGGTCGCGGCGGTGCGGGAAACTGGACTGACGACGGGGAAGAAGGCAAGAAGGCCGAATCCGACAAGGCCAAAGGCGCGAAGCTGGAGCAGCAGATCAAGGAAGAAGTGGATAAGGGCTTGAAGATGCCGGAGAAGGTGCACCATCTCGCATAAGGGGGGCTTGAGACGTGTAAACAATCATGGTCGGCGGCAATATGCGTGTTTTTCGGGCATTCACTTGTCAGGTAAGCTTGCGGGCAGAATAGCCCAGGTCATGGGGATAAATGCACGTAAGATGAAGGTGCCCTCTAAGCTAAAAGATAAGTGGGATAATAAATAAGATAAAATAAAATAAAAGTTATCACGAAACCCTAATCTCTCGTGGTGGCCATCTGCGAAGTTGGTGGTGATTGAGGAGTATTCGAGCAGACCGAGTAGGAAGCGGTGTCTAAATCCAACATGACTCGTGAGCTGTCCTTGTTGAATGACACTAGATTGAATACAACCACATCGTGTATAGCAAACATAGAAAATTTTATTCAATACGTCGTGATATAGACCAAGGAAATAATGGAGTCATCCAAAGGCCGATATGCAATACCAGCCCAACTAATCGTAACTTGTCGAGTCATTACACCACCACCACGATATCTCTTACAAAAAACTCGCTTCCCCCCTCCCCTTCTCTCATTTCTCTGATTATAAATCTTCTCTTACATAACTCTGGCAGCATTGCCGTCGCGGGCCAGCTTGACCATGGCCGACGTCAACTCGTCCTCATCGTCCTCATACGCCACGACGTGCTGATCCGGTCCCATGTCAAACAGGCCCTTTTCTGGATCGCACTCGGTGCCGGGGGGAGGCAGCGTGCCGTCCTGAAAGTAGGCCCGGATGTGGCGGGCGGTACACGCAGAGGCGGCGGCGAGGCTGCTGTGCTGTATTGAGGTTATGGTCAGCGGCTGGTGCTGATTGGGAGGGGCACAGCATTGGAATGGGAAAGGGGGGAAAGGTGAGAGGCGTTTGCGCGGCTACTTACACCGTAAGTGTTTTGCTTGAGGACGACGGAGCCAGGGAAACGGGCCGAGTTGTTGAGTGCGCTCTCAAATGGCGTGACGTTGTCGGCCATGTTGCCGATAAAGAGGATAGGATGGGCGGTTTTGCCGCGAATATGCTCTGTGAGAGCTGTTAGTGCTAGGTCGAGGACAGAGAAGGGGGAACCACGTACGTTCATCAAAGAACCACTTGGGCCTGACGGTCTTTCCCAAGCAGAGCATTCGAAAGTTGTTGTTGAAGGCGCCGGCCCAGCGGCTTTTGTTTTTGAGCCTCTGGATGTATTCGACAAACTCTTCGGGCGTATCCAGGACCGGGTCGTTATCAGAGCACATGATGGCCGGGAAGGCGTCAATCTCGGCACTCGTCTCGATGGGCATGGTGGCGGGCGTGTCACCCAAGGTGCACAAGGCAGCCGATTCCTCGTCGTCGTCGCGCTCAACGGCCATTTCGTAGTATGGGAGACCATCGCCACGCTCAAGCGCCTCGTAGATAGTGGCCATGCGAGCAAAGTATTTTTGCGGCTTGTACAGGACCGACTGCGTCAGGAATTGCAGCTTGCTGTAAGTGACAAGCTCCGGGACTTCGGGGCCGGTCGGCTTGATCCACTCCGGGACGATGACGGGCGACTTCTTCAGGGACTCGAGGAGGGCGGCGCGGCGGTCCTGGACCTCCTGAGCGGTCGGAGACCACAAGGCACACTTTTCCTTGCCAACCCGGGCACACTCTGAGTCGAAGGCGTCCATAATTTTGTCGGCATCCTTGACAAAGTTGACACGGTCGAGCCTGAACCAGTCATGATAATCACAGTTGCCTATATCCAACATGATAAGTAAACGACTGCTTTCGATGACGAAACAGCAAACTCACCGTCGCTCACCAACCGCTCGACACGGTCGGGGTACAAGCCCGCAAATACGCCTCCTAGGACAGTTCCGTAGCTCACGCCCCAGTACCGAAGCTTCTCGTGGCCCGTCTTGTCAAGAATCTCCAGCATATCGCGGGCGTGGGACGCAGTGCCAAGATGTTGCAGCAGGCCCGTATCATTCATGGCGGCCTCGCAGGCGCCAATATAGGCGGTAGCACGGGCATACGCATCGTACTCCAGGCCCGGGCGCTCATCGACGAGAGGCGTGGCTTGGAGAGACCAGATCCTGCGTTTCTGGGAAGAGCCCCAGCATTCAACTCTGGGGGTGGAAACGCCGACTAACAAGGAGCTGATGTTACAACAAGGCTTCTGAAATGGTGGGGATTGGCATTGACTTACTTCCTCGAGGGTCAAACCCAATGATATCCTAAATACGTGGTTAGCACCGTAAATGTGGAATAAACCCAACGGAGGGGGACTCACATGATTGTCACCAACGATGGTTTGTATATACTCACCAACCTCTTTGATGTACTGAAGTCCTGATCCGCCAGGGCCCTGCGACGGTCAGCGATCACCATATGGAGCCAATTTGGGCAAGGATAGAAAAAGAACTCACACCAGGGTTTGTAAAGACCGGGGGCAAGCGGCTGTCCTTGTTCTTGGCAGGGAGCCTAATGACACCTATCTGGACACGCTGATGGTCGCCGGGATCTATCCAATCCATTGGGACCTACAAGTCACACTAAGTCAGTAGGCGGCCAAGAACGCTACGGGTTACACTTACATCGAGTCTGGCACAGTCGAACTTGTCCTCGTAGCATTTTGTCCAGACTAGATCGCGGCTAGGCTTGATCTATACGACGTTACCCTGCGAACCCAATTGGCCAATACGACGAAACTTACATCATTCCAAGTCCACTGCTGCTGCGCGGGTTTCTGGTGCAGGTCCTCGTGCGACGGTCTCAGATGAAAGAATGCTACGACAGACAAGGTTGCCAGCAACCCCAGGATCACGGTGACAGGCTTTCGCCGAGGCGGCAGCGGCCTCGACAAGAGAGGCGTGCCCTCGTGATGAGAGGCCACCGCGGACTTGCTATCGCCCATGGTGTGTTGGGTCCGTTTCCGCTCGTCCCCCAGCGTGCAGAATATACAGGGGGGAGAAGGAATAGAATGTAAACGAAGTGAAGAAGAACAAGAACAAGAAACAAACAGGGTATCCAACTGATAAAAAAGACAAGAAAAAGGAGCAGGGGACCACGTCAACAGACCGTCTTTAATCCCGATCGCATCCAGTGACCCCGTTGGAGGTGGGAAAAAAGCAAACACCAGAGATGGCACGTCGCGGGAAGGCGCGCTACCATTCCTCTAGTCTACTTGGCAGGACGGGCCCGTTCTTTTATGTATCTAGAATGGGCGGCAAAGCAAGAAGCGCCCTGTGGCGTAGACTAGATGATCAGGGAACGTGCAGGAAACCGGGGGAGGGAAGGGAGGGAAGAGCGGAAAGAAGGAGGGAAGGAAACGAGGCCCATGGACGCTTCCCGCTCTCTTGGACCCCGTGAGTGTGTGCCAGCAGAGAGAGAATGTGCGTGTGCCGTGCCGTGTGTCTGCGCTGCCGCCCATCGCCCTGGAGAAAGCTCAGGCCTTGTCTGGCGCCCAGGCCGAGGCGTGGTGGGCCAGAGATCTTCCATCGTCCCGCCTCGGGCTTGAAAGTGTGCCGGCTTGGTGATATTGGCCGATGGCCGTGCTAGCTGCGTGAGCAAAAAAAGGACTCCAGCTTATCATTGCGCCCTGCGTGTCTCTCCTTGCCCCCCACAGCGGCGCAGATGCAGCATGCGGAGGGAGGGGGGGACGGCCGAAGAAGGGTCAAAAAAAAAAGAAGCAGTGTGGTGGAAACTACGGCTGGTTCGTGGATGGCCCAGTCAACCTGGCCGTGTGAGCAGATGGAACCCGTGCATACATCCTGAATGTGTGTTGTCGTCTTTGTCGTCTGTCTTTAGCAAGCTTATCACAAACGAAAAAAAAAGGTCGAAGACAAGCCACCCAATCCCTGCCCCAAGGACCCCAACTTCTCCCCATCCAACCATAGTCTGGGGATTGCAAACTCGCACCTCCAGGAATGACCCCAAACAATCGACCCTCCCCAACATGCTGTCGTCCTGCTGACCCTGTCCCCGGCTTGTGGCTTTTTTTTCTTCAAACTCTCCCAGAGAAAATCCCACTGCGAGAAAGAGAACTCCATCTTTATCGCCTCTCTCTCTTTCACGCCTCCTCCGTCCTCTGGTCCGACCAGGAATTACCTGTTCAACTAGTGCCGTTTCATTCAACAACCAAACTCTATTGGTCCCGTATTCTCTAATACTAATCTCATTTTAATATCGATTTCCCTCCTGCTCCTGTTCCTCCTTCTTCTATGTTCCTTATCGTTGACAACACGCGACACCCCGCCGCTGGTGGGCCATCTGACTTCTTGGTGCTTGATCGTGGTTGGCTGGCGTGCCAAACTGTCATCCACTAGTTGCCAGACACTCAAGTTAAGACATTTTGGCTTATCATGACTCTGGTTCAAACTCATAACCGGTCCGAAATAATAACTTTCATCTGTGTCCAGAGCGAGTGAGAGAGAAAAAAAAAAGAAGCTAAACCGCTCTCCGTCTTTTTTGATCGTTGTACTGTACGGTACTGTGCTGCGCTGTACCAGAAACTAGTATATCCCAACGCCCGTGGTATGCCTCGAAACAAAACACCATAACGCCCACCTCCTCCTCTATTACCCTTCGTCCCAGACATGTGCAAACTTTTGGGGTTTTGAGGGCTGGGGCACGAGTCTTTACTCGTCCATGTCCATGTCATCCACCTCGGCGTCGTCCTCATCGTCGTCGTCGTCATCATCGGATCCGTCCTCCATGCCGTCCTCGTCAACCTCATCGTCATCCTCGTCATCGTTCTCCAGGGCAATGGCAACACGCTTCTTCTCGCCACCAAAGGCCTTGGCGTGCTCGCGCTCGGGCTCGATCTCGTTGATCTCCTCCTCGGTGAGACCCTGCTCGCGGAGGCGGCGCTTCTCGCTGCCGCGGAGGCGGGGCAGCAGGTGCTCGTTCTCGGCAACCAGCTTGCGGGCCACGGCCAGCTCGCGCTCCTTCTTGCCGGCCATGCGCTTCTTGTAAAAGACGCGCTCGCGGCGGGAACGGATCTCGGACACACGTTCCATGGCCTTGAGCGTCTTGCCCATGAGCTCGCGGTCGTAGCGGATGGGAACGTTGCGGCGGGCGGCGAACTGCAGCGTCGAGTCGACGGTCATCTCCTTGCCGGCGGCCTTTCGGAAGGCCTTGGTCCACTTGAGCTTGCGAGGGTTGCGCTTCATCTTGAACTGTAAAATGGAATCGAGGCATTGGTTAGCAACATGTTTCATTCATTCATTCATCCATGGAGGCCATGGTTCGTAGGACTCCAATGGCCGTCCGTCATGAGGTGCGTAGACGTACGTTCTTGTGGCACTTGCTGCGGCAGAAACGGAAGACGCGCGCATCATTGCGGACAAAGGTGATTCCCTTGCTAGGGTATGCAGGGCGACTGCAGAAGTAACAGGTTTCGATTCTGAAGCAATTGGTCAGTCATGATTTGCGTCCAGCACGAGACATCAGCTCCGATCTCTAGAGTTGCGCTTCTCTCTCCCGCCAAAGCACAGAGCTTTCTTTTTTTTTCAACCTCGACGTCCGGGTTCGAGAATCGCCTCTTAGATCTTGCCGTGATCCAGCACTCACCTCATTTTGTTTCCGTGGTGGTCTCCGAGACCGAAACAGCTTCAATTATTTCTTCGTCTTTCCCGCCCCGCTGGTTGATACCGCACTTTTACGTCCCTTGCTCAAGAAATTTTTGTCCTAGCAGTGGGTCCCGCCACTTATCGATAGGAACGCGGAAAAACCAATTCTCCACCGCCTCCGGTCCGCGCCGGCGACTTGTGGATTGGAAAACTTCAGTAGCTCCGGTTTGCCGCTCAGGTCCGGCATCACCAATCACCGCACTCAACTTTTTGTGCCCCGTCACCCCTAATACCTCTTTCCAAAATGGCTTCCATCATGGCTATGGGCGCTGGTGCCGCCGTTGCGGCCTTTCTGGTAGGTCCAATACCTGTGCACGATCTACCCTGCGCCCGCTTCTAACATGGGTCTCCAGGGTCGAGCTGGTCTTGTCGCATGGAGACGCTCGCGGGGTGGCGTTGGCGCCATGGGCAAGGCTTTCTACAAGGGCGGCTTCGAGGCCAAGATGACCAAGAAGGAGGCTTCCCTCATTCTCTCCCTCAGGTATGTTCCATCTTGATTGATGCGACCATGCATCGTGTGCTAACATGGTCCCAGCGAGCGCTCCATCACCAAGGACAAGGTCCGCAAGGCCCACCGAAACCTGATGCTCCTCAACCACCCCGATCGAGGCGGTAGCCCCTACCTAGCGACAAAAGTCAACGAGGCAAAGGAGTTCCTCGACAAGAACCCTTGATTTCCCCGAGCATTACGACAAGGCAATTGAGGGCATCACCCCCCGCCTGAGTGGCATGGACACTCGGTGTCAACGGGCTGCCCCGCGACAACACCACACCAGATGAGCGGCTCAAATTACGAATGGGGGTTGGCTCACTGCGTGTGTGTATATTGTACACTGCGTGTTTCCATAGCGATGGCGTTTTGTGGTTCATACGGAAGCTCTTGAGAACAGAGCAAGGTGATAGGACGAGTGCGCCGAGCCGTCGTGGCTGAACGTTGTAAAGATACATAAAATAAGAATACAAGGGCAGCAGATGTCCACTCTCTTCTCACCCCAATCCATCTCGGCCAGTGCTTACTACTTCTGGTCCGCCGGGACGTCCATCTTCTCGTTGAGTTTTGCTTCGTACTCTTTCACTTGCTCAAGCGCAATCCCGAGCATGGCACACACCGTGTAGTGGGCGTCATTGCCGGCATTATGAAGACTCTTGTGAGGGATGTCGAGATCAACCAATATTTTCCCCAGTCCTCGTGAATTCACCTCGTCTTTCCAGGCCTGGAATATATCTTTCGTATCAACCTGTCCCACCACGTTGTCCAAACCGAGTAGGCTTATACCGATGCTTGACATGTACTTGATGTCCTGAATAATGTCATGCCCTACAAGCACAATATTCCGAGAAGCTCCCATGTATGGTGCAAGTATAGACATGGCTTCTTCTATAACATCTTCCTTTCGCGGAAATGTACTTGTGCTAGGTAATGTCAGTTTCGGGGCCGGGTCCTCGTAGTTGAATGGTCTTACCCGAAATCAAACGCATCAGGGCACCCCTGGACGTACTGGGAATTTCTCAATCCCGAGTACTCCCAAACACGGAGATGGTGGCCATCAATCAGAACCCACCAGTTCTCACCGCACCGGCCAGGGGAAACTCCACGGAGGTTCTTGGTATCGAGAATTGCAAACCCGATTTCGGAAATTGGGTTGGGATGCCTTTCAATGGCTTCAACATCGACGCAAACAAACACAACGTCCTGTGCTGGTGGATAACCCTTCAGGCCCAGGTATGCCTGCGTGTCGAGAAGCATCTGCTGCCGCGCGCGTTTCTTCCGGGCAGCCTTTTCGCTGTTGCCCTTTTTCCCGATGAAGCCAGTTTTGACAAACTTCATTTTTTCGCGCCAGTCAGCCTTCGTGTGCTCAGTGGCCGATGAAAACCCGTCAATGTCGTCTTGGTTAATCTCGGGCCAAGGTCGAATATCCAGCGAAGACTCATCCTCGGATCTGCGAAGGTACCTTGGGCGAGGTGTGCCCCCTTGGCCAAACGTCATGTAGAATTTATCCTCATTCCCCCCAACGGGAATCTTGAGAGATATGCCAAGCTCGGCATTGACATCTTCGAGGAACACTTCGAACTGCGCCGTGGGCACCAATAGATATGGGTCCCGCAATGGCTCAGCCGGGTCGTGGAGGTAGAAGCTTACCATGGTTAGCATCAGGCAACATTAGTTGGGTAAGGGGTCATACAAATCCCAGGTCCTGCCCAGCAAAATTCCATTGAAGAAGGGTTTTGCCTGCATATTGTTACCAGGGGGGGCTCAATGGTAGTCAGGACATCCAGTACGCACCCGAGGTTTGTTGACTTTCCCAATAAAAGACTCTGGATATTTTAGGATGACTTTGAGGGGGCAGAAAAGCGCTTCCGTATCAAGAGGCTCTCCGGGGTGGAATTTCGAGTTCTCAAAGGCTTGCTGTCGCCTGAGAGCACGTTGCTGTTGTTCAGCCTCATCGACTTCAGTTGAATGGCAGACGTGAGGATCGAATTCAGAATATAGGTCAGCATGAGCCTGGCTCTCGGGCCCCAGTTCGTCGCTTTCTTCATATCTTGTACCAGTTGATTGCTTTGCATCTTCTTTGGGTTCTATCAGGGACACCCCGTCGCCTAGAACCGACTGGAGGGCCTCCAGGCGAGCCTCGAGGGACATCATGATTGGAACTGGAGAACGGAATCAAACCGATTTCGTTGGGGTGAAGAACAAACAATAAGGATATTCAAATTAGGAAATGGTGATGCTGGTCTCTTTCAGGAAGCGGAGATAGAAAAAAGAAAAGAAATAGTGGTTGGTTGGCAGCTGTCAGCTGTTGTCGCAGTTACAGGCATTAGTGGGCACCTTGACGGCTTAGGGTTGCTCAAGAAGCATAAGGCAGCCAGATGATGTGCCTCGTCATTCGCCAAGGCAATTTGATGAATCATTTAAGAAAGCAAAAACAACTGCGCATTGGGATCGGTTATATATGCTGTTCTAAGAATACATCCCTGCACACATCATTGGTTTGCTTTGTTTGCAGCGTGTGGCTGCATCCGCCAACGCAGTTACACGCGCAGCTGAGCGGCAAGCTGCAGGAAAACATGACGGCGGACGCTCCCTCTTATCCGGGTTCCGACCAAGAAAGATTACACGGTATAATACACTTCCCCTCTACGTTGTCTTGTAAAACTAAATCATTGTTAGCATGTTGCCGTTAATTCGGACACGTTGGGGTGCATCCTTACCTCGTCGGCTTCCTCAGGCGTAACTGTCGCCACCTCTGACTGCTTCTTGTCAACCAAGCCCAGTCTCGACCATCGCACCTTGAACCAAAAGTCCCGTCTATCACCCCCTAGTGACCCGGAGAGAAGCTTCTGTTTCATCTCCCGCACATACGTGTTGTACAACCCTGGCTCGTCCAAATTGATCAGCTCCTCCCGCATCACACCCAGACACTCCAGAGCACGCGCGTATTTGCTGTCTCCGAAGCTATCTGTAACTAGCGTATCGATAATGGCCCCCATCTGCTTCGCAGCATCTTCAATTTCAGGTACTTCTTGGGTGGCAGCGAGGGCCTGCTTGAAATCAGGTACGGCATTATCGAGATCAATATGGCCCTTTTTCTCATCGCCAAGCAACTCATCCACGTCGAGACCTGAGATAGGCTTGACTGTGTCTCTGGCCCGCTTGCCCTTAACTTTGGGTGGAACTAGAATTGTGTCAGTGTATGGTATTCCAATATCTCGCTCCAGAACTCACCTTTCTGAACCTCGGCGGTGTCAATCAAAGCATCTATCTTGCTTTGGACCCTTTGGATCAGATCCTCTGGCGGAGAAGCAAATCGCAATAGGATAGATGGCGTCTCAGGGACAGGCTTTTCTGGGTGGATTGCCCGCGTCTTTACAGCATGGTTGACGCGATGAACTGTTGGATTATATGTATCATCAATAGGTGCATACTCTGTAGGGTTTCTGCCAATCATTAGCAATAGGCTTGCAGATAATGGTGTCAACATACCCATCGTCATCCATTCCATAAGTTGACAGATCCATAGCATCAACATAAGCGCTCATCGCATCATTAAGCTCATCTGTCGGTAGGAAACGGTGCTTGGTGAGTGTTTGTCCGGTAACCGTAACCACTCGATCCAAAGGAGGAAATTGGTAGCTGCGGATGTCCTCGGCGAACGGCAATGGGACATCATACAAGCACTCCAGATCAGGCTCGATATGGGGTGCCAGCAATGCCAACAGAGGATCTTTACCCTCTTTCGTAACAATTCGAGCAACTGCATACGATTCAAGCTCAGAGAGTGCCCAGATGAGTGATGATAGTGCCACCTCCGATTTCGTGTCAGACTTTCGGGCTACTGTCACGCAAACCTCGCCCATGTTGAGGAATGGTTCGTACTAAAGCAGGCTTAGCGTAGTTCTCAGTCAATGTTGTAAAACGAGTCCCTACCTTGTCCCATGGGATGAAACCAACGATTGAGAAACTTTTCTCTGTCTCAATCTTGGTGATGTTATGTTCTGACTCGCTGATATGCACAGCCGTTCGGCCATACTCGTAGCCCTTCGCAAGCGATTCAAAATCGACATCACGTTTGCCCCCTTCCGCATCAGGGTCATTAACCTTGTATGAGCGTGCTTGCTTTACCGCAGAAAATTCGACGCCTTCCATGGTGTCTGCTTCCAAAACTTCCTGCGATCCCTCTCCCTCTTCAGACTTGACAACAACGGTGCTCGCCGCAAGCGGTCGGGCAAGATGGGTCTTGAAAAATCTTTCCACGTTAATACTCATTGCTGAAGGGAATTTCCTCGGATCTCCTAGTGTAAGAACGCCATCAAATGTTTTGTAAGGCTTCACGGATTTGACCCTGGGAGTGTCCAGCTCATCAATGGCTTCCACAATAGAAGCAAAGACGCCATTTTCGCAGTTTTCAACCAGCGAGCTCAAGGTTTTCTCATTCGCAGCCTTCATCACAATTAATCACACGCACTCTCGCAAAGGGATCATGTCTCTCACCTTGACCTCAGACTTGTCTTCTTCCTTGAAGCCATACGCGGCATCATCAAAATCAACACCCCTACTAAATTAGTGGAGCCTTGCTAAAGGAAACAAGCCCAACTTACAGAACTGTCAATTGAATATTAGAGTCATTCATCTTTTTGGCAATGTCGCTGATGTCATCGCCGTCAATTGGGCCCTGCCCATCCGTGACCAGGACGATTTTGCGGTTCCACTTTAGCTTCTTCGTAAAGGTGTCCATCATTTCTACAGCCACCACAATGGCCGAAATGGAATCGCCAAATTCTGTGCTGCTCGGCGCGACTTTAGCTTGCAGTTCTCTAAAGGACGTCATGGATATTGGGCCAAGCGGCTGCAACACTGAAATGTTTTCGTATCCTTCGTCCTCCTGCAACTTGTTGTCCGTCTCGTCTGTTCGAAGACCTAGAACTCCAACGCAGAGCGTCTTGCGGCTGGCGGCCACAATGTCGGTAATCTTGTCCCAAACATATCGCATAGCCCAGTCCAGGTCTGATTCCGACCGACCGCTATGGGTCTGGGCCATGGACGAGCCCAGGTCTAAGATGAAGATTGTCGCTTCTTTTTCAGCCATGGTGAATTACGAAAAGAAAAAACGATGTATCCGTAAGGTCAAAGGGAAAAAATCAGTACATTAGCCGTCGTTGGCAGAGACGGGTGTTTAAATTGATTGCAATAAAGGTCACGGTCTCATGGCGAATCCTGGCTCTCAATTAGGCAGAAGGCCGCCATGAGCTAAGCAGTGAGCTGAGCACCGTGGCGTGGCGCGTTGGAGGTACACGAGGTCACGTGGCCTCATCCTTGACCGTTTGTGGACTTTGGCCCGACGTCACAAATGCCGGAATTGAATGCCTCAGAGCAATGTGTAGGAATTCCTACTTCAACAAAACACCCCCCTCACCTCGTTAATTCGCCGCGTTCCCCATCCATTGCTGTTCTTCTCTCTAAATCTTCACAATGGCGAGCACGGTGAAAGCCGTGGTTTTCTCTGTGGCACCGTACCACATCATCTCGTAAGCGCCGGCAGCTAGCATTGGCCTAGGTCTCACCAGTGCTCACCCTCTCACAGCTACGGAACCCTCCTGGGAACTTCTTTCTTCCACGTCAGAGCAAACATTGTCCCTTTTGTGATACCAGCCATGTACTTACCAGCTAGTAGACCTTCATCAATGGCATCGTCATGTTCAGGACGGTTGACCGACCAGCCTTCTCCGCGATCCAGCAAAAGCTCTTCCCAATCTATTTTGGCATGCAAACAGTGCTTCCCGTTGCACTCGCCCTAACATTTCCTGGAAACTCGCTCATTGGCCTTCATTCCGGAGTCTCCGGTCTGCTAAGCGACTTTGCTCGATGGCACTCATTGGTCCCTATCGCCACCATGTTTGTAACTGGTGTCATTAACCTCACTGTCCTCCTTCCCTTGACAAACAAGACCATGAAGGCCCGCCGTGGTCAGGGTACGTCGACATATCATCCAATTATAGGGATCCGCACATATACTAACCATCTTATAGCCAAGAGGGACGGCAAGGACTGGTACGCTCCCGGTCCTCAATCAGATGAGATGAAGGCCCTGAACAAGCAATTCGGAATGCTTCACGGAATTTCTTCCCTCCTTAACCTCGTCACCTTTTTGGCCACTTTCTCCTACGGATTCACCTTGGGAGGCCGGGTGTTGTCTGTTGCAGACCTTGCTTGAGGATCCAATCTTGTTTTATTGGCTATCTATCCACCACGCAGCGTACAAATTGACAAGACTTGGTTTATAAACCCGTTCCACCAAAGCCCAGAACCAATTAATGCCGATCGCATCTATCCGATTAATGCCCTTCAAATATTGGACCTCGTTCAGTCGTAGATTCATCATTCGTACCATTCAGGGTATTCCGTCCAACTTTTTGATGCGCCAGAAATTCCATTTTTGTTGTTCCAGATCGCAACCCAGTTGGGCGAGATGCAGTGCATTTCCTGCTTTAGCAGTTCCCCTAGTTAGAAGGGTTAAAGTTGCTCTGGAAGGCGAGAAGATCCTTCTTAGCGGCCTCGAAGTCTCGCACGCGCTTCTCCTTCAGCTCATCCTCGTCAACGGGGTGAGTCATGGCTCTGTGCTGGTTTGCCTCGATCTGTCCCTGAACGGTCCAGCGGCCGGGCTGTCGCTCCAGCATGGCCTTGACGTCGACATTATCGTTAGGCTTGGGGAAGTCGCGCTGGAGGGCAGGAAGAGGCCTGGCGCCAATCTTGCAAGTGTCGGTGCCATCTTCGGACATAAGGCCCGGAGTAGACGAAGGCGTGATGTCAGGGGTCGATGACTTGCTGACAACAGATGAAGAGTCGGAAGTGGGAGCGGCCATGTTGAGAGTGTTGAGTGTGGATTTGATTGAGTGAAGTTGAGCGGTGATGCAAAGGACTCGTTATCTGCGAATTTTGCTCCTTTTTTATGCTGCTGGGGACAGTGATTTTTTTTTCTTGTCCGACGTGAAAGGCTACCAGGAATGGATCTGCAATCGGCAAGATACAGGTTTCTCGTTGAATGTGATGTGTCGCGTGCCCGCTTCGGTGTTTGCAAGATGCAGAGAAGTTGAGTCCGTCCAAAGGATTGTGATTTTTTTTCGAAGCAAAATAAAATGGCAAAGCCCCACGACTCGCGAAAGCGAAATGATTACATGGGCTTTATAATGAGTCCGGCTTGTTCAGGGTCGTCAGGGTCTTTCTTAGCGTCGTCTTTCGGGCGGTTTCCACGCTTCCGGTGTTAGCCCCAATGTCATGGTTACTGTCTCCACCATCAACTTTGACACCTCAAGGTGACCCCCACCCTTGACGGGCGTCTTTGGGCGGTGTGGGCTCGGAGATGAATTAACCCATGTGCGGGTTCGGCAAACAGAAGGAAAGTTAAGGGGCAACAAAATGCAATTCTCCCCTGAATAAGCGGGTGATAGCATGCATGTGGCACACGAGCAAGGCTTGTCACATAACGGTGTGCGGTGCATCTGTTGGACCGATTCAGGGGATACACTGTTGTTATGCCCCTGGGGATCATAGCAATGGTTTTCTGGAATACGAAGCTGTGTTTCTCAAGTTCAAATTTGCTTGAGAATCGTATACCCAACTTTGGCCACGGTTTCCCTGTATAATTCGTATTTATGCTCGCTTCATTAAACTCATCATCCGTCAACGAGCAAACTTTCATCCATACCAACGGTTATCGGCATTGGAATCGGGAATGCGGGCAACACCACACAATACAACATCACAAGAGCCGCTTTTCGGAGACAAGGCTGGGCCACTTTTGGAACGCAAGGGGGTGGAGTGCCGCGTGGGAGATCGCACAATCATCGGCACCCCTACCAGTATTATCGACACCCCATTCCAAGATCATCATCTCCTCCGTTGCCAATCACTGTTTGATCATTGGCCCATGTACCAAATAAACAATTCTGTGTCCAGAAGCCATGCCAACACCCAAAATTCGACAAATAGAAAATTTATGCAATTTTTGCCTTGCCTGAATACATAATATTGCGGGAAGCGATCATATCTCCCGTCCCATCCTGAATAAGAGCCGCACAATTGCATCAACTCCCAACAGTAGTGGTGCAGTTCTCGGTTGTCGCCTCGGTAAATGCTTTAGGAATTCCAACATCATCATGTGTTCAAGAATCATGCACCACCTTTGTCTCAAGAGCTCAATTTGCTTCGGTTGATATGACGCCCGGTGTCTCAAATTATAGCATCGGCTTTACCATAGCTATGTTGGGTTTTCAGTGTGTCAAATTACCTAAAATAAATTACAAGTGGCCTGGTTCGTATCCAACATTTCTGTACTCAATTTCTATATCAAGTAGAGTCGTAGAAGGTGGCAGGATCACTTAGTTTGACAATGCTATGTGCAGATTTTATAGGTGAATATGAAGGCGATTTGGTTCTCGATTTGGTCCGGGGCTCACATCTCATTGAACAAAAACTTGACTGTCCATACCTGAGTATCAAATGTCGCAACTAGACGAACAGGCAAGAAAACATCGACTTCTCTAATCTAATTATTGAGCAACCGAGCCATTTTTTACCGTCGGTTTCTAAGCAGGCACACTTACGTCTCTCACTCGCGGAACTATAGCCACATTTGGTAGCTAGAGCTGCTGTAGACGAGGACCTGCACCTGGAGCTACTTTCTGGAAGCCTCAAACAGGAAAGACAGACCAGGTTTTATATGAACAAGACACCAGGTGAGCCAAAATATTGCTTACTATATTTGTTCTACATATTCCAGCCAGCGAGGGCAAAGCTGCCAAGCCGCATTAATTCATCCTCTCCCCATTGCAGTGTCCTTCCGTGCCTTCCTTTTATAATGGCATCAAGGAAATATATCTCTGTATTCACAGAGCCTCTTTCATGAGACAAGTCTGATTCCAGCTAGAAAGACCTACTCCACTAAAATGGCACTGGTTATATCGGGTATCCGACGATCTCGACTCAATGACCCGATCACCCACCCCACACAACGAGCCGTCGCGCACGACACTAGTGCACGCCCAATCCAACCGGCTATGCAGACGGTTGAGAAGAACTCAAGCGGGTGATCTAAGAAATCGCCGATCTCCTCCTCCTTGATATCATCGTAGCCATCAGACAGGCTAGCACACTCGTTACAGCCCGATCCAATCTTTTTTGTCAACTAGATAAACCAAACCCGATGGTTTTACCGCTGAAGTTTGCTGATCGAAGGAAGGATCCATAGCAATTCATTTTGTGCTTTACAGAGTAGTGTTCACAGACATACCCAGAAAACCTGTCACTATTTTTGCTGGCCACTTAGAACCTTGACAAAATCCATGATATGCCATGGAGCCCCTGGTCATGGCCGTAACCACGTTACGTCATCCCGCATCTTAGCAAAAAAGCCACAATGCGGTGTGTGTGTAGTATGCCGTATAATACTAATCCAAGTGCATACCGGACTCCTAGAATTCTTCTAGAGTGTCATTTTGAAAGGGAAAAGACGCCCCTGAGGGTGTGGTGACTGGGGGGCGTGGGGTGCTTGCATAAATCAATGTTTTTTATATAACCTCGAGCGAAAGCGCCTTGGACATCGTCACGTTAAAGGCAAAAGCGAAAAAGAGGACCTGCCAAAGAAAATGAATTATTGTTAGTTTATGCGTTCTTTTTAACATGGTTGCAGCCAGCTGAGTCTTGTCGCCGAGGCTAATCAACAAACTTGTTTAGAACATCGAACAACTTTGGATTATACTGCCTCACTTCAACACATTCACTTATTGCGCAGGCGAATGTCTAAATTCATTGATTTGCATTTGTTAGTTATCCACATTTGAGGATTGGTTCCTTGTGCATAGCAGTTATTGAAAGAAAGGCTCTAGAAACCAGGCTACTACAAAACCAGGGCCTGTTGGGATTGATACGGTGGAACATAGTTTATCGTTAGTTCTGGCCGACATCACTACATCCCTTGATGTCTCTTGTTGTAGGGTTCTCGCCTGGCGCAATGGTAAATGATCTCAGGGTAGCAGGATCGATCACTGTTGGAGCACACATTGAACTTACCCTATACCAAAAACTCAGTTGATGCCCGAGGTGCATATCTATCTTTCCGTCTCATTTGTCATATTGTTTTATTGTATTCGATTAATTAAGCTCTTTTCCATACGGTTTCGCTGTACCTTCCTCAGTTTCGGAAATGCCCGGCACGATGGGCGTTCTGCGGTCCTAACTGGGCCTCACTCGTGAGTCAATTAATGACTAAGCTTGACGACTACATTGTGAACACATCAAAGAGCTCAACACCCACTTGTCACATCAACAATACAAGCCCAGCAATTTGTATGCACAAATAAAATAGCCGCAACATGAGCACAACACCGAAATACCTTACCGGCGACAAGGCCGCGATCGACGAGTTCATTGACAAGTTTGATGTGAGTGATTTACTCCTACTGGATCTCAACGCTCATGGCGCTCATACCAACCACAGACATTTCTCTTTGACTGCGATGGTATGCTCCCCAAAACCAAAATGCGATACAGAAATTAAATGATACAGGTGTCCTCTGGTCTGGTGATCACATGTTTGAGGGCGTCCCAGAGACCATTGCCCTGCTGAGATCCAAAGGTTCGCTTTGATCCTCGACCCCGCTGCGAGATCCGTGCTCACGTCCCCAAAGGAAAGAGGACCGTTTTCGTGACCAACAACTCAACCAAGTCGCGTAGCGAGTACCTCAAGAAGCTCACTAACCTGGGCATTCCCTGTGAGGTCGATGATGTCTTTGGCTCTAGCTACTCGGCCGCCATCTACATCTCTCGCATCCTCAAGCTCCCCAAGGGCAAGAACAAGGTTTACATCATTGGTGAGGCCGGTGTTGAGCACGAGCTGGAATCCGAGGGCATCCCCTACATTGGAGGCACGGACCCCGCGTACCGACGAGACATCACTCCCGAGGATTTCAAGGCCATGGCCGACGGCTCTATGCTGGACCCGGAAGTTGGTGTCGTCCTGTGCGGCCTTGACTTTCACATTAATTACCTCAAGCTTGCCGTTGGCTTCCACTATATCAAGGGCGGCGCGCAGTTCTTGGCCACTAATGTCGATTCCACGCTGCCCATGCACCATGACTTTTTCCTCGGCGCTGGCTCCGTATCAATCCCATTGATCTACTCGACAGGTCAGCAGCCCCTGGCTCTGGGAAAGCCTAGCCAGGCCATGATGGACGCTGTCGAGGGCAAATTCCAGCTTGACAGAGCTCGAACCTGCATGATCGGCGACCGACTCAACACGGACATCAAATTTGGCGTCGAAGGAAAACTTGGAGGCACTTTGCATGTCGCAACTGGCGTTAACCAAAAGGCAGACTGGGAGAAAGAGGACCCCATTGCTGTCCCCGCATTTTATGCCGATAAACTGAGCGATCTCAGACTCGGCGCTTGATATAGATTAGACTTTATAGATCTCTAGACTGCGCGAACTGTTGCTTAATACTAGACTGCACTTTACAAATTGGTTGTGTACTTCAACACTGCATTGTCTGCTCACCATGCCCTATATATCAAATCTGCCACCATTGAAACAGGCATAATGTCTGCTGTTATCTAGTGCGGCGAAGCTGAAAATCCTTACTTCTGCTTCTTTGTCTCATTCTGCTGCTGACGTGCTGCCAAATCACTCGTTTTAATGATCCTGGGAACTTGAATAGGAGTTTTGTAGGCCCGGAAGTTGGTTGGGAGGAACATGCCAACGTGCTTTTGGTACAGCTTATATTCAGGATACTTGCCGGCTGTAATCAGCTCAGTCAACCATGTTGAACCTTGGAACAGAAGGATCAAGAAGCCTGATCCTGCAAAGGTCCAGCTCCATAGGTTATCAGTGGCGAAGCAGCTCCAGTGGTAAAGGACGAACCAAATCGTTTGCTCAGCGAAGAAATTTGGGTGTCGGCTGTAGGCCCACATGCCCGAAGTAATGAAACCACGGTCAAGGTCAGCTTGATTGAATCCCTCGGGAACTTTTGCGTCCTTCAAGTACTGGTGCTTGGCAGTTTGGTAATCTTTTCAACTCGTTAGTTTATTCGCATACCAAGCCTGGCGAGGCAGTCACATACCCCATTGCTGGCCATCACTGAACCATTCGCTGAGAACTAAAGCAAGCTCTATGGTAAAGTAGGCAATATCAGATGTAGTGATGTTCTGTTCGAATTGAGTGGAGAGCAAGATGGCGTATGTGGGAACGCCTGAGATGGCGAATAGCAACACGCTCTGAATGAACGAGATGAATGTAAGGTTCAGCAGGAAGAAGAGAAACCCAGGCATGTGTTTCTGAACGATTGCCCTGCCAAAAAAAAAATTAAGTTGCGTGCCAGAGTGAAATCCACTGGTTCAAACTTACCATCTGTAGTCTTCCGACCCAATCTCATATCCACCTTTACGCCAGTAGTTGTAGGTTAAACGACCCTGAAAACATGTGGTTAGAGACCGTTTGATTGACGGAGGTACGCATAAACTTACGCTCCATGCGGTGGTAAAAACGACTATCAGGTCAATGCGGGAATGCGGCAGTCCGGCAAGACGGGCCCAAATAGCAAAATGAAGCGTATAAAAGTTTGGCAGGAGACTCCACAGACGATCGACTTGTGAATAATTTCGATTGATTTCAGACACGACAAGGAAAGCAACGGCCAAGGCCAGTGAAACCGCAAAGCCCGAGATGAGGGGGTTGGTTTCAATATACAGCTGCTTCAACGCAGCTGGATTGGCAATGTTGTCAAAAACTTGCTGGGGTAGGGCGTAAAGCTGGGGCAGGTACGGCTCAACCGTTATGGAATAATTACCACAGTCTTGGATAGACTGAAGCAGTGGGAGAGCCATTGTGGGAGTGTGCAGATGCGGATGCTGATGCTGGGGCTTGAGCCAGCTATTTGGAGCGATTGAGGGTGTTAGGAAGGACCACGTCTTGCAACGTCATAGACTCTCTGCCGAAGACCGAAGGGAGAATTAACTACGAGCGCCACTTTTACTTTGGCGCCAGCCATTCCAGACAGTTAAAACGAACCTTAGGCTCCCTGGTGGCTGTGGGGATAGAAGACTGGCCCCTGCAACCCGCCTGGAGGTCGGCGGATGGAGCCGCTGTGGCTGGTGCATGTCACTCAAGGTCTGGCCGCCGCCAAACCGCTGGCGAGGGAACGGCCTCTTCGCCACACAAAATTCGCAAGTGGGCTTTGTAACAAGCGTGTGCAACAACTTTGCACAATAGCGGTCAACCCAACGTTCCCAGGACAGACAAGGCACAGGATAGTCGGCGGGCTCTACAAGTATTTGGGTAGGATTCCGGGGATCGGCATTGAAATTCGAAAACGAATGGGCACGGTGCTACCTATCAAAGTCCAGCACCTGGGACGCGTGCCGCATTCACATATCGTGCCTGGTCCGTCACGCTTGAAATAATACCTGCAAGCCTAAGGCCACACTCCCGTGACCCGAACCAACCCGTCAACTTTCAATTTGTTGCTCAGACATGCGAAGATGAGAGTCTTGTGCGTGGCTGAGAAGCCTTCCATCTCAAAGGCCGTGGCTGGTCATCTCTCGGGGGGCTCTTTTCAAACGGTAAGCTCGGTCTGGCCCGCATTGACTTTCTGAAATGCTGATCCTCTTGGCTAGCACAACACGCGGAATCAATACATAAAAAATTACTCATTCGATTTCGACTTTGGAAATCCCTGGGGGAAATGCTCTGTCACAATGACCTGTGTTACGGGCCATTTGACCAACGCTGACTTCACGCCTGAATATAAGAACTGGAGCCACCCGCCACCTGAGACGCTCTTTCGAGCTCCAGTTGTAACCAGTGTTGTTGACGTGAGTATTGGCAGGATTTCACTTGCATGAAATAGGCTAAAGTTGAAAAAGGAAAAAAAGACGATTGCCAAAAACATTGAGTCACAGGCCAAATACGCCCGACTTCTGGTCATCTGGACAGATTGCGATCGCGAAGGCGAACACATCGGCTACGAGATAGTCCAGGCCGCCCAAGTGGGAAACGCAGGTATCCAGGTCAAACGGGCCAAGTTCAGCAACGTTGAACGAGCGTACGTGTCCCCTCAAAACGGACCTCTTACGACCCTTTCTAAACGAGTGTTACAGTCACGTCTTATCGGCAGCTCGACGATTAGCTGATTTGGATGCGAAACAAGTCGACGCGGTCGCAACTCGGATCGAGTTGGATCTTCGCATCGGCTATGCCTTTTCACGCTACATCACCAACAGCCTCCGACCCTTGGGTGGGCCGATGGAAGGCTTGATTCTCAGCTACGGTAGGTGATTGCTCTCCCATATTCTCACACATACACTGACAAGTAGTAAGGGTCGTGCCAATTCCCAACACTTGGGTTTGTTGTGGATCGGTATTTTCGTGTCAAGAATTTTGTTCCGGAGCAGTTTTGGAGTATCAAGGTAATGCATAGCCGCGATGGCAAAAAGGTCAATCTAAGCTGGCAGCGTAATCGTCTCTTTGACCGCATGTCGACCGTCATTTTGTATGAGCGGTGTCTCTCATCCAAAACTGCCACGGTTACGAAGGTTCAAGAGAAACCAACCCGAAAGTTCAAGCCTCTCCCTCTCACAACTGTTGAGCTACAAAAAGCTGCGACGCGCCTCCTACGAATGACTGGTCAGCAAGCCATGACCATAGCTGAGGGGCTCTACAATAGGGGATTCATTAGTTACCCCAGAACAGAAACCGATCGATTTGACAAAGGTATGAACCTTCGGGCCCTCGTGGAAAAGCAAACTCCAGATCAAAGATGGGGGCAGTTTGCACAGGGGCTTGCAGGTGGTGCCTTTCAACAACCTCGGGAAGGCAGACATGATGATAAGGCACACCCTCCCATCCACCCAATCACATATGCTGCGCCCAGCGTGCTAAACTCTGATGAGGGTCGTCTCTATGAGTATGTCGTCCGGCGGTTCTTGGCCTGTTGTTCAGACGACGCCAAGGGCATGGCAACTGATATTGATATCGAGTATGGAGAGGAGGTTTTCAACGCCCACGGAGTCATTGTGTTGGAGAGAAACTATCTAGACGTTTTCATTTACGAGAAATGGAACGACACGGCCGAGCTCCCGAAATTTACGGTGGGGGAACGATTCACACCAACTGAGGCCATGATGACGGAAGGAAAAACGTCACCTCCCGGTTATCTCACCGAAGCCGACCTCATCGCTCTTATGGATGCCAATGGGATCGGCACTGATGCAACTATGGCGGAGCACATTCAGAAAATTCAAGACCGGGAATATGTTGCAACAATTGACCGATCAGGTCAGGCATCAGCTGACGACGATGTGTCGGACAATACCCCGCCCACAAGAGGTGGCCGAGGACGAGGCGGACGGGCCGGTCGAGGTAGAGGGGGCCGAGGGCGAGGAGCAGCTTCATCGACCGGAAACCGGAGGGGCGTGAAAGTATTTGTGCCTACACAGCTGGGAGTCGCTCTAATTTTGGGTTTTGATCGAATGAATTTTGAGACCAGCCTGGGCAAGCCGTTTCTACGCAGAGAGATGGAACTGAAGATGAAGGCCATTTGCGAAGGCCGCACGACCAAGGATGTCGTCCTCCGAGAAAGCATTGGCGAATACCACCATGTATTCATGCAAACACAGGAGAAACTGGATGTTTTGCGCGCTGTGAGTTTTAACCCAAACGATAAGAACAACGGTGATGCATCACTAACTGGCGCAAAACAGGCATGCCGTGAGTTTGTCTTTGCACGACCTGGAAATTGAGCGATACGTATCTTGGCTGCCCAGGGTTTGTTGGCCCTTGGTCGTGGCCACAACACACAACACGGAACCCAGGGATGGGAACATTATTATCAGTACATCGCGGGGCTGTACTTTTTTCTAAATCTGGGGATGTTGAAGATCTTTTGGAGCTGTGCCTGCACGCCCCATTGTGGAGCCAGCGACTTTCCGAAACCTGACGACTGATGTTGAGCCTATCGACCAATGGGCTAATGCACACCCACAATCCAGATGATGTGATTGAGCATGGTGACGATTTGACTCGAAACATGGCGGCGGGATATATTCAACAACACACCCCCTCAGTGGGGAGGATTTGGCAGCGGGGTGACTTTGTCGCCGAAAGCGTCGTCGGGATGTGCCCCAGCAGAACAATGTGACAAAGCGAGTGGATACGGCAGCAAGCAAAATGGCGTTGTGCGTCAACCGCTCAGTTGGGACAATGGATTCACGCCTCCTAGCCGGAGCGGGATAGACCGGGATCGGTGGAGGCAAGGCGACTGCTCAACCCCGCAAGATGCGATATCGTCACCTTTGAGCGCAGCAGCCGCGGGGCAACGGGATTGATTGAGCGCCGAACGAACCAGTGGCGGTTGGGTTGACGAATTGCTATCAATGCACCCGCCCCCGTGCCCCCCCATGGCGCCCCCCCTCTTTGTGGCTGGGCCGGCAACTCTGATATGGAGAAGTATCGTCTTTCGAGAAAGGCCCACGATGCAGCGTTGTACAACGTGGGGTCGTGCCAATGGGTGATGGGCCAAGAAATGGTTTATTGCCGGAGTCATTGACTTGACAAGTGCAGCGAGGGGGGAAGTTTCGCAAGCCCAGCCCTCTCCACTACCGGTGGTAGAAAGCCGTGCCGAACGAAAACGCCGGCCACGAAAAGAGAAATGGTCGCTAATAATTACGGCATCACGAGCCCAATCAGAGAGGGGGGCAAGAGCAACGTGATGGTTGCACGTCAAGTTGCCGGGGGGCGAGAGTCTGCTGGTGCTGACAGGTACGCAAGCCCGGCTCCCGTGTGACAGCGTGGGAAACCCTGGGTGCGTGGGAGAGGGTGGGAGTGATTGCGCGAATTTGCCTGTTTGGAAACCTCGGGCGACTATTCACAAGGTACGTTGCGACGGTAGCCATTCACACACGCTGGAACCCATCCATCACGATATTCTCGGCGTTGCGAAAGGAACCCAGAGAGTCTGCTGGGTTCCATGTCGGCATCGTATGGCGCAGAATGTGGGACACCACCAGAGAGTGAGGCGATTTCACTGCCAGGAGAAAGCTACAGCCCAGCCCAGTATTGATCTGACATGGAACGGGGGGCGCAGAGGTCACGAGTCTATCAGCTGGCTAGCCGGTACAAACAAAAAAACATGTCTCGAGTTCAAAGCTTCAGTCCGGCTCGGATTAGGTACGATTGACCCCGGGGGTTGGGGGTGAGGCACTAGCCTCACGGGAGTCTTTTGGGGATTGCTCGGGTTGTTATCTTGACGCCAACGTTGGCGCGATGGGAGGACGGCGATACGCTCACAGCTTTCGCAGCAGTGAAATGGTTAATGAACTTGGGATGGTGACCAAGTCCGTGCGAATATCATGAGACGACACCGTGACACGGGAACAGAGTTAGTACCCATCAAGTCTATGACATTTATGTGATATTTGCACACCCCCTTGGCGCTGTCGACTTATTTTCTGGGGTGGCTCAGAGAACCCGGCTGCCTGGGCGCTCTCTCTACAACCTCAAGTATGAATATGACTGTGTGCGGATATGTACATATGCATATAGCGAGCAATCGGGTATGAGCTGGCCTGTCTTAGAACTCCTTTCAGCCCTGGTCGCCCCTGAAGGTTTAGAAGGGCTTTGGAAATTGGGTTGGCGTTCGATAAATGCCAGAAATCTGCGAGATGCCGGGTGCTATTTGTTATTAGGGGCTATTTCCTGGGAGATGAACCCACCCGGGCCAGGTTTCGATGTGATGTTCTGCGCTGGGTACGGCTGCATGTCATGACGGCCACGTTTCTTGGGAGCGTGATGTGTTGACTTTTTTTTCTTTTTGCGCCAGCTTACAAGATGACAGACCCAAGCGTGTGCTTCCTTGCTTATTTACCCTGCCCCAAGGATTCCCTGCCACAATGAGCCACGCACACCCCAATGGATGATTGAATTAATCAAGCTCAGCGTCAAAATCCAAGCCAATAGACGGGCCCCGCCGGTGTGGCCGGTTTTGGTGGAATGCGGGCACTTTAGGTGAAGGGAGGTGTAGGGTTGTGGCTAGCTGGGATGATGCCCCAATATCTCGGGCTCGTGGGCTCTTGGCCAAGAGGTGTTGGCCTGGTTTTTGAGGGAGCGGTCGAATGGATTTGCGCTGCTGGGAAGTGTGCGCGCTAACAGATCCCCCAGACTTTGTCTCCGATGGGGTCGACTAACACGCTGGAGACACGAAACGAGGACCGAGCCACAGGCTCGAAGGACGAGGGCCAGCCGTCACTAACACGAGGGCCAGTTAGGTCTTGTACGTCAGACTGCCGAAGCTATGGATCTTCGGGTCAATGGTGCCTTGGAATTAACTAGCATCGCATCTAGCAAGTAGCAGCTGCCGGGGAAGCGCAATGACGATTTTGGGCCAGCTGCTGTGTCCGACTCCACGGCTTTGCGGGCCCCGTTACGAACCCCAGCCGAGATGCCCCGATGACGGCCCTAACCCTGATGCTTGGTGATTATTGTTGTTGTTGTTATTATTGTTTACACGATAAAATAGGGGACCGAAGAAAATTTTCAAAGAAGAATGAAAAAGAAATCAATTAATGAAATGGACGAGCCTCGCGGTGGACTCTGCGCCAGCAGAAATGGGTATTACCTCGTTTCGCTTACCGGGTAGCTCCCCTAGACTGCCCCCAGTGCTGTTATGTTCCGTCTCCCTGGACTACCGGCCCCATGCGGAAGAGGATCCGGGAGAGATGGCGGCGTGCACTGACATGGTGTAAGAGTGCGCACAAAAAGGAGATGTGACGAAAAATTTTCTGTTGAAATTGAGAGCAGAAGCAAAAAAAGAAAAACACAAAGAAGCGACAGAGCGGCATGGAAGACTGTAGAGCCAGATTTCTCACGATGAGACATATCTCGGACGCGCACATCCGGATTTCCCATCCACACGCCCGAGGCAACAGGGAGCCCGGGTCGGGTGGGTGTCGCATTTCTTCAACCTTATCAGCGTGGCTGCTACTGGCTAGAGGGACGCCCCCCTTCGAGGAATTGGTGAATGAGTTGAATGGAAAACACGGGGGACTTGGGCCAGGCTTCTTCTGGAGTCTGCGCAGGCCCGCACCGGCCGGGCTCACCTGCATGCTGGTGGCCGTACCTACATGGAAGGGACAGCAGACAGCACCACAACGCACCCGAGGACGGACGTACGCACGAGTGCACTAACGTGTCAAGGAGAAGCCGTCCGGTGTACTGTGCGTCCCATGCTGCCAGGCACTGACCGGCGCCGGGCCCAGGGCTGCTTGGGATTGGGATTTGGATTGGTATTGAAGGATGGGTGAGGACGACCAGTATGGGATAGGGGGAGGCGTGCCGCTAGCGAGCCAGGCGTTGGCTTGTTGTCTTGGTGTCTTGGTTCTTGGTCCCCCCAGCACCAAAATATCACACATCATCGCTCAAACCCGACCTGATCCACACACGCCCCCTCCCCGGGCTGTGCCTATCGTCTGCAATACGTACCAGAGATACGTACCAGCGACTCACACTTGCACTCGCAAGGCTCCTGCTCACCTGCCCTGGCCATGCCGTCTGCTTATACATGTACTTGTATCCGACCTTCGCAGCTCCCGTCCCTCCCTTTCCTCTCCCTCAAGCAATAACAACACCGCACAGGAAATACACACTCACAAACAGAGTCATCTGTCACAGTCCAGATCATCGCGTCAAGCTCTGCCAGGCCCGCCACCGCTATCGTTTTTGTCGCTCCAGCTTAAGTGTTGTCAGCGATTAGTCCACGAGGCTTCTGAACTAGGTACGTACCCACTGCCGTGCGCGAGCGCGCCCCATGAGTCAACAACACCCTATATCGCTGCCGACCGCCTCGTTGTTTGTTGGCTTTGATGCAATAAATAAAAAGGCGGTCGCATCTTGCAGACGTCTTTGCTTGGGCACTCTCAACATCTTCATTGCTGCCCTTTTCTAAATTACACCTGGTTGCTGACATCACTCCCTCAACCAGACCTGTTCGGAAGCGAACACTCTGCACCGAATACCGGTAATCATGGCTACCATGGCAGCGGCTGCCCGCGATATCCCCCAGGCCTCCTCGAGCCGAGACAACTTAACTGCTGTAGCGGCTCGGAGTGTCCTTGCGACTGTGACACGATCTCAACCCCTCCCTACTCCCCCCAACTCCATCTCTCCCGCCCTTCCGCCTCACGGGCTCAAGGCGCAACTCCAGAAGGCCAAGCTCGAGCCCATCGACTCAGACCTGGATCTTCAGGAGCACACTGATCTGCGCCGATCGGTTTCGCCTGCCATCCTTGAGGCATCGGGTGCCATCACCAGCTCCCTCCTCGCCAAATACCACCTGCCTGAGATCCTGCTCAACCACGGACCTTTGGCCATTAGACACATTACTGGATACCTGACCACGTCAGTACCGGGGTTCGCGGGTATTCCCCCAACAAAGGCGCGGAGACTGGTTGTTGGAGCGTTGGAAGGTCGAGGCGGTGAAGGTGGAGGATTGGACGGAGACGTGGAGTTTGAAAAGGTCGGATGGGGTCGGTGGGACGCCCGCAAGCGAGGCCAGCCCGCGCGCCACCGACAGGGCACGCCGCCTTCGTCCTACGGTGCCGGCATCCCAATCGGCAAGGCGGGAAGTAGAGGCAAGGACCGACTCCGGGCTACTGCATCAAGCGGTGGCGGCTCGGTTCACTTTTCTCACGACGACCACGACGACATCTCCATGGAGGAGAACGAGGCTGACAAGATGTCCATGGATGGCTCTGGTTCAGCCTCGTGCTCCGAGGCACCGGATGATGACGTCGTTATGAATGATGACCCCGAGGACGTGACTGACGACGAGGATTGGGCAGCAGTTGGGGCTGCTGCTCTTCGAGCTGAATCCTACCCCAACATGGCCGCAGCCCAATCAGACCGCGGCCCAATGTCTTCTGTATATACACCAGGTGGGCTTCGATCGTTCTCCGCCAGCTCCGGCATGGCGCGCCCACCTCAACCAGCAAATATCGACTTTTCAGCGTTGGCGGCTACCTCTGACGCACAGGAGCGAGAGGCCGTCGAGGCACTCCTCCGTCTCGGTTCTGTATAATACCTCTTCTGCATGCGCGGCGTTTTTTTTGGAGGCCCCGGAATTTGGCTGAAAGGGCCTCGGTTTTCGGATTGGCTGATTGGCTGGGCCAAGGGAGACCGTGTCGCCCATCATGATGAAGGCGGCGTCCTCAGCATCATTCCATTATCCTCACGATGACACGGCTCTTCACTACACGATTATTATTTTTTTCTTTCCTTTTGGCTTTGACCCCGACATCATTTCGATTCTTGGCGCATTTGGGATCCGGCTGACCTTCTGCTCTCACGGGAGCGGGTGAGCCTGGCTGCGGGTAAAAACACAAAAGCCACCTTCGAGGTTGGCACTTTGAGACGTTTCTTTGGGCCGCGCACCTGTCTCTTGTTGGCAATGCCTAAACGGGTTTCTGAGGGAAAACGAACTTAGGGTTGGTTGGCCGCGTATCACCTCGCTTTAATATTGTGACTCCACGGGGGATTATTGGTTTTATTTTGGGTGGTCTCATGGCCCTGTTTGTGCCAAGAGCACTTGCTCCTGGCGATACAACGACCCCTTGATGGGGTAGGGCTGGTCTCCGAGGTTGCGTCGTCAATTTTCGTTGCATTTTTTCTTTGCACATACCCGATTTCTCAGTTGGCTTGAGCATCCACGGCGACAAACCACCACTTCAACATTACCTGTGGGGGACTGCTATGACACTGGACGTCTCGGCTCACCAAGAGCCTGTCTTGATACCTTCTCAACTCCTTTTTAATCTTGTTTTTGGGCATATTGGTGGAATAGCATCGTTATATAGAGGTGGATATGTCGGATATGGGTCCTACTAGGTGGACCGGGAAAACATGATATGGATATGACGAGACGGAACACTAGGGAAGAGATACAATGAGCATCTCTTGATTGTTGTTCGATGTGCCATGGGCACCAAGAGGGGCAACACAAAAAAGGAGTAAAATTATTGGGTTATTGGGAGGATTAGGTAGCTTCCTGGTCGTCACGATTATTGTTAAAGCCCCGCCAGCTCTGCAAATGGAAGTCTTGATCTTTCTGTCCCACACAAAATTTCATCGTCGCAAGTGATGTTAGGGCTTGTTGCATTAGGGTTTTTTCCTCTCTCGCTGTGATGCAGGTCACCTTGTAGGTCAAACGCGGTGAAGATGGGGAAATTTGTGGTTGGATGGGAGAGGCAGCGATTGTGGCAAATATGCGGTTTGATTAGGAGCTGGGATGGGGGATCCTCAAGCCTAAAAAGGAAAAGTAGATATTAAAATGATCTTTTATGCTTTTAGAGCGTTGGAATGATTCGTCGAATTAATTCGTAGATGATTGAAGGTGATGTAGTCTGGACAGCGTCTTTTTTTCCCGTTTCATTTTCTTTTTTTTCTTCCGTAGTGCAGACAACAAAAGTCACGTGCACATGTAAACATTCACTTCAGTAACTAGATGCTAGCTTTCGGCGACCTTACCTATAATGCCGTATTGGGCAATAGTGTTGTTGGATGGGCTAGCTGCTAAGATGGATATTGCTCCAGTGTATCTCGACAGGATCAAACCGGGCAGGGAAGGAGGAACCAGTGGGATAGGCAGAATGGTGTGGATATCCGTTCCCGGGGAGTTGATGAGGATAATAATCCTTTGCGGGGATGGGGTACATCATTATCATGCAATCGCGGAGGACTGAGGTCATGCCGCGTGTGGGCGTGACGGGCTTGGCTGGGCTACCTTACCGTGTGAGGAAGTATGCACTCAACTCTTGCCTCGCACCCCGGCCGGCCTGGGGTCACATTTTTCGGACACGGCGTCAGCGGACAACGGACGACGGATAACGGAGTACGGGAAGACGGATAGATGGAGAATTGATCACAAAGAAAGTAGATGGTCAAGCTTTACGATGACTCGGTGACGCCTAGCACGGAAACCGGGATGAGACGCTCATCGTCTTGGCTACGAAAGCTTGAGAGAAGAAGCTTAATTTACTTTGATTAGTGGCCCCAGGGGGGCCGGGGAGAGGAAAGGAAAGGAAAAGAAAGAAAGAAAGCCAAGGGGCCCTCCTCCGGCCATCTCTGTGAGTTTTTTTGGGGGGAGGGGGATTGGGGTTTGCACTGCCGCACTGCATCCCAATACCAAGACCTTGGCGCCAGGGGATCGGTACGATCGCGCTGCCAAATAACTCCTATCTTGGCTTGGTCTTGGCCGAACATTTGCCCGGCGCTTGGCAGGAAAGGAAGCTGGCAGGGATGGTTGCGACATGCAGTGCCAAAGTATGGAAAAAAGAATATGGAGAAACGGGCAGGCTCTTTTTTCCCCAATCGCGGGCCCGGTAGAATGTTGGAAGCCATCGTGGAATTTGCAGCAAGCATGGGGAAGCTGACAACGATTCGCGATGGGGAAGGGGATGGGGCGCGGGCTGCTCGCTCGGAGCCCTCGGGATGCGGAGACGATTTACGTGATAGGCTCGCATTGATGAGACCGGTGCGCGATCCCGTCCCACAATCTATTGCCTACTCCGGAATCTGCTTCAATTACGTTTCTCCGAGGCGTCGCAGCACACTGCATCGCACCAGACTATGCGAGCCGTGTGTTTTGTCATCATCATGTTCGGACCTGTCGGAGATCAAGACGGGGGAACCAACGCACATACGAGCAAACCTTCACGGCGACCCAGTCTGGCGCCGGACTGCTTGACTTCTAGAATACCCGACAACGAGGACGGGGGCGACCTGCTCGGACTTTTGCGGAGAGGCGCAGTGCATCTGCGGGAGGGCGACTTGCACATCGTGCGCGCGTGAAGAGGTCGATATGGCGCCGATGCAGCCGTGGCATCTGTTGGATCTGCACACGAACAGCGACAGCCGATGCCGTCATCGGGCCATGGCCTCTGCCTTCAGCTCACGTCGGGGCACGCGATAACTTATTACGTACATGGCAACTTGGACCACCGCGGTGCGACGAAGGAAAAGATTACCAGATGGGGGGGCAGAACGTGACTGGGCGAGTTCCATGTGGCTGTGTCGTATGTATTGCATTGTGCGTTTAGCCCCCGACGCCATTTGACGCAATCTCGTACTGTTGACGTTTGGGGAGTCACGTCTCAAAGCAACACGGCACCTCATAGGCAGAGTAACTCACTGCCGCCACGGGATTGGGGGAGGAGATACGTATTACCTACTCTGTCCTGCCGCGCCTCTGAGCAGCCTTCCCCTGCTCGCCTTTTCGACGGCGTTGCGTGGTGGGTGGGGGCTTATTTTTCTCTTGGCTTGGGGCTTGCGGGGCTTGGCGGGTTGGGGCCAAGAAAAGAAGATATGCCAAGACGCCAAGAACGGAGAGGCCAAGAGAAAATGCAGGTGCCAAGAGGCTTGGCCCCGAGATACAGAAGGGGAAGACGAGACCGCGGGGGGGAGGGGGGGAAGAGAAATAAGACGCTGCGACGTGAAGGGGACAAAAGGACTCGGCAAGCGTCTGGGCATGAGCTTGGCAGCCTCCAGATGATGTTATCGAGGTAGAGTTGATGGAGAAAGGGGGCGACTGGGCGTTTCTTGGCACGCATGGAAAGCTTGATTTTTGATTATGATTGATTGCAGCGGCTGACCGTTCGTTTCGTGGGCGATGCTTGGTACTCGCAGGACAAGATTGGGGCCAAGAAGCCAAGAAAGCAGGGAGCGCTTGAGCAGTGTGGCAGTGTGTGGCAGCCCGTCTTGGCCAAGAGGCTAAAGAGAAGGTTATTCCTGTGCGCTCACTCTTTCCGAGCTTGAGTAGATGCGTCTGGTCGTGACGGTACGGTGCGGTACGCGTAACCGGAGACTTGGCTTTTCCCGTCCTGCGCATGTCAAGTCAAAGGAATTGGCGGCCGGGTTCGTTCCATTGTGCGTCTCGGCTCGTTCCTTGCCCAGTCGCCGGGCTTGTCCTCGTGGCCGCCCTGAGTCTCATGTTTGGCAAGGCTGTGAGAAGAGATATCCAGACGTGGCCTCGGTTTCGGGCCACGGTCAGGTCAGGCCACGGCCACAGCACCGCATATCGCCTCAGTTATATGTGCCGTCGATGGCTGTCTCTCCCCCTGGCTCGGAGCCTGGCCCGAGAGGGAACCAAGCTCAAAGGTGGCTTGTGGTGCACGCCAGGCAATGTTGTCACTTCACTCAATACCTGCTCCATCTGTACTCCGCACGTTATTAATGAGATAGGGTACGTACCGGATGACACCCGGCAGGCGGCAGGGACAGCCCCACCTCCCGGAACATGTTCTTTGGCCGGGGCTCCGGTGGTAGCTTTTCTTTTTCTTTGACGGTGGTGATGAGCAGAAATTTTGAGCCTAAACGAGTGTCACCCAACACGACCGAGTTGAGGCAAATGAAGCCAGGGGGGTGGCGGGTGTGGCACGGTTTCTTCTGCAATCACGGGGAGATGGCTCCTCGGGGGCTGAAAAAAAGAAACAGAATAACCCCCAAGGCCAAGATGACCAGGAAGCAATGAGGGGGGAGGGAATGAATGAATGGGGGACGGGGAATGGCTCAGGTGACGTTGGGTGGCCGAATAAAACGCTTGACGCAGTCGTGGCCAGCCTGTGTGAGGCCCCGAGGTGAGCGAGGCCAATCGAAGCGCCCCGATGAGGGGCAGTGCCCAGACTGCCAAGACTTGGCGTTCTTGGCACCGTTCTCTCCGCCCACCAGCCTGTGGTACCTGCGGCAATCAGTACCTGGCGTGTGGGCTATCCCAGCCCTTTGGCAGAGTATCTTTCCGAGCCTGGTACTTTGTAATCATCGCCAAGAATGCCAAGACCGCCAAGACTTTCCGCTCACTCTTGCCCTCTTGCCCAGACTTTTGCGTAAATGTAAAGGGAGCTCTCGCCCCCGGAGCCTTTAGGACGGACCTTTCCTCTCTTCTGAACATCTAGACACACGTCCGTCGCGCCTCTTGTCTGTTAAATCGATTCAGGTTCTGCTTTTTGAAGGTGGTTGTTCATACCATCGATTGTCTGCGTCCGCAACCACCGCCACTTGTCTCAAAAATCGCTGGGCTCGGCTTTTACACTTACGTGCGCACCTGCGCCCGCGTCATTCGTCACTCGCCCTTCCCGCGGCGCCCTCCCTCTCGGCTAAACAAAAACTCCGCCCACCATGTCTGCCCCAGTCGAGGACCAGCAGCAGCAGCAGTCGACGACCCCATCGGCGTCGACCGGCAGCAACAACGGCGACTCCAAGTCGGTCACTCCTGCCCCCAGCGCCGCCTCCAACGCTTCACCGGGCAGCACCACGCCCTCATCATCCTCTGATGATAATCTCATCTGCCGCTGGAATGCCTGCAACCAGAAGTTCGGTACACCCGAGCTGCTCTATGTAAGTCAATGAGCCTCTCACCAGCCTCAAAAAAAAAAAAGAGGGCCACCTACTTACACCACACTGTAGGAGCACATCTGTGAGCGCCATGTTGGCCGCAAGAGCACAAACAACCTCAACTTGACTTGCCAGTGGAACTCTTGCCGTACCACCACCGTCAAGCGAGACCACATTACTTCTCACATCCGTGTCCATGTGCCTCTGAAGCCTCACAAGTGTGAGTTCTGCGGCAAGTCCTTCAAGCGTCCTCAGGATTTGAAGAAGCACGTCAAAACCCATGCCGACGAGTCGGTTTTGGTTCGACCTGGCCAGGATCAGGGCGGACTCAACTACAGGCCACAGCCTCCCAAGGGTAAGTCGCGGCTCTCGCCCTACTCTCATTTTTGCCCCTCCATGATGCTAACTGCTCCTCAGGCCCCAGCGGTTACTATGACCACAGCGCATCTATGCGACCCAACCCATCTGGTTACCAGCCTGCGCCCCCAGGAGGTTACTATGCGCCCCAGCCTTCCACAAACTACGGGTTGTACTTCAGCCAGCCGGCCATCAACACTGCTCGATCTGAGCACATCGGCTACGCTGCCGCATCCGGAGGCTATGACCGCAAGCGCACCTTTGACATGGTTGACGATTTCTTCGCAAACTCCAAGCGCCGACAGATCGACCCCTCATCCTACGCCCAGATTGGTCGTTCGCTGATGCCTCTGCACGGTGCTCTCTCCATTCCCAACGGACCTATGGCCGCCACAGAGCAATATATGCCCCAGCACGCTGGTTCAGCTGTGGTTCACGGGGCTCCCGCTCCCAGCCAGAACCCGTTGGCCCAGCAGTACTATCTGCCCATGCCCAACGCGCGCACTCAGAAGGATCTCATTCAGATTGATAACATCCTCGGCCAGATGCAGGATACCATCTACGAGAACTCCAGCCACGCTACTGCCGGTGTCCACATCCACAGCGGAGAGCAGCACCACTTTAATGGCTACCGCAACACACCTTCGCCTCCCACATCCCACCGCTCCCCTGGTGGCATGCCTGTGACGGCTGATAACTACCACTCCGTGTCTGCTGCCAGTATGGCCTCGCCCCTGACGGCCATCTCCTCCACAGGAACCCCTGCTGTTACTCCTCCATCTAGCTCCATGTCGTACACCTCGGGCCACTCTCCCAGCCCATCCTCTTCGGCCATGTCTCCCCAGTCTCGCCACGGCTCAGCATCGAGCTCCGTCATGTACCCTACTCTGCCAACCAGCCTTCCTGCTGTTAACCAGGGCTTTGGCCACTCCACCACCACCACCCTCGGCCCCAGCTTCGAGAGCAACGAGCGCCGCCGCTACTCTGGTGGTATGCTTCAGCGAGCTCGTGGTCCTCTTCCTCCGCTCCAGGAGGATGTCCTCCCCGCTGGCGCAACCACGCCTAAGGGCACCGAGTCTGCGCTTTCTGTTGGCTCTCCCTCGTCAGAGTCTGATGTCAGCGATGCCACGCGCGAGCGCGAGGAGCAGTATGACCGCTGGCTCGAGAACATGCGCGTCATTGAGACGCTACGAGAATATGTCCGCGGCCGTCTGGACCGTAAGGAGTATATGAGCGAAGATGCAGAGTGCCGGGCTTCCAGTGATGGCGATGCTATGGACGTGGACCCCAAGAGCCCAAAGAGCCCCAACAGCCCTTCAAGGGAGCTTCCTCCCATTAGCGCCGACCGAGAGGGCGGCGCCCTCTATCCTATTCTACGCATGACTGGTGCCTAAGCAGCGTTTTTCGTCACTGGCTGTAATTGTACGAATTTCATTCTGTTCTTGGTTGGGATGCCCAGGGAGGCAATTGTGGCTATCTGATTTGGCCAAACGTGTTTATGATTTCTCACATTTATTCGCACTTTTATGGTAGTTACTTGCTGTGCGGGGACCATTATTGCCGGAAGGCTGAAAAGATGATTTTTGACGTGTTGTTGGGAAGTTGGCCTTTGATTAAAGGTGCCATTTTTTTTTTTTTGATATGATGACTGGAATAAAATATTTTCTTCTCGTTCAAACGACTACTCCATCCTTATGTGCGCTCACTGTGACTAGAGTATGTGTTTAAAAGGGGTTAGAATCACCTCTCGATAAGAGCGTCCTGATTAAACTAGGTAGCCTCCGCCAGGCGCCGCGTGAGCGGGAAGGCTCGATTGACGCATTTGACATGGATCTAGTGTGGAGCATTTCAAACGCAGATCTAGCACCTGTTCGAGACCACGTTCTGGATCTTTCTTTCAGCCATTGCTGTCACAGTTCGCGGTGAGATGCGACGATGGTCGCAATTAGGCAGGTGGTGGTTGCCGCTATGGTGCTAAGGACAGTCTTCAGGTGGTGACGGAGAGGCAAAAGTTCTGTGCGACAGCCGCCGAGGGTCCGATGGGGCTGCTTGTACAAGAGAGGATTGCCTTTTGTCCTGTACCATTTTCAATCTTTTGCCTTCTATCTAGCCGACCTGAAACTGTGCTGAGGCCGATCATGGAAAAGCTGGAGGAGCTGATGCGCGCGAGAAGGAAGAAACAGCGACGCCACCGGCGATGGCCGTTTCGTCAGAGTGCTGGCGGAATGGATAGTGGACAAATGCATCCACCCACCTCGCTGCGCCGGCCTTGTCCAAACCAAACCACGGGCCTGACTGGGGCTCCGATAGCTGGCGGAAACCATCAGACTTTCGGTCCAGATCACGGGCATGGACTCTCGGTTGGTTCCACGGCCCACACGGCGTCGACGTGGCGGCGAGACTTGGACCGGAATAGACTCTTGTAGCCTGAATCATGATGGTCGGTGGCTTAGGATAGTCGAGCTGAAGCGTGGCGGACGCGTGGAAGAGGGGCCAAGAAGGGATGTAATGCGAGAATGGCCGAGTATGACAGGCGCTGTGTTACGCTGGATGGTTCATGTGCGAATGCTTGGACGTCTAGAATCACAGACAGGAGCAGTGGGGCATCAATCAGCGAGAATGAGATATGCGGCATAGGGCAGAGTAAACTTTGCGATCGCAGCAGTGGCGAGAGGACTGCGGCAACGAACCAGGCCCCGTTCGGATGGCAGAGCCACGAGGAGGCATGGGAGCATGGCTGCATGGCTGCAGAATTTGTCTTGAACATGTTGGTTTGAGTATAGCACCAGGGGGCTAGCGTGTAGCCTTCGAAAACCGGCCTAGGAGCTCCACAACTTGAGCTTTACAACCCAAACTTGATTTCCATAAGCGTCGATCCGATGGGAATTGACGTATGGGAGGGTAGCGCCGAGCGAAAGAGGAATGAACTCGGTTACACCGGACCATTGATTCTAGATTGAGTATTTGTGTGAGGCTTGGGCTTGGTGTGATGAAGCAGGCGTATGTATATATGCTGTCTTCTCTCTCCTTGGAGCCAGTTAGTTCTCAGTCCAGGCCAATTCACTCTCTCTGAATCACCCCTAGAAACGTCCAGTTTCGAACCACTCCTTTTTTGACACTCCTTTTTGAACCGGATTGTCTTCAGTAACTGAAGCATCCACAGAATCCACCTCTAGTCGGTCCAACAGCTCATTATCATCACAACAGCTCAATCCAGCCTCACTTTTCTTCGAATATTCGCCCGTACTTGGACGCAAAACTCGTCAACTTTTGAAAAGAAGCACCACATTTAGGAAATCTTTCCTTTTCACATTCCACGACACCACATCCACAATGCGTTTCTTCACCATCGCAGCGCTCCTCGCCAGCAGCTCCGCTGTGCTCGCCGCCCCGGCCACCGAACAGCAGAACCAATGCTGCTGCTGCGACTTCATGGCCCAGCAGGTTGTCTGCGTCTCCCAGGCCAAGCCCGACCAGTGCATGTGCGCCCAGGTCATGTGTCCCAGCAACGCCCCGACTGTCTACGCTTCGGGTGCCCCTGTAGCCACCACCGTGGTGCCCGCCAGCCTCACCTCCGCGTTTGCGGCAGCCACCCCGACAAACACGAAGGCCAAGCGCCAGGTTGACCCCGACGTCGAGGTCCACCCGCAGTGCTGCTGCTGCAACGCCAAGCTGGGCTCCATTATCTGCTCCAACACGCTCGACGCGAACAGCTGCAACTGCTCCAGCGACCAGTGCCCCGACGGTGCCCCAACCATCCACGCCGGCGCCGGCGCCTCAGCCACCCCGACCCCGCCCCCGAAGGCCCACCCCTTGGTCGGTCCCATTGTCATCAGGGACGCGAGCCCCTCCGATGAGTGGTTCGGTCCTGACGCCGCCTCCGAGAACGAGAAGCGTGACGAGGAGTTCATCGACTACTTTGGCGCCAACGAGGTCCACGAGCGGAGCGAGGAGGCTGACGACGAGTGCTGCCACTGCGACTTTGTGGGCATGAAGAACATCTGCACCAAATCCAAGCAGTGCCCCTACCCCAAGATTGACAACTGCGTCTTCGAGACCGTCCGCGTGTAAGTCTACAGCTGTCTGGTCTATGGGAAGCCCTAGTAGCGGAATTCTGGGCTTTGTTACGAAGAAAGGGGGTAAGGGGAGAATGATGAGAACAAGAATTTAAAAAAAAAAAAACCTCACACAAAAAATGGAAACGGGAATAGAGGGATAGAAACGAAGGTCCGATGGAAATCAGGACAAGGAACAGTGGCGTCGGTTGAAGGGGAGGCGTTTGCTCGCTTTCTCCTTGGGGAATGGATCAAGATTTTTTGAGGTCTTTCATTAGTTTTCCTTTTTTGTTGCTGTCCATATTTATCAAAGTACATGGGATTACTTCTCTTGCATATTCAGTGCCTTGACCGTCGTGCTATTGTTGTGGTTGAGCAATTGCAGTGTGCACGAGTTCAACCACCATGCCGAGCACCGCAATTGTTTTCTCAGAAGCTGCCTCTTCCGGAAGCGAGCTGTGAGGATACTGGCAATGTTAGAATACACGAAAACACGCACCCGAAAAGTTGACCTGCATTGGCAGCGGTCTAGATCGTTAGGAGGTGCATCTGGCCGTTTTAGGAATACGATACAGCTCACGCCCGACTCCTCTAGACAAGCAGACCAGGATAATTAACGTTTACAATTATACAATTTAATAGAAGCCACGGCAAGTGGATCAAATCGAATAGACCATCTTTTAGGAAGTGATCTTACAGCGACTCTTTTGCACACGAGTCTTGGCGGCCACCTGCTCAGCATTATGCACTCAATCGATCACAGTTCACAGAAGCGGCCCTGCTAGCCTGCCGCCAGCAGCCTCTCGCAAGAATGGGACAATGCAATTGGACGTTGAGGTTGCAGCCCTCTTCCACGTGAATGGACCCATCACTGCCATAGCCCGACTGCTCCCCCCCCTCCCCCCTCCCCCCAATTGATCTTGTTTCGACCATGGAACTCCGTGAACTCCTTCTAGATGCACTAAAAAAAACGCGAAAAGCTAAGAAATGATACGAGAATAAACCCGGCGCTAAGCGCCGAGACCGAGACCGAGACCGAACGATTTGTATATCCGAGTGTGTCCTTCTATTCTGTGCGCCGTGTGTGCGCTTGCGCACGCGCGTGCTTCCCGCCTAGCGGTATCCAGCAGGTCCGCGGCTAGAAGCTTTGCTGCGTTATCAAGAGCACCCGGGAGGGGAGTGTGTCAGCGGAGGATAGTAAATGCCCAGCATTCGTCGGTCTTGGTCCCTCCCCACACTAGCCAAGGAAGGAACAAAAAAAACCTTGGACGACGTGGTCCGGAAAAATCGGCCGAGTAGCGACAGCCGAAAGGGAGGGGAGGGGGGCCAAGGCCGATAATTCAGGCACAATCCAAGGATGCTCTGTCGAGCCTCTGGTGGTTTTTGGAAGGCGAGTCGGAAAGTTAATCATATTGACTCTCGGGAAGCGATCCTAGCTCTTCAAGCCCTGTAGATCCTTGCATACAAGACCAAAGTCATTCTACGATACAAGGGGGGGGAGGGGAGTGAAAGTGGAGGGGAAAGGAAAGCCGGTTCTTTGTTTTTCTATTCTATTCTCTAGCGCGGAAACAAAGAAATGCCGGCTTCACTAGTCAGGTCGAAAAAAAGTTCGCCAAATTACGAACGCGACGACGAGGTCAAATAGCCGCGGTGTGTGTGTGCTGGTTACATAGTCTGCTGGTTAGACTTTCGGAGCCAGGTGAAACCTGGAGTACCAGGGCCCTGGTCCGGGCCTCGATATCGCTTAAACGACGAGCCAGTTATGGACGAGACAAATCTGACGGCTTGAAAGGTCTGTCGATGAGAGCGGTACTCGGCTATGTAGATCATGGAGTTAGACTTTGGACGACGCGAAATCCGGGGGGTCCAGTAGCGAAACTCTGGGCAGCGAGCGAGTGAGCGGTGGCCGCGCGCGCATGTGTGTGTGTGTGTGTGTTCCGGAGGGCTCTCGGGTTTTCCGCCAAGAAACACCTGCGAATATCGTCAGGACGGCATTCCGTTTTCGCCGCCGCCGCCTGTTCCTGTCTGTCCCCGTTTTCTCCTTTGGGTTAAAAAAAAATGTGTCCGCCCTATCTAGCCCCGAGAGGCAGAGCCCCAGATCTCCACGCCTGGATTGGGCCTAGGTCTGGCAAGTTAGCTGATGAAAAGAATGGAGAAAGCATGCACCCGCGCCCCGATTTTGCCTTAACCCATCGCCAACAACTTCTGGGCCCTCGGCGGAAGGGTTTGAAAAGCTTTTACCATACATTAGCTCAATTTCAAGGGTCACCTTTGTGCAACCCCAAACACACGATTCATCGTTTTGACCGCCAGATGATTACGGCGGCGGGAGTCTGTCTCCGTGCTTCCGTGCTTCCGTGCTTCCGCACCTTGCACTCTCTATATTACGGCCGAAGCATGTCGCCGTTGCCGTGGGAAGCGTCCCGCCCGGTCAGTGTCCTGAGAAAGAGAGAGAGAGAAATATCTCAGTTCACGCACGCGACTAGGAAGGCCTTGGCAATTAATGCCCCCCCATCCCCCCTAGTTCGGTTTTCTGGATATCGCAACTGCCATGGCCCGACAGGCGAAACTACTCGGCTCTCGCCACCAGTCAGAATCGAGAGGCCCTGGTAGCTGCTCTAGACTTGCAGCGTTGGTCCCCGATAGTGCTTATCGATTTTTGGATCTCGCGACAGGAGTTGGCAGCATGGACCAGGGTTGTGCCTTTTGTTCCTCTCTCTTTCCGCATTATGTTTCCCCTTTGCGAACCAACGGAGCCGGCAGGCTTTGTGGGCGGTCCAAATAAACTCGAAAAAAGCCATGCAAACTAGACGGTTGAGAAACGAGAAACTAGCCTAAAAAGCAAGAAAGAAAAAGAAAGAGAAAAGAAGAAAAGAACAATCACACCCGTTGACCTCGATCTGTCCATCCCCTCATGACGAATCCGCCGCGTACCACCACCGCCCACCCTCTCTGCCTCTGCCAGCATTTCCCCAGCGCCAGCGTTTCCTCGAGCTCTGGCCAAGGTCAACAAACAGGCTCGGTCGGGGTAGATATGGAATCCGAAGGGCGGAGACGCCGAAATCAGCCGGGGGTCACGGTCCACAAGTCACAGCATGGCACGCAGCTGACAGGCGGCAAACATGGGATGGCGCGCTGCTTGGCAGGCCATTGTGTTCCCTAATTCAAGGCCCAAGGAAGCCGCCGTGAGTGGCCAGCCAAAGCCCGGCGGGCAGGATATTCGCACCTTGTTGCAGTTAGGCTACACAAACTCCACGACTCCACGCGCAGCCAACGGGGCTCTTGTTTATTTGATTATTGGCACCCCTGTCGTACTTCCCGGCGCCCTTCCCTTTTCCCTCCCACCCCCCGTTCACCTCTTAATATTTCTAAGCTGGGCTTCTGGTCTCTCGCAAAAGCGCCCCCATCAGCCTGTTCGTCTCGGGCCCGAGGTGGCCCAAGAAAGAAAGAGAAGAAGAGAAAAAAAACCTCCTCCCGCCGCCGGACGCCGTTTGAGTAAAAAGGACATTGACGGCTTCTCTGCCTGCTACCTATAGCCTTCTCCCCCTCCCTCCCTCTCCCTCTCCCTCTCCCTGTCCCCTCCGGTTCTCTCGTCTCGGGTTTTCCACGGCCGTGCCTCTCTGCCCACCTACACCCAACGGGTGCGCTCTTGCCTCGGCCAGGGCTGGGCCATCCATCCTGCCAACATGGAACCACCTCGTCCAGACTCGGCCAAAGATAATGGCTCATCCTCGCCCGACTCCAGGAATGACTACCTGATATCGACGCCGCTGCCCGCTCCCTCGACCAAGCGCCGCCGCACCGCCGCGTCGCTTGCTGACTGTTGCCGGACCTGTAGACTGCGCAAGGTACCCAGGGAAAGAACCGTCCAGAGGCCCTCGGCAGAGATGCTAACATGGTTCCCGAGGTAAAATGCACTGGCAACCCAGGAAACGGGCCCTGCTCCAACTGTGCTAGACTTGACCTCTCGTGCACCTTTGCCGACCCCGAGTCGCCCGCCGAGTCCGCCGCTGCTGGTAAGAGGATGAAAAACTGCATCAGATTTCGGAATCGGAATCGAGCCAAGTCCGGACTAACCCACGGCTGCTCCCGCGGCGCACTATAGGCAAAGTCTCGAGAACTACACCATCCCACAGTCACACCGAGGCGGGCACCCTGAGGAAACGGGCCCAGAGGGCGTGCAACCAGTGCCACACCCACAAGACAAAGTGTTCCGGCGACCTGCCCAGGTGCCAGAGATGTGAAGCCTCCAACCTGGCCTGTGAATACACCCCGGCCAAGCGCAAGTTTACCAATGTCTGCGTCACCGCAAAGGGCCACGACCAGGCCTCGCCTCAGTCGAGCGCCAGCCCGCCGGAGAGCACCAGCATGGCCGTGTCCAACGCTGGCAGCAACCACATCTTGGCCATCGACGTCGCTAGCCTAACCGCCGAGTATGTATAAGCGCACAGAATAGTATAGGCTTCGCTAGCTCGCTTCTAACCCGTTCCCCTGCATTATAGGGAACTATTATTTCGCAAGGACATCATCATGAAACACATGGATGCCTACTTCGAGTACATATACTACATGCCGTGCATGGGTTTCTTCCGCCGGAACAAGGTCTACCAGGAAATACAGGTGAACCCATTCCTCCCCTCGTTCCCCTTGCCCGCTCGCTGACAGCTTTGTCAGGATGGCACCTTCGACCCTCCAACCGCCGCCGCCATGTGCGCTATTACAAGCCTCTTCGTCAACCCGTGCGAGGCCGGCCGTGTCTTCGCCATGAAGTGCAGTGACGACGTGGAGCTGCACTGCTTCCGTGGCATATTCAGATTCGGCGAGGATGACATGATCTTGTACGCCCTGAACTGCTACCACAACTTCCTCCACGGCCACCTGGCCAAGGTCTGGCAGTGCTTCGGCCTAGCCACGAGGCTCATGATCGGGCTGCAAGTGAACTGGGACGTCCGCCCGCGGGACCGCTCCTTTGCGGAGCAGGAGAAGATGCGCCGCATCGTCTGGCACTTCTTCTACCTGGATCGGCTGCTCGCGGGTGGCTACGACGAGTACATTGGGTGCCGCGACGAAATCATGAAGATCCGTTTGCCATGCAACGAGGAGGCCTTCAGCGAGGATCGCCCCGTCGTAGTGGAACGACTGCATGAGAAGTCGGCAAAGCCCAAGGCAAGCATGGGTATTCATGGCTACCAGCTTCGCCTGATTGATGTCAAACACCGCATCATGTCGTAAGTGCTACCATGTCCTAGGCTGTCGAATTATAACTGGTGCTAATCATTATCGCAGGACGACTAGGAAGATGGGAAACGGCCAAATTATCCAAAAGTGCCGCTTGGAACCATCAAAAGTCATGTCGTACATTAATGGGTTCCAGAACGAGCTCTCCCAGATCAATGCATCTCTTCCGTATTACCTTCGGCTCGGCGATGAGCACATCGCCCGGGCCATGGCATCAGAATATGCCACCGGCTACGTCTTCATCCACACATGCCTGGCCTCTGTTCACATCGACCTCTACAGCTTCAGTTTGCCCGGCCTACGAGAGCAGGCCTCTCTCGAATTGCTCCACAAGCTACCCTCCGAGTTTGTCATCAAGTCCCGGAAGCAGGCCGTGGCACACTCCCTCTGCCTGGCGCGATTCCTCCAGCTCCTCCAGCGGAGGTTAGACGAGCAGCCAGCGACGGACAAGCTCAAGCTCGTTGGGTGCTCATCCATGGTCAAGTTCACAACGCAGTGCATACGGGTGCTCTTGACGGCGCTGCAGCACAACCTTTACCGCGACATGTACGAGGAAACGACTGCGCCGCGCTGGAGGGTTGAGCCCGCGGACGAGCCTCACATCCGCGGGCTGATTGACAGCCTTCTCCAGATTAGCAAATCGTGGTGCCAAATCATCCCCAGGAACCAGCAGACTGTATGACTCTTTCCCACCCATCCCGCTCTATACGGTTTCACCCTAACTAACTCTTCGTTTCCTAGTATGAGCGCAACAAGACGGCGGTTGAGCAGTTTTACAGAACTCGCACGTACGCCGACCAGAAGCCCGACGGCCATCTGCCCATGATGCAGATAACGGGACACACGCGGCTGCCAGGCCCGCAGCATATCCTCGAAAACGTCTTTGTACCACCGGTCGAAGAGCCCCAGGAAAGACGGGCCAACGAGGCGGCCGAGGCCGCCAGGTGGTTCGGCGCCCCTCAGCCCGTGCCCGAGATGAGCGAGTCAGCGCACGAGGGGGGCTTTGACGTGGAATATGGTCCGCCGGGGCTTCCCATGTTCCTCGCCGAGGCCCAGGGCGTGTCCCCCACGCCGACGGACGATGTCGACACGCTAGATGCCACTGACGACCTCCTGCTCATTCAAAACAAAATGATGCAGATGCCGGGTATCAACGACCTCCGGTCACCCGACAACCCCACAATATTCAAGACGGACGGGTCGTCAATGGAGCACTACGAGGCCAGCAACATGAGCGTCTTCCAGTCCCCAGCGCAGCCCATCATTCCGCAACCGCAAGCACGCGGCAGCCATCAGCAGCATCAGCAACAGCACGGCATGTACGCGGGCGGCCAGGCGGCGCAGCAGTACGAAAATGACCAAAAACAACCAGCATACCTTCATCGTGGCGGATATTAATAATAGATGAGGTGCCTTGAGATTATTTAATGCGTCCCATCCCAACCCGGCGTTGGTCGATGTAGAAATAATGGGTAGTCCGCCTCCTCCTCCCTCGGCTCTCGAGGTTCTATCAGGAAAAGAGAAGGGGAAATAGATACGTCTATTACGAATACCGGATGATAATGTTTTTTATTACAGACAAAAGAAAAAAAGAAATGGGCGCAAAACAGCTTTGACGGGAGCGGGAATTACGGGATGAGACGCTAGCGTGTTTACAGTGTGTTTATATGTGCTTATATGTGCAAGGCATGGGTTAATGAGAAGCATGCCCTCCGGGAAACAAGCTCCCGGATGATGATCCAACGCAATCGGTTTCAGAACGATGCAGAGTGACGCACTGGCACTGAGAGTTTGTAAATGGTGATTCAACATCAATAAACAAAACAAGTTCACTTTAATTCACACATGATCAACAACGATACACAAATCAGGTTCACTCTAATTCACACAAGTACGAGGAAAAGGGACGCGAGAAGGATTCGTAAAACCGTATTCAAGTCATAAAAAGCTTCAAAGCTTCGAGATAAGAAATTATACACTATCGAATATAGATAGATCGAGCTATACCAAAGGGCCCATATGTGTCATGTCCCAAGAGAAAAAAGTGTCCTCGCGACAAATGGCAATATGTACGAAAGTGTTTTGCTGGAGGCTCTTCCCCGCGCCCTGCCCCCGTTCACCCAGCTACCACGGAAGTTTCAAGGTCCCGCCTTTTGTGTGTTTTGTTTCCTACGGTTTCCCATCGAGGAGCACGTAGCATGCAAACCCTCTCCCACCCAACCAATCCCCGTTTTGATTCATCTACCTCCTGGGGGACCTTGAAATTATGCGGCAGCTGCTGACCTGTTGAGGAGTCCGGAGAACGGAGTAGGGGAACATGGAAAAAGAGAGATGGGGAGAAAATGGCCGTTGATAGTAGCTGTGCGAATAGTAAACCGCAGCATAATGGGTATATAAGGGGTCGTGAAATGTTTTGGTTCCCGTCCGCAACGAGGGCACGGAGGGGGTGCCGAGGAGGTTAGTAAGTTTTGACTTTTGATTTTTCTTCGAAAATCCCCAGGAACTCAAGGGTTCGCGGGACGGTCATGACATGTCGTCGAGACGCTGTCAAGAAAGCATCGCCTGCGACGACAGAGATGGAGAGAAAAAGAGAAGTGGACGAGGGACCGCTTATTGGAACTGGGAGCGGTCCTTCTCCTTGAGGCCGCCAATAGAATCCATGTCAATGGAGTAGAACTGGCCCTTGGCCTCCTTCTCATAGGCAGGAAGCTGCTCGTCGTGCATGGGCTCCAGGCCGACGGCGGAGTTGTCGCCGACACGGACGACCAGGACGCGGCCGCTCTTGGGGCGTCCGCTGTCGTCGTGCTCGTCAGGGAAGGTGATGTGGATCTCAGGAACGTTGTCGGGAGAGTGAGGAGGAGAGTTGGGGTTGGCCAGCATGGGTGAGCCGTCACGGTTGATGACCAGGATGCTGGAGCGGCCGTTGTGCTTGGTCTCAATGGTGAGGCCGCGGGGATTGTGCTTTGTCTCGTAGTACGAGGGAAGACCGTCGTCGGTCATGGGCTGCGCGCGCGACATCTGCAGGCGGCGGGCACGGCGGAAGAAGAACAGAACGCAGATCAGGATGAGTGCGAAGAAGACGATGCCGAGAACGATGAGCATGAGGTTAATCATGTGGTCGGAGCTGTCGTCTGAGGACTGGTCGGAGTCCCGAGCGAGAAGGTGGTGAATTGAAGGCATGGTGGAGTCGCGAAAGAAGGTTGGTCTGAAGGGTAGCGGTGGTGGTCGTCAAGATCAAGGGTTGCTCTGTACGAGTGGATAATGAGTGAAGGGTCGAACGGTCTATAATTGGAGATGCCATGTTAGCAGGGAGCTCAAGGGAGGGCGATGCAGATGGCATGACGAGGTTGCGGTGGCTTTGCCAGCTTCGAATAGCATGCGGTGCGCAGAAACGCATTATCCAATATGATAATCGAAACCATTCCGCCCACAAGTACAAAACGTGGAAGAGGTGGTCCCGGCGGTGGTCCCGGACCAACCCCAGGCGAGAGTCTCCCACCCACTCGATGAGTGCACGCAATGCATTGTTGCAGAAGAAGCAACTTTGTAGGAGATAGAGAAAAATCAGGGAGGTCGGGGGGATGCAGGTGATCACGTACGCCAGAAAGCAGTATCGCCAATAATCTCGAGAGAATGAATGTCCGGCTGGCTGGAGGGAGAAAACGAGGGGGTTGGTGATACGCAAAGGGAGGGTCGTTAGAGTTGGATGTCGAAAGACTGGACGGAACACAGCTGAAAGAGTGAAGCTGATGATTCCAAAGGAAGGGTGGTGAGGGAGCGAAGAAGAGGTACAGCAGCAAGCTTGAATGTGCGCCTTGAAGTCGATCACGAAGGCATTGATCGCGACGTTTGAAGGAAGGACGAACAAGAGAACAAAAAGGAACGGGCGGCGATCGGGGGGGACGGGGTAGAAAAAACAGGACGAACATGGGGGTGACGGGGGTTCCCAGGGGGGAGGAGATTGGGTGCTCCAGCGGGAAATGAAGGTTTGCCAGGGTGCGAGCCAGCGAGCGGCGCGCTGTGGTGGCCAGCGCCAGTTGTTTGGTTGTGTTTGGTTATGCATCGGTGCTCCTCGCAGGCACATCGGTGGGCACTGGCCGGTGCTTAGGGTGGGCACTGGCGGGTGGCCAGCGGTCGTAAGCCCTGTCCGGCAGGGGCTTGGGCGAGTCCGCCGGGGCCATTGGGCGGCCCTTGGCCGCGGCGACGGTCCTGTGTTCGTTTTGGGGATCGCCCAAAGTGAGTAAGGGCCAAGGGGGGGGCCCGGCGGGGCGGGGGGGAGCCAAACCTGGGCGGTTCCTTCAGGGGCGCAGCCGCTGCAATTGGCCGCTGAGCAAGCCGCTCGCAACGGCGCCAGCAGGGAGGACTCGTGGGCAGTTGCTGGGGCCAATGGAATGCGCAAGCCCGATGGTCTGGCGCCCCACACGCTCCGCCCAAGTCCCCTGGGCCGGATCACCCGGGACAGGCCTCTGATTGGCTGCCGTGCCATTTTTCCCCTGCCAAGACATCCCAAAGGGGGGTTTCCATGAGGCCCATTGGGTGGGGAAACATGTGCCTCCATTTGCCATGGACCATGTGTAGACGACGACGACTCAAACCTGTTTCCGGTGCCGTACGGCGTGGCGTGAATCTTTTACCAGGGCACGAAAGCGAGATGCTACGAGAAGAAGAAGGGGAGGAGCACACAAAAAAAAGGCTCAGGCTGCATGCGGCCGCTGATTGGGCCGTTCCCTACTCCCCCTCCCCCCAAAGCGCGCGCGAATGTCGCTGTGACTGTGACTGCAGGCGGGCGGCTGGATCCAAGCACCAGCATAATGGTGTGCCGGTGATGTGATGGTCCGCCGTTGCAGATTCACTCACATGGTTGGCTCCGTGCAGTAATTGCGCCTCCAAGCCGGCATACCAATCCTCAAGTCCAAACAAACCACCTCCACCCGTTGTTTATTGACTCCCCATTTATCACTGAAGCAACTTGGCGCCGGATGCTATTTTAGACATTATTATGTCTCTGGTCCGTCCGCTCCGGTCCACACAAAGGAGCGGGGAACATCGTCTGGAATAGGTGAGGACAAAAAAGAAGTGGTGAAAAAGGATGGAGCCCACACGCGCGGCCCATAATCACCACTAGCACAGTCCAGCCGGCCTGCATGAGACCTTTAGACGATGGAATAATCTCATGGATGGATTATGTTATCCTGTCGATGATGATTTTTTTCTTACAGCCCAGTCCACTGTCCCGTCTCGTCTCGTCTCGTCTGGTCTGGTTTGCATTGTACCTGCGTCTGCCCCGACTCCGTGGTCCAGGCCCCGGAGCGAAATCCGCCGGCTTAGCGAGGTCGTAGGTTCATCTCGTTTCTGATGGTCTCGGTCTCGGTCCTGTTATCCGCGCCATGCTTACTCGCACCCAGGCTATAGCATGCTTACTACTCATTACGGCTCCTTTTCCTTCATTTTCCGCCTGAATCGCGAGATCTTAGTTGCCAGTGACATGATCCATGTTCCTTCTTTTTTTTCTTCTTTGGTTTTGTTTTGTTCCACAGGGTCTCAGTTTTATTTTTGTTGTTGTTGGTTTTTTTTATTGTTTTTTTTTTTTCGACTCTCTTGGATCTTTGGTCTAAGTAGGGGCACTCGCCGAACCCACCATCCCTACATACTTCGTGCAGACTGGAGGTTCCATACTCGGCCGCAACAGCCGGAGATATGTCGTCAGCCGGAGCGTGGCTGAGCAGCAAGGACCAGCCTTTTACGCTCTGCACCAATACGTACGCAGCCAAACAACCTTTTTTCGTTTTCACTTTGCGGTTGCGTCTATGCGATTCCTTCCTTCTTAATCAGGCATCTGCTTGTGTCGGCCCTTTCTTTGCCTTCTGCCTCCCCAAGGCTGTCTCGCCTGTCTTGACTGACTAAGGAGCCTCGCTCGCCTTTTTGGTGACGCCAGCACGCATGGCTCCACCAGACGACTGGCATTGCCTTCTGCACGACAGTGGTCATGGTATCCCAATACAGGGCGAATCTGATCAACCCGCCAAGCGGTGAGGCTGCGTGTCTTTGGTTCTTCTCTCTCAGGGCCGAGGGTGCTTGTCTCTGTCTCTGTCACCACCGTGGTGATTGGCGAGCGCCCGTCCACCACCGTCACCATCTGGATGTCATCTGCCCAGATCTGCCGGATGCTCATTGCTTTTTTGGCCCTCTAACCGTTCCAGCCTCCACCCGCGCTCGTCAATCAGATTCGTCGTCTCTAAATTAACCAACAGCCGATTCTGGCAACCCCAGTGAGCCACTGACGACTCTACTCCTCCGCCACCCGCCTTGCATGTTGCCACTCTCCTTTCTTCTTTCTGCAGCCCTCGGCCCTACCTCGTCGCCGTTTGCTCGCGCCCGGTCTTGCGCGTCGCCATGTTTCCCTTCTCGTCAGGACAGCATGTCAACCCCCCCAGCGAACCTCGGTCGCCTGATCCAAGCGGACTGCTTTGAGTGACACCATCACGCCCGGTCAGGTCAGCGTTGGTATTCCAAACTCGGCGCTTTGTCCCTCCGTGTTCGCCTCGCCGGCGCCAAGTCCCCTACATGTTTGTTTTAGGCCAGCCCGTGACGGGAGCCGCATGTCATGGCTGCCTTGCCAAGCTCGCGATGAGATCATGGTACCGGGCTGGCAGATCACAATCAGGTGCCAAAACATGGCAAACAAACAAGTGTTTGTTTGGGAACGCCATGTCTGTGGGTGCTACAGGGCTGGTATCGGATCAACTCATTTGGAATAACTGGCCGAGAGCTGCGTGTCAGTCGTCATGGGATTCCTAATACAGCCGTCATGTCTCACAGGTGAAAGTAAACATGGTACAAGGGGCAGACTTCTCCTATAGCTTTACGGTGATGATGAGCTCAAGGCGCCACTTATAAACAACGTGATCAGTAGTCAGTGTCGCTGTACAGTTGACCTGTTTGTCTCCTTCCATTAGCTCCCAGACTTCCATTCAATGTACAGTCAACCTCTGAGTGAAATATATCTTGTCGCCGGCTTGCGTGTACTGGCTGGGCTGTTCAAGGCCAAGACGAGGAATGGTGATGGAGCATTTGATCCGAGCATGATGATACACCTCAATCGGTCCCAGCATCGCACCACCACGTGCCATCACAGTATACTACCAAAAAAACAAGGAGTTCATGCCAATAGGCTCGAGTGCCGCAAAGATGGTTACTCGCTGGTGTCATATTTGATCGTTGCAAGTGACGATTCAGAGGCGTGGGCCCATGAATAGGAAACGCACTCAGGCATAGAAAAGAATTTGCACGGAAGCTTATTAGCAAACAGGAGCTGCAGTCAGTTGAGCGCCGATGTAATGTATGTGTAGATCCAGCGTTATCCGGAAGGTCTATGATGTAGTTTTGCGAACTGTAACGTTGCCTGGACTCTCAAATGGGTCACGATGTTTTGAATTTTCTTCCAGGAATATTCGATCCATCCCTAGGCAACACTTTGAGGGTGAAACCTGTTCATGCAATCACACGTAGCTGCAGACTCCCGACGGATACCGGTTCCTTGTGCATCGAGTCCGTGATCAAGTACACCAAGCGCCTTCAATAGCCGACCGTTTCATTTCGTTGGACATGAAAGCCATCTGACCATGGACATGGCCAATGAAGGTAGGACCGGATGCCACAAAGGAGCGAACCGTGGAGTCCAGAGGGGAACGTTTCCCAAGGCGACGTCCTGGCATGAGTCTAGATGATGATCGAATCGCAAGGTAAGTCGGCGTCGGTATGGTGAATGTCGATTGGGAATCTTGGTGGTGGCGGTCGCCTCATTTTGTTGTTGGCTCTGCTCATCAAGCGGAGTCAACATACCATCCAAGGACCCCTTGTTCAGGCTTGCAAGTCCAAGTCAAATTCAGCGTTCCAATGGCTACCAAGTGCCTTTTTGTCACCTTGGAAACAAATTAGTGACGGTAACACAGAGCAGTTCCTGATGCCACTTGGCGGGGAGACGGAAGCAAGCCTCCCTTGCTTCACAAGCTGCAGTCTCGTCTCCCTTCCATAACAAACTACTATCACTGATTTCGCCCTACATGTATTGTGAAGAATAAAGACAATAATTTCCGGTCCCTTGGAATTTCAAGGTTCAGCTGGTCGAGAACGTGTTGCCCAGCGGCTGACAACTGCGGTCATTTAGCAGTAGCAATGTGATATGATGGCACAGTCAGAAAGTGGATGGTGATGGCTTCCCTATCATGTCTTCCTTTTTTTTTTCAAGGCGAGTAACATTTCACCACGTCAGACATGTTGAATGCCTTGTTACTTGTCACAGCCATTCGACACTAGCAGCCTGCTTGCAGAGCACAGGCGCCAACTGCAGCATGTGTCTCGTATCATGGACAAACCGGGAGCACAAACAGGGCGTGAGTGATGCTACATGCTGCTTAGCAGATGGCGCGATTCCCAGACGGATGGATCATGCAGATTGCCAAAGTGGCGCTTTCAAGCGACCCTCCTGTAAACCGTTCCCCAATTGCATGCTGCGAGTCGCGTCTTCATCCTCGCCCTCGCTCGAGGGGCCGAGACAGCGGAGGTTCCACCATTTTACAACACGCGTGCGACGCTGGCGAGTTATGGAAGACCAACAGGCAGCAAGGAGAAGAAGACCGTGGTTTGAGAAGGCGGAGATGGAAGAGAGCAAGAGAGGCGACGGGAAACGGCCGAGAGACAAACGTGACGGGTGCAATCGCAAGCAACGCCCAATGCGAGGGAGGTGTAGGCAGGGAACGGCGGGTATTCGGCTGGACATGGAAACGCTGGGGCAGCATCGCATGTCAGTGCCGGGTAGATGGCATGCGGGCATTTTGCGGGCACTTGGGGGAGCCCCATTGAGGGCTGTCTTGCGGCATTGTCCTCGTCCATATTCCATCTCGTCGGGGTCGAAATAAGGGAGAGGAAGGGAACCTAAACTTGGCGACTCCCTGATTAGGATTGACGGCGGGCGGGTGGGGGCCGTCGCTAAGCCTGCTTAGGGCTGGTGAGGGGGGAGCTAAAGCCGCGATCTGGGCCGGAGCAGGGGGGGGTCCCGCGCCGGCTTGGCTTTTTTGGCTTGGCTTGCGGGCAGTTGGACCGAAGTTCTGGTCGGTACGGAGACAGATTATCGAGGCCGAGGGGCGAGTCCCTACCCTAGCCTCTGCAATGCCAGCCGGCTGTCATCTGGCAGGCCATGCATTCTACCGAGGGCGCCGCCTCTTGCAAACAAACAATAGCGGCCGAGAGAAGGGTCCCCCCGCCAGCAGAGGGCCGACCCCAGGTCCCTTGCGATTGAAGCTTCGCAGAGCACAGACACTACCAGCCCAACCCCTCCTCTGGCAGCGCAACGCAGCGCAGCGCAGGGCCGATGTACGGACGTATGTCGCCCTCACACACCCACTCCCTCTCTCCCAATCAAGCAATCGCTGTCGTATGGACGTCATGTCGTGGTGCAACCCTCGGAAGATGCCTTGTCCAGTCTGGTCTGGCCCGGCCTGCCCTCTCTGATGCGCACAAAAAAACGAAAAAAGTAAAAAAAAAAATCATAACTGGCTGGGCAGGATTGGTCCATTGCTGCGGTCTGGGCTGCTGCTGCTCATGTATGTGCGTCGGCGATTACAGGGCTAGATGATGCTGCGGACCATCATCGGCAAAGCACCCTGCTGCAGGTCTTCTGCCGGCGGGAGGGTACCCAAGTGTGTGCGACGATGCGATGTGATGCATTCGTTCCATCAACCACGACGGGAAGAGAAGGGATGGAAACATCGCCTACATACTACTGCTACCCAGCGTAGCAGAATTCATCATGCCCCCGTGTGTGTGCCCGTGTCCGTGTGTGCGCGCGTGTGTGCATGCAGAGAGATGCGCAACAAAGCTGCTCTGATCCTGTGGTCCATCAGATGGTCCCGTTTAGTCCACTCCGTATGTAGTAGGCTGCAAGTAGTAGATCTCCCATTGCATGCCCTTTCGTTGCTTTGCTTTGCTTTGCTTGGGACTCACCTCCAATCACCTCGTCGTCTCCTCTGTCATCACCGCCTCCTCTCCGCTCGATGTTCGATCCTTGGTAGCCGGATGCTTTGGTTTTCCGCCCTCTTTCTCCTCCTCAATTGCCCCTCCATCCTCCCTCCTCATCACGAACCCCCTCGCGGCCACGCCCTGATCGGAGGAGCCTCGCCTTCAATGAGCCCGTCAGCATCTGACGCTATTGCCTTGATACTTTGGATTTACAGCTACCTTTAGCTGCCGCCTTTGTCTCTACTCATCCCTCTACGCCCGTTATCTTGGGTCTTTTTTTCCCCTCTCCTGCTATTCCTCGTTATTGCTGCTGCTGCTGCTGCTACTGCTGTTGCTCCACCACCACCTTCTCTTCCGCCCTCATCTGCCATCTCTCTCTCCCTGGACCCTCTTCTCCATCCCGTTTCTCGTCCTCTCCTCGCTATACAAATTTGCCTTGTCACTGCGACTACTACTGCTGTTGCTCATCCTCCACCGCTAGCCAGTCGGTCACACTCGCCCTCACACACACAAGCACAATCACACATCCTCGCACACAGGATACGGTAGCACGCACCCGCTACTATCGGTCTTGTCTCGCCCATCATTCCTCTCCCGGCGCATATGAGCTATCCCTTTGCCTCGAGGGGAAACCCGCGCAAGCCCATCTCGACCTCTGACCGCACCCGCGCATTCCGGCCCCGGGGTGCGACCTGGCGACCTGCCCTTGTTTTGGCCGCGACCTACTACATCTAAACTACTGCGCCCACATTCTGTTCAACCATCCCCATTCATCTGTCGCCTCTACTTGCGCTTTCTCTCTCTCCCTCACTTCCCTTTCATTCTCCTCACCCACCCTCTCTCACTAGGATCTTCCTCCTACATTATTTTCTTTTTTTTTTTGTCATTCGTCTCAGCCCATATCTTGGGGGATAGAACAATTCCATCTCGACATATCCATTTTGACTGTCGTCAAGGTCTGTTGAGCTAGGACGTTGTTATCGATTACCTCAAACTATCCTTTGCGACTGGTTACTTTTCGTATCTTCAGCTCGCCGTACCTACCCTGTCGTCATTTTTTTTATTCTTTCTTTTTTACAGCCACTTGCGGATTCGATTTTTATCGTTTCTTTTGTACATGCCGTCACAGTCCCGCACTTAAGAGAGAAAAAAACCATCCTGCAGATCGGCTCGGTTCCAGGTATCCCCGTCGCATAATATTCTTTGCAAAGGACAACCAGGATCCTGCTACATTCCTAAACATCTACCATACACATACGGAGACTCACGCACGCGACACGCCGCAACCACATCAGCACCCATCGCGCGCACCCTGCCACACCTGCTCCAAAATTTAAATCTTCTTTCGGTCCATTCGGTTCTGTTGGCCCAGGTTCGTGCAGCTCAGAATCTCCACGTTTCGGCATCTAAAACAACCCAAAGGCCGATCTTGCGAAAAGCCCCTTACCCCAGTCAGTGGGCTGGTCCAGAATCCTTGCCAGCGCCTCCTGCGCCTGCAAACTGCGACTGCGACGGTTCCCGCTCCAGCTACGCCTCCAGCACATCCAGCTTGTGAGTAGCTTTCCCTTCCCGCTGGCTCTGCTGTCAGAGCTGGTCCATACACGAACAGACACAAAATCCTCCGGCTTCCAAAGGTCCGGTCGCTGTGTGTTTTTAAGTTGACTGGCCCCCCCCCCTGGTCCGGCTGGACATTGGACAGCCTTACCAACCCAACCCGGACCCCCCCAAGGTTACCCCGTCTTTTTTTTCCCGGCCTCCGCAGCGCGCTGATGGCCTGTGAGCCGCTGCCTTCCTCCTACTGGCGCTCATCCAGGTGTTAGATGTGTGCTGACTGTCGCCTGCTTCGGCTTTTGCCTCTTTAGACCCATATAAGGTTCCTTTTTGTCGATAAACAACTGCCGCACCATCTCCTACCATCTCCATCTACTTCTCACGTACAGCAGCCATATTTCGGTACCATTCCGATCACCTCTGCTCTCGGCCCAGATCTTCCCCCCCTTCAACCGCGGATCGCATCAGCAGAGAAGCCGCATCGCTCCGTCGCCCAGCGTCGATAGCGTGTCTCATTCAGTGGCCGCCAACTGGCCTTGCCACCCCGGTCTGTGTGTGTGTCCCACTGCCGAGCCAAGGTAGTGTTAGGCCCCATCTGCCGCTCTAAAACACAAACCCTCCCTTGCGCGAGCGCCAGTGCCACTGCCAAAAAAGCCAAAGCCAGCGCCGACGCCGCCCTTGTTCCTCGACCCTCAACTCGACAAAAAGTGCTGCCAGCCCCAGTCAAACCTGGGTCCGACACCGCTGAAAACTGTCCTCGTCCACCAACGCCCTCTGCGCCCGACGACGACGAAGAGACGAGACGAGTTTTTCATCCCCAATCATGACGACTGCGGTAAGTCTTTCTCTTTTCGACCCTGTCGCCCGATTCCAGCCCCTTCACTCCGTCCCCCTGCCCACGGCTCAGAGCTCGGAATGCGACGTCACAGTGCTCGTGTGTCTCAACCATGCGCCAAACTAGCGCACCATCGGCCGAAGGCTTGATTCGCCCCGGCCTCTGAAGCCCACGTTAACGACAGCACTTGCTATCGTGCTCTGCAAGCCCTCACAAAAAAAAATAATCCACGAAATCACGACACTGCGCAACAATTTCCATCATTTTCTCGACCGTAAGCTAATTAATTATTTATTTGCCGTCTAGACGCGGTCGAGGGGATTCCCAAACTTCGCCATGCCCGCGAGTTCGAGCGACAAGTCGCAGCAGCAGCCCATCAGTTCAGCCTTCCCAGGCTCCAACCTCTACCCCAACAAGAACATCTGGTCATCATCCATATCCAACGCCAGAGACCGCTCCATCGCCTCCAAAGGTCAGTCCAGCGCTTCCCCCATCTCCCCTCTCTTGCGCACCCCCTCATGCTCACCCGCAACACAGACGCCGAAGAGAACCCCACTGGATCGAGCGCCCTCAACGCAAACTCTGAAGTCGACGTCTGGGGCCCCAGTCCCTGGAACACAGAGAACCCTCCTCGATCGACGAGCACATCTCCCAACAGAACGCGAGATGGATCGGGCTTTTTCGACCCCACGCACCCTGCGATCGGATTGAAGAAGGGTGGCTTCAACGGCAAAGCCTTCCAGGACGAGGCGAACGGACACAATGCAGCATTCCCCTCCCAGAAGCGGAGCCCCCAGGAGGCTTCGTACATGGACTCGATTGCCGGCTACGGCTCTGCTCGCGACTCCAACGTGCCTCCATCGCGCCAGTCCCAGGGCTCGCCGGCCTTCTCTGATCTCTACGGCCATGGACGCGGCCACACTCCCAGCAACTCGATCCAGTCCCAGCGGCCCACGTCGTTTCAGAACCAGTCCGCAAACCAGCGCGCCTTCAACTTCAACAACAAGCAAATGGACGAGGAGATGTCGCTCCAATTCGCCCGACGTGTCACTCTGGATGGCGGAAGCACAGCCCCCGGAGCATCAACATTCAACCCTGCCTCCCAACCCTTCCAGATGAACAACGCCGGCTCGCAGTCATGGGCCAACGAGGGCGGTTCTTCTCGGTTCAGCAACAGCATCGATCTAGGTTCGGATCCACTGGGCGCCCAGTTTCAGGCCATGAAGCGGGGTTCGGTCGACCGCATCTCGCCTGGACCGAGCTATCGCCTTGAGCAGGGCAACAGCCCCCGAAGCTACGCGCCAACTCCTGACCCATGGAACGGCCGACCTTCATCTCGAGATCCCAGGTCCACGGAGCAAGACAGGAGGGCGCAGGCCCAGTATGCCCCTCCCTTCCCGTCATACTATCCCAACCAGTATGCATACGCCAACTTTGCCTCCCAATACCCTCCCAACTTCCTCGATCCTTACACTCAAGGTTTCCGCCACCCCATGATCCCCGGCTACGGACTTCCCCCCTTGCACGCTGGTTATGCGCTTGGTGCAAACGTGCCTATCCGACCAGCTCGGGATCAAGACCCTGGCAAGGGTGTTCGCAGCGTCCTCCTCGACGAGTTCCGGCTCAGCTCAAAGTCAAACAAGCGCTATGAACTCAAGGACATTTACAACTACGTTGTTGAGTTCAGCGGTGACCAGCACGGCTCGAGGTTCATCCAGCAGAAGCTCGAGACTGCCAACAGCGACGAGAAGGACCAGGTGTTCCGAGAGATTGAGCCCAATGCAATTCAGCTGATGAAGGATGTGTTCGGAAACTACGTCATCCAAAAGTTTTTCGAGCACGGCAACCAGGTCCAGAAGAAGGTGCTGGCTGAGAAGATGAAGGGCAAGGTTGTCGACCTGTCGGTGCAAGTCTATGCTTGCCGCGTGGTCCAAAAGGTACATCTCACTTTACTTTTTTACACATCTGGTTCCCTGGCTAACTTTTCCATGTAGGCTTTGGAGCATGTTTTGGTGGAGCAGCAGGCAGAACTGACCAAGGAACTCGAACCCGAGATTGTCAGGGTCATTCGAGACCAGAACGGTAACCATGTCGTCCAGAAAATCATTGAGCTTGTTCCCCGCCAGCACCTCGACTTCATCATGGCAGCTTTCAAGGGCCATGTGACCGGATTTGCGTCCCACGCATACGGATGTCGGGTCATTCAACGCATGCTTGAGCATGGTACCGAGGAGGACAAGGCCAAGATTATGGCCGAGCTTCACAGTTCCATCCAGATCCTTATTACCGACCAGTACGGCAATTATGTCACACAGCATGTTATCCAAAACGGAAAGCCCGAGGACCGAGCCAAGATCATCCAGCTGGTCATGTCCCAACTCTTGACCCTGTCCAAGCACAAGTTTGCATCCAACGTGGTCGAGAAGTGTATAGAGTACGGGTCGGCCGAGCAGCGATCGGAAATCCGGGAGCAGCTTACGGCTGTCGGAAGTGACGGAACCAGCCCTCTCCAGCAAATGATGAGGGATCAGTATGGCAATTATGTCATTCGTAAGTACAACGGTACCATCACTAACGACCGTGGCGCTAACAATTTGACCAGAAAAACTACTTGGACAGCTCGAGGGCACCGAGAGGGAGCTGCTGGTCGAGGAGATCAAGCCGCAGTACTTTAGCCTGAAGAAGAGCGGCACCTCGCGCCAGCTCCAGGCTCTCGAGAAGCTGCTTGGCCTCGGCACCAACGGCACGCCGACCAAGAACGGTCTCCAGTCTGAGTCGTCGGCTCCCACACCCGGGCTCACGGACGAGACCAACAGCCCCCAGAGCAGCGGTCCGCCCAGCGCCAGCGCAAGCGCCGTGGGAGCCCCTGCTGATGATGGATCAATCAAGGCCTCCGCCAAGGACGGTGTCACACCCCAGGTGCAGGACAACGAGGCCTAATTTCTCATTATTGCGCGTACAACAAACTGCGTGGTCCATTTGGACCAGCCGTTTCTTTCACAACTTGTATTATGACGTTAACCCGGGATCATTGGACGGTTGGAAAAGGCACGAAAAGCTCAACGGCCCCCCGCGGGAATCAACATAAAAAAAGCACCCAGGCACACTACGCACACCTTCTTCACATGGAATATATGGCATCGTTACATGGTTCACTAATACAATACGGTAGGGCATGGGGCAGGTAGATCAGCCCCAAGCCCTGCCCTTTTCTGGGAGATATGGGTGCACATGCACAAAGTCTCGATTCTGGATATTCTCATCGGGCAGCCGGCGGTGGGTCAGGGCATCCCGAGAAGGCAGATTCTTTTCTCATGATTGGACGGGTCTCATTAGTGGGGAAAGGCAGAAACAAAACAACCACATAGGCGGGGGCGATTACGGGTATTATTATTTTTCACTTCGTTATTTTTTTCTTCTTCTCTTCAAGGTGTTTTATTGTTTTACAGTACTGGGTTCCCAGGGTCGTGAGTAATGCAGCCGGCAGGAAATGGGGGTCAGTTTAGGCGGAGGAGGCAATTAAGGTACTAGACTACGGCCAATGGAGAGGGTTTTACGGGATCATGGGAAACGTAGCATTCAGCGGGTGTCATTATGACTGGAATGGTATGGAATAGGAATGGTGTGGGGTGAGGCCTAGAACAAGGGGGGTGCGGCTTGTCCATAGAGTTTCTGGCAGAATGGGAGATTGTTCATGAAAAGAAATTTCTTGTGGAGTGGCGAGAAGACAAGACGTGTGATGTTGTTGACTGTATGTTGAGGCAAGGCGGACATTAGACTGCGGCCAATTTCTCGGTGGCCAAGACTGGGAAAAGCAATGAGATGTTTTGCTTCCAAAAATGGACCTCGTTGTTTTAGGTGTGACATGTGATGTCCCACTCTGGGCTTGATCTAGAATATTTCTACTCTGGCTTAGGCATGACAGAAATATACTTTGTGGCATAGGGCCGACACTACTTTTAGCGGTGGCAATCCGACACCCTCACGCACGCACGTGGTTGAGGATAGCTAGAGGGTAGTGTTGCTATGGGGTTTGAGTCAAAAAGTTGAAAGAAGGAATATGGTACATGAGTAGCTTTGAGATAGCATCGAGTGATCACCCACGGGGGGTTACTAATACGATATCTCACCCGGAAATAAGAACCATAACAGGAAAAAAAAAACATGATTACTCAAATAGCCACCGCCAATGGGTTCTTGGATGGATTTACAGATCTGAACTCCCCACTCCTCTGACATGGTGGGGTTTAGGGTAGCGGTTCTTGCAACCCAGTTCATGGGTAGATGGAGAAGAAGCTTGACATGAACAGAAAGACAATAAATAAATGCAGCACGTTAGTGTTACAGAACATCAAGATTTATGGTATTTCGTCACTAATTTTCCATTTTTTATTTCATCACCCTAATTACCAGCACTTGTTGGAGCTCGTCGTCCCGATGCCCGGCTAACATCGGTAGGGTTGGGCACTGTCAGCACTCTAGCCCCAGAGGACCCCTTTCCCTGGTCGGGATGACGCCACGTGCAGATCAAGACAGGTACGGAAACGGCAAGAAGCCGGCTCCGCCTTCCGAAACGACCTGTCGCTCGCCCTGACGTGGAAGCTTGGAATTTGGAGGAACACCGTCACCATCATTAGACACCGACACCAGCCGCTCCACCGTCGCCGCCGTCCCTATGGTTCGCCCAACTCGATACCGATAGCTGTCCCAATTGCATCACATTCCTTTTTCTCGCTCATCCCTTTTCCCCCAATCCCCTCCCCAGCCAGAGCCACCGCATTCCGGCTGCCAATGCCATGACGGCCGCCGCCCGCTTGACGTTTCTCAATCCCCGGCTGCTGCGCATCGCTCGGGCGGGGGGACCGTCTCGCGCCGCCGCCGCCGGCCCTGCCCGACACCGCGGCACCTTTGCAAGCCGGCGAGGCAAGGCCGTTGAGCCCTCCCTGCTGCGGGCGACGAAGCCACAGGCAGAAGACCCGTTGCCTGGTGTAATTGAGGCTGCAGCACCCTCGGCTATCGCCCCTGACCAGAGCTCCCCCCAGCTATCGACCCAACCCTCCGATTCCGGATCGACCGCTGCCGCTGCCGACGCCAATGCCAACGCCAACGCCAACGGCCCCGATAGCACCGGCGAGACACCCGACAAACTGTCATCGCAGGAGAATGCAGAACCAGCTTCCGGGCCGAAGCGGGCTCGGCTCGCAAAGGAGGAAGCCATGCATAGCGGGCCTCTCGAGGCGGTCCTTCACATGCAACCCCCGGAGAACATGGCTAAAGCAGGCCCGACCCTATCACCGCCACCATATATTCACCACTTCGACACATACTCTCTCGTGAGGCATCTTCAGGATGGAGGTTATACCCTGGAACAAGCTACCATGGCCATGAAGGCTATTCGGGCTGCCTTGGCACAGAACCTGCGAGTCGCGCAGTCGACCCTGGTTAGCAAGAGTGATGTGGAAAATGTATGAATAAGTTTGGAACTGGTCGCCTTGCAAATGGTAGCTAACTATTGCCCCAGGAGACATATCTCTTCAAGGCTGCTTGCTCAGAGCTAGCTACTGAGATTAAGAACAACCGACGACTGGAAGAAGAGCAGCTCAGGCAGCAACGGACTCACCTCCAACATGAGGTTGATATTCTGAACCAGTCGCTGAACCAAGAGCTCCTGACGCTCAATGATAATGTGCGGGGCATGTTTAACGATCGCAAGATGGCAGTTCGAGAGGAGCAAAGGGCGGCCGAAAGTGCTGTGAGTGGTTATCATCGTTGGCAATGATGACGTATCAATCTAACCATGGTACAGGTTCAACAAATCAATTACAAGATTAGCATCATGCTTAGCAGTGATGCCAAATCAGACATTGAAGAGGTTCGGTGGATTCTCATTCGAAGATCTGTCCTAGGCATCCTCTTCATGGCTGTGCTTACATTAGGCACCCTGCGTTATGCCACATACGTGAGCCACGAGAGACAAAGGGAGGCAGACAAGAAGAAGAAAGAAGAAGAAGAGATACGACGAAATGCCGGGAAGAAAGATCACACCATGGACGCAGATGCAGCGGCAATTCTCGCAGCTAACTAAGCTGGAATGAGATCACGATGGGAGACGAGATTTGTTTGGGTTTTCTTATTTTTCTTTTGATACCGATACCCTATAGATTTTTTCTTGGGAGGGATTGTGTGCTGACGTTGCTGTGCATACGCAACTGGTGGGCGGGATACGCGCTTCTTGGACAACACCTGGGTTTAATAGTATATACGAGGGCCCAGCCTCTTTGGATACAATGGATGGGAGGTCGACTGGCAGCAAAAAAAGGAAGTCGAAACGACACGAAAACATATATAGATACACACTGACATGGGCTGAGCGAAGCCGATTTCCTAGGTTTGACAATGTAAAACAGAAACACGACGATAAGAACTGATACTTGGGCCACCATCGTGGCAACTTGAGATCCGACCCCTGTGAAAATCTGCTGATGGATCCTAATCTCGATCCTGATCCCCTGTGTCGGGATGTCATGGCTGCAAGCTGCAAGCCACAGCCGTCAGCTAACACCACCTTACTTTACCCCTCGCACCGCCACCATGAAGCACGTGCGATAAGATACCCCACGCGCCTCGTCTCTTAACGTCGCGTCTCTGGTGCCACACCACCACTACCACCACCACCACGAGCAAGACATCACCACTTCGTCCCCCCCCCCTCTTCCAAGGTCGCCGTCGACAAAATGGCGTCCCAATCGCAAAGCGACAACCCCGCGGCCGCGGACCCCACCGCCCAGCCGACGGGACCGGAAGACGCTAGCAACGGCAACGGCAACAACGCGGAGGACGGCGCCGACACGGCTCAGAACAACAACGACAATGGCACCAACGGCGAGCAAGCTGCCGCCGACCCGCCTGCGTCCCCGCCGCTGCCGGAGCGCCACACGCCCGTCGCCCCGGGCCCGCGCGCATCGCGTCTGCAGGAGCTCTACGCGCAGCGCCTGAAGCGCACGCTGGCGAAGCTGGCCTGGGGCAACTTTGCCAGCTGCTACCCGACCGTGTCCAAGAAGTCGGAGAATGTGCTGAAGCAGGTGCAGGGCCAGATGGTGGACAAGCTGGGCACAAAGTGCGAGGTGAGTCTTTTGGGCTATTTTATTTTTTTGCTGGAGGCGCAATTGGGTTCTTTGAGTGTAGTGCGCGGGGAGGGGAGGGGAACTGCATTGTGCGGTGTGATGTTGGGAGAATGCGCAAGTCGGGGTGGTTGGGCATGAGGGAATGGAAAACAAGTCTCGGGGAGAGAACCAAGTGCTAACTAGGGATCGCTGCGGCGCAACAGAAAGAATTCGAAAACATCATGATCGCAAGACAGGTCGTTCCCAAGCTCAACGACCTCGAAAGCCTCATTCACGACGCTGCACGCCGGCGCGCCGAAGCGGAATCCTCAGAAACCGCGCAAACCACACCACTAATACCGTACGTTTGTTTTACGCTGCAACACCGTTCCAAAGAAGTCGCATAGGCTAACGCATCTACTTGTCCAATCTATAGTCCCCACCTGCTTCCTCCGGATGCCATCCTCTCTGCCCATCTGCACCCTGCGCTCGCAGCCCATCAGTCGCAGCTCAACGCCCGCCTGCAGACGACGCAGTCGCAAAATGCGCTAATCTATGACGAGGTCATCCGCCAGCGGGAGGAGATTGCCGCGCTGCTGGACCGCCTCGAAGCCGTCGTTGCAGACGTCCGCGGCGCAAACGACGCCCTGCGACCCATTGCCGACGAAATCGCCGCCGAGACGAGGGAAGGCCTTGCCGCCGTCGAGGCCGCGGGGGCGCAGAAGTCGTGATGCGACGCACCACGATCCATGCATGGGCGGCGTTAATTTTTTTTTTTGAACTGTATGATTCTCGGGTGCTCTGGAAGCTGGAATTAGATAATGCTCCCTGTGGGTAAGGCTGGGCTTGGAAAAATGAACCGGAAATGTTGAATGATACCACTTTGCTTTTATTTAACGAGGCATACACTTCTCTGATCTAAGAATACTCCGCCAAGAGTATTGGCGTAATATCACATGATTCGCATGGAACCTTAAACTTGATCGTGTTCTTGGTGTACATCTTTCCATTCGTTCATTCCTATATACAAGCAATGCCAAGCACGCCAAGATGCAGATAGATACAAAACAAAGCTTGAAGGGGGGTGGGAACCCTGCCACCCCTTCCAACACACTCCGTCATTCGAAGCGAGTTTTGAAGCATAGACAAAAAAAAGCAAGTAGTTAACTCCAGCCCTTGTACCCCGGATTTCGCGCCCCCATGGCTTATGCACCCCAAATGCGCCAGATATGCAATGTACCAACCCAATTGGGAAATCATGAAATAGCTGCTATTCATCTTGTATGCAAAAGTCGTATTCGTGAGATTGTTATATTTTTCTTAAATGAAGACGTTGTCCAATGAACCCCCTGAAGATGTTGGGAGTATTTGGTGTGATGATCGTGGATGTTCCAAGGGATATCATAATCCCTAAATATAGTGTTGGTGAGATGATGGTCTTAATGATGATGGAATTTGATGCTGTTTTCCAGAATGTAATGCTCCTGGTACCGTGATGGATGCTCCGATATGAGTTGTAGGAAATGGTGAACCGTTAATGAGGTGGCATCGGCAACTGCGTGTTCCCAGGAACTGTATAATTTTATATCCTCCTGTTGTCTGTGTGGACAACCTGCCAAGCTCCAAAGTAGTCGATCTCTCCGTACTCTGGTGGTAGCACCCGGACCATGCGACCTGTTGACCAGTCCACATACCATTGTTTACCCTTGGAAATAATGTAGTTGGATTTGCGAGGACTTCTGAAGAGAAGATTGCTGTAACACAACTTGGCATACAGCATGTCGTGGGCTCTTGACCATCGATGCTCTGGAAACCATTTCCCTGAGCTGGGATCTATTTCATGGGTGGGACATGACGCAGTGCTGAGACGACGAGCTGGCTCGATGCGAAGTGGAGGTATTGAGTATTGATTTGATTCGGGCTGTGCCTCTTCTTCCTGCTCTGCCTCTGGCTGGGGTTCCGGGGGTGCAATGGTAGAGGCGTTGGATGCCCTGCGTTCAACCATAGATGAGGTGGCTTCTTCTCGTTGGTCTTGGACCTCAAGTTCCGAAAGATCGAGCGTGGTGGGAGTGGGGTCCTGGCCGCGGAACCATCGAATACGTTGAACGCGGGGAATCGACATGTCACGGGGAAAGTCTCGATCATCAAGTGGTGTGGCGACGTCAATAGCTGCGAACAAAGCCTCAAGCCACTTGATAAAAGTGCTCAGCTCAACGCATGAAATCAGAAACTGGTCCGTCTCTGCGCGGACACGAATAACATAGCGACGCCTACATACGAGGTAACACCAAGTCAGCATATGACTCTTACGTGCCAGTGTTGAGTTGTCACCAGTGTGTGTGAGTTTGACTTACTTCTTGTAGTCAGCAGCGATGCCAGCATCGGCATATAGTAGACTGTAAGACTTTTCGAGCTTTCCCTTCTTTATCCAGGGAGGGTTGTCGGGATCAATAGACGGGCCATCATCACGGTTTCTTCCCCAGCTCCAAGCCTTTTTGACTTCATGAATGTTGAGCGCTGTTCCTTGGAGCGTGACGTATACGTTGCGCCATTGGCGATCTTCGGCCCTCTTGGTGGTGTTTTCAATTTCGTGCTTTTTGCAGAACACGCCCTCCATTGCTATTGACGTGTTGTATGTTGGTAGTTGTTCATCCCCCTCTTCTAGGTGAATGGATGAGGGGCGTTTCTTCTTGCGACCGCCCCCGCCAGGCGCGACCTGCTGCTTTCCCTTGCTAGAGGTCTTTCCATGGTGCGAGGCAGAGGGCGCAGGCGGATCGCACTGGTACGGAGGCGGCAGCGAGGGACGGCGAGGGCCCGTCATGATCTTCCGATAGCGCATGTCCTCTTCCATCGAGACACGCCGCCTCTCAGGCGGCGATGAAGGCGTAGTCGGCGATGGTCCATGGTCCTCGGCCGGGACCCTGCGGGGGTCCATGGGGGACTGTGAGACTTATATAAGAGGGTCTCTAGAGAGTCTGGCAACCGGTTGAAGCGGTGCGGAAAGTACGGGAGGAGTCCAATGGATCTGGGGGGTGCGACTCAAGGGACCGTTGCCGCAGGAGTCTCCATAGAGTACGGATGGCTGAGGAGAGTGATCATAACGACCCGCACTGGAGTGTAATGGTGGAGAGAGGTAGAGGAGCAAGAAAACGAGCGAGCCAACAGAGAAGCCAGGGCAATGAGACGACAGTCAGCGTGGAGCCAAGACGAGGGCCGTCCGTCATTGAAGGAAAGGCACCAGCACCAGGGCGTTGGGTGAAGGGGGGGCGTGAGCCGAGCGGAGGGATGGACAACGGGTAACGCTGAACCAGTCGCAGTTGCTGCCGGCTCCGAGCACCGCAGTGGGTGTTTGATGAGGAGAGAAGATGGGGGATGGAAGGGGCGTGGAACACGGCGGCTCTTTTGTTCGAAACTAGAATCGCAGGGTCAGGGCCTCAATGACCAGACAAACGCAAGGACCGTAGACCGAGGGACCCACGTTCGGGGCGCGGAACAAGGGAGTGGAGAGCAGACGGAATTGCGTACGAAGATGGATCGAGCCTGAAGACTGGGGAAAAAGGAAGACAGCGGACGATTCTGGGGCAGAATGCGGCAACTGGAGCAGACGGGGTGATGGTGTCTTGGGTGTGTATCGTGGCTCGGAAGTGGCGAGATCGGTTGGCCGAAAGGTGGCGGCGGGTGCTTTGTTTCGTGTGTCTGGGCAATGTACTTTTAGTCCTGGTGGCCAAAGACGGGATCCGATGCGACGGGAGCTGCTGGCCGGGGCTGGGGCAGCGAGCCGCACTCAAAAAGGTTGTGACATTGGCATTGGCATTGGCATCGACATTGGGGACCAGGGATGAAAGGGACGGGCCTTGCTTGCTGGCCGTGTTATTGCAGCAGGCCTTCAGACTATAGCAGTACGTATCGTTTCGAGTCTGGGTTGAATCTTGGTACGTCGGGAAAAATGTGGCTGTCGATCAATCCCCTAACGAAAGCCAAGTCTCAAAAAGCTGGAGCGCGGGCGGGCATGTGCCGGCGAGGATCTCGAGCTATGAGGTTTGGCGGGAGGCACGTCTACGCAGACGGGCGAAGCGTGGTGGAAAGGATAGTCGCCCGCCGGCCGAGGTGCGTGACAGGACCGGGCAATGCGATGCGACGCGCGTGCCCTGCGATGCTGCGCAACTGAGCACCTTGAGAGACACGGATAATGTGCTCAAGGCAGGGCGGGAATTGAGTTCGGATGTATTGACCCCGTGTGGATTACAGGCGAAAAAGGAAGCCTCGCAAAATCCAGCGCAGCGCAGCACAGTTCAGTCGTTCAGAGGTGAGGCGGCGGACATGGCATGGAAGGAAGGCACAGGGCCAGCGCAACAAGCACCAAGCAACAAGCATAGCAGTAGCCTGGGATGGCTTGACCTGGCAGGCCCGACCCCCGGCCCCATTCCCGCCAAAAGGTCCCCGGGCGAGGTTCCACGGGCCCACAGAACCGCAGAAGGGAAGCCTCGACCCACCGGGTGCACCACCGAGGAAGGGCCTGCCAGGGCATGCCAGGGCACGAGTTGGGTCGGCCGTACCATCTGTTGGTGTTGTGGGGAAGGGAAAATAGGCCAGAGGAAAGGGGTGCTCCGGGGGGCCATGAGGAAAATGGGGCGCCATTCCCAAACGAGTAGGTGAGTGCCTTAGACGGATGTTGCGGCATCCGCTGACGGCACCGAGCATTTAGTGACGCTGGCCATTGTGCCCGAGATTGATTGATTGATTAACAACCATTACATGCCACGAGCGTTGCTGCTTGTATACACGCACTCCGGGCCATGCACCGCCAGGCATTCGCATTCACATTCACATCCACCTTCACACGCTGCAGCCAGGGTCCCAGCCCCAAAGGGTACCGTACACGGTCTTCCCCATATAATTAGGTATTGGGTGCTATTCCGGCGTGACCTGGGTCCTGAACCATTTTTGGCACCTGGACGCGTCATGGCACTGCAGACATTATTTCCGCGACAGCAGTTTTGCCGCAGCTCCTCCGGTCCCTTTGTCGTGCTCTCGGCCGGGAGCGCTCGACTTGGCACCACCGAACGCTTCTTGGCCTCTAAAAAAAAAAAAAAAAACTAAACATTGCTGCTGCAAGTCATCTGGCGGCGCGGGAGGCTGGTCCCTGAGTCTAGATCCCTCTTGCTCGAATCTCTTTTGGATCAGCATGGCACAATGCGTTTTCCGCCACCCCTCCCCTTCCCCCAAAAGGACCGCGGGAGCCTCGTGCAAGGCGAGAGAAGGCAAAAGACCAAAAAATAAAATAAAAATGTTAGCACATACTTTCGCACATGCAACGGGCATCCCTTCTGTTGAGGGATCTGCACCGCGCTGTATCACAATATTACCGTCGTCATCTCCACCAAACACGAGCAGCAACACAACACACGCCGGCGCGCAGACGGGCCTTCTTTTTCCAAAGGTTCCGGGAGAATCTCTGACACACGCATGCACCACCGCTTGGGTTGTGTTATCCCTGATGACCAATAATGTCGTCAACTGTCGTGTCGCATCTCTCCCAGCTCGCCTTCGCTCTTGTCCGGGCACCCGACGAGGGCCCAAGCAGCTGGGTAAGGAACTTTTGCCCGGGCCCTTGGCACCTTTGAAAATCGGCCAACCCACACCCCCGGTTCCCCAAAAAATCCAGCCAGTTGCATCGGCCAGTCTCTGGCGAGCCATTACTGGTTTGGTCAATTAGCATCTGCTGGTTCTATGTCTTTTTTTTCTCTCTCTCTCTCTCGGCCCCCCCACTTCCCATGTTCAAACTCCAGTAAGTGCCCGTGACGGTTCGTGGTGCTTTAATAAAGGCGCAGAGATGTGTTGTCTTTTCACAACGCTCAATGACTTGTGCAACGGTTGCGTACGCACAGAACATACATACATACATGATACCCTGCTCTGTAACACACGTGCATCTGCACCGCCGTGGTCGCTGTCCAAGCACATACATAGACAAACCCTTCGCTCGCGTTGCTTTTTGTGTCTCGCGACGCTGCAAAAGGGCCCCCACTAGCCCTTAAATCCGACCCATGGTGCATCCTGCCCGTTGGCGCTTCGCGGCGCCTTCGCTTGGCCCGGTTGGCGAACCGCATGCTAGGGACCGCCGACAGTTTTGTGCCAGAGAGACAGGCGATGGGGCCAATTGGGAACGCTTTCATTTCCGTCTCTTCCCCGTCAACTAGTTTTCTTCTTAAAGCAACCAACAATAGGAAGAGTGCGCTAGAACTAACAAAAGGTCTCTTGGTCTGACGGTTCCCAAACCCAGACTAAGAAAAAACCATCAAAAAATCCTATTCCTGCGGACTAAACTACCGACCGACACCTGGCTTGCCAACATGAATCCGCGATTATCAGCTCGGATGCAACCCTCCACCTGGGGCCATCCCCCGGACCATTGCCTCGTGCGAAGAGAAGGGAAAAAAAAAGCCATGATGCATTGTCCGCATGGCCCGCGCGGTTCATCTGTGGAAGGGAGGGGGCGGAACCTGGGTTGACTAAAAAAACCTCCGCATTGTTGCACAGCATGACTCTTGGCCTCCACGATTCATCATGGAGAGAGAGCCCTTGGCCAAAACATCCTTGCTTACAAGACATCGGTCCGTCGCTGCACACCGCATTATACACGCCCATCCCATGCATCCCATCCCATACCATCTCATACCATCCCATACCACGTAGCCCAGGCCCAGCTTGATTTCTCATGCGGTTGACGATCGCCCATGACTAGTCGTCACATTCCGCCCAGTGAGGAGGCCATCACAACGCCATGCTGCTTAGATGCCGATCGCCATTCCCCATGTCCCGTTTCCCACCACATTGCGTCTACCGTCGTCGTGGCCGCCCATCGCAGCAGCCCCATGCCACCACCAGCAAAGATCATCCTCCCTAGAATCCCTCGTGGTTGCGCCCGCTCTTATTCTTATTCCACATTGCCTTAGAGCCTCCCTCCCCCCCCTTTCACAGCAGAGCCGATCGTGAAATCGTCCCTTTCTCACCCTCCCCCCCCGGATCTCCGGCACATGGTAGACCGAAGCAATGGTATTCGTCGTCTGACTCATTCGCTGCATGGGATTCGTCCAAGAACGAGAGCCCTTTTTTGTTTCCTCCCTCTCTCTCTCTCCCCCAAAGGGCTGAGACCTGAGGACTTGGCCGAAGCTCGCCCGCTCGCCGGCTCACCTACCTACCTGCACGACATGCTTTAGCATGCAAAACCACTCCTCCCCTTCATGGCTTTCCTTAATTTTGCCTGCTTTGAGAAGGTCGTAGCGGAACTTTTTTTTTTCGATTGTCTTTTTTTAAACCCTCTACCCTTTTGTCCCCCATCTTGGCGCGCTTCCTTCCCGGGCGTGTGGGTGCCGTACACGCCCTCCGAGATCCCCGGTCCAACATCCATCGGGGCCCCCAGAGATGCTCTCCCGATCATCCGACTCGCCCGAGCGACAACCGGGAACTAAAACGAAACTTCAATTTCGTATTCCTTCGCAACGTGCAAAAGTTCTTGGGCCCCAACTGAACTGACGACATGCGGTGAGGTCCGCCGCGGCGCTGAGGCCAAGCACGCGAGGCCAAGAGAGAACCTAACCAACCAGTCAACTAACCGAGTTCCGGAGCCCAGAAGCCTCGTACTCGATCCCGGTTTCGTCTTGTCATGATTATGAACTGATCCACGTCAGTCTGAAGCGTCATGGATCAATTCATTACCTTCTGCTTATGATCATGTGTCCCGGGTTCTTTGTCACGTTGCCACTGTGCAGCTTCTCATTGCTCAGTTTGGCTCTGCCTTGCTTCATATCATGACACATGCCTTTGTTGAATTCATGTTTTTTTTTTGTCATTCAACCTTGTGTGTTGGTATCAGTTTTGCCTACTAACCCTCACTCCCCTGCCAAACTCCCTTAGACCAGAAACGCTGATGATTATTTTTCTTTCGCAACAGTAGAACGTACAGATATGGCCTCTTCCGCCGTGCTTCCAGCCAGGCTGTCCATATTCTCCTCGTCATCCTGAGTTCCCTATGTCCATGTTCCTGTCCGTCATCACATCCTCCGCCCTCTGTGTGCACCATCCGACTCCGGTCTCTATTCCCCGCCCCCTATTGCTTTTTGTGTGAAAATATACACGACCATTAGGTGTAAGAATGACGCCAAAATCCGAGCTCCCAGCCAAGGACCTTTTTTCTTTTCCCTTTTTTGCTGAATCCATGAGCCAAATCGTTGGTCGGGGAGGATTAGATGCAGATGCAGCGCGCAAAGCAGCGAAAACTGAAAACGAAAAATGAACAATTATGACTCCGGCTCCAACTCCGACTTAACCCTCCAAAGGGAATGCCCAACTCCGCTCCACCCTACCCGCCAGAATAATCCTCCCTGAGTTCTTTCGGTATTTGTGTGTGTGTGTTGTTTTTGGGTCTCATAGCCTTGCCGGCGAATCGACATGGCTGGTGATCATCACATCCGTGACTTGGTTCATCCAGTTTCTTTCCTCCACTGCCAGCACCTCGCCCGAATTTCGTCGAGAGCCGACTGTACCACAAACCATGGGTGAGTGGTACTGTAAGTTAAATGCTTTAAGCGTTGTTGGCCTGGGCACCGCCACGACCGCGGGCGCCACCACGGCCTCGGTTCTGGCCAGAGAAGTTGCCGCGAGGGCCCTGGCTACCGGATCGGTTACCTTCAAAGCCACCACGGCCACGGTTGGGGGCACCGCCGCGGCCAGATCCGTAGCTGGCACCGCCGTAGGCGTTGGCCTTGGGTCGGCGGGGCTCGACAACAATGTTCTCGCCGTTCACAATGTGGGGGTTGGCAGCGACAGCGGCCTGGTAACCCTCAGTTGTCTTGTACTCGACGAAAGCGCAGTTCTATATCATTGTTAGTGATTGCCTCTCGTCACATATCTATCTGTTCGAGTACATACCTTCTGGCGGTTGATATCAAAGTAGGTCAACTCGCCGTGAGCAGCAAGAGCAGCGCGAAGGTCAGCTTCCTGAACCTTCTCCGTCACATACTTAACGTAACCAAGGGTTCCCTCCTTCTCGGTAGGGGCGTTAGAGATGGACTGGGGACGGTTCTGGCGCTTCGAGTCGGAGCCAGCGGTTTGCCAGCCAGAGCTGTCCTTGGCAGGGGCATCAGCGGGTGTAGCAGCAGCAGCGGCGGGGGCAGCAGCGGCAGCGGGGGCAGCAGGAGCAGCAGCGGCGGCGGCGGGTTGAGAGGTAGGAGCAGCGGGAGCAGGAGCACGGTTCTGGCCGGACACAGGAGGAGTAGGAGTCTTAGAAAGAGGGACCACGGGCTTGGGACCGGCAGCGGCAGCAGCACGGCTGGCCCAGGTCATAGGCTTGGGAGGACCAGCAGGCTCAGCGGGAGCGGGAGCGGGAGCGGCGATAGGCTTGGCCACGGGAGTAGGGGTGGGGTCCTTGGGCTTCTCAGGCACCTTGGCGTCTTCCTCGGCAAGCTCCTTAACGGTAGACTCGGCATCAACGGCCGGGACCTCAGCCTTGGGCTCGGGAGCCTTGACTTCCTCAGGGGCGGACTCAGTTGAGCTGCCGTTCAGAGTAGTGGTGTCCTTAGCGGCAGCCTCCTCAAGCTTCTCGTCGACAACTGTTGTGTCGAGCTCAGCGGGTGCCTCCTGGGTGATCTCCTCAACAGGCTCAGCGGCCTCAACCTCGACGGGAACCTCGGGCTCAGCGGCAGCCTCGGGCTCCTCAACGGTCTCCTCGACGGCAGGAGCGGGCTCCTCGTCGTTCTCCTCGTCAATGTATCGGAAGATGTCGTTGAGAACAAAGTAACCGGAGGGCTGTTGAGCGAGAACAAAGGTCTGAACAAACTTCTTGGGCTCGCCGGCCTTGTTGGATGTTTCGCCGATAACTTGGATGACAATGTTGTCAAATGAGGCCTGGGAGTCGACGTTGGACACTCGGACCTTGCAGTCTTGGAAGTCGAGAGCCTTGATGCGCTCCTGGATAGCCTGCGTAGAGTATGGGTGGTTAGTTCGGAAAGAATATCGCCGACATCAGATGGTGGGTTCAATGTACCTGTCGGCCAACCGAGACGTTGGCGACCTCAGCCTCGAGACCGTAGACGAATTGAGAGCGCTTGCCGTAAAACAGCTGTAGGAAAAGTGTCAGCAAGCCGATAATGGAGCAAGGCGAGGGGGGCAATCGCATACGTGAAGCTTCTCGGGGGACTTGCTCAGAGTGGTGTAGTATTGCTCGACGAAGTACCAGCCGACCTCATCCTTGGAAAGGTTGTTGTTGCCAGCAGGTGTAGCGGCGACGTCGGCGGCGGTAAGGGCGGGAGGAGCTGCTTTGTGTTGGTTTGAAAAGTTCTGGTAGTGGTATTGGGAGCTGAGGTTACCGTTGGAGGCCATGATGGCTACTGTGTGGAGCTGGAGAATGTGGGCGACGTCGACGAGGTAGTCTCGGAGCTAAAATTGGGGCAGATGTGCGAGCGCTGGGAGGGGAGGGCGATCGCGGGAATAAATCGTCGACGAGGATAAGGAAGGACGGGGAAACAAAGGAAGCTCAAAAGACTCCTAGAGAATGTCGAGAGATGAAATGAGGATTCCGGTCGGGCTGTGTCGGCGCGGAGGGAGAGAGGCCCGATGGCAAGAATCGGAGGCGAGAGACCGGGTTTGGCGAGGTGGGAGGGGCGACCAGAGGGGTGGCGGGCGGATCGAGAGGAAGAATGAGACGGAACAAAGAAAAACCTCGATGCGACAGAGAAGACGATGAAGGATGGGAGATGAAGATGGAGGAGGGAGAGGGAGGACAAAGGCGGATGTTTGCGAGGGACTCGGCGGAGGAAGATGTGATGGGAGTTTGATTGTGTAGTGGTTTGTGCGGCGAGGTCAAAAAAAACACAACGCACAAGGATTAGTTTGCTGGCATTTTTGGCGCGAGGGACACTTGGCCCGTGCGCAAGGCGCTCGACTTGCCGGGTACCTAGCTACAGCTACAGCTTACAACTCAAAACATCGCTTTGGCCTACTGATGCGCTGTGACGGTACAGTGAACGGAGCATCTGTGATTGATGGTGCTCTGCAGACAATTGGTGGTTCCCTTTCATCATTGTGACCAAAATTACAGTAATGGCGCATTTAATTGATCTTGCACTGCTTTTTTTCTCTCGCTCAAAGCCGGCTCGTGAGTTGCTGACAAACATCGTCAACTAACTTGGTCGCCACCTGCGCACACCCGTATGAGAGCTGATATCCTGCGCCTCCGTGCCCGTAGTTGTGCACGACCCAGGTCCCTTCAATCTTTTCCGCTTCAATTCGCGGGCCGCCCTCTCTGACAGGCCGCAGCCCGACCCCGTGTCGGACCACGTCCAAGTGCTCGACTCCTCGCCCATTAGTTAACTTCGGGTAGGCCTTGACGCATCGGCTCATGATTCTGCTCGCCAGATTTGCGTCTGGCTGGGACTCCCAGTTGTCCTTTTGATAGCAGCCTCCCAGAATCGTCCCTCCGCCTGCAGCCCGGCCCATGACGTACATGGCCTCGTCCGGCCCGTCGTCTGTACCGGAAACAGTTATCATCTCGTCCACTTCGTTCCTGACAACGACCACTTGGGCCCGGGCCGGGTGGACTAGCCCGTCTGCAACTCCTCCGAGACTTCGAGATGCTAGGCCAGTGCAGTTCAAGACAATGTCGGCTTTCTTGCCGCTGTGGTGGACGCCCTGAGCTGCAGCATCGGCAATGTGCGAAATGTTGGCGCGCCTAAACGCCACGCCATTCTTGAGACATTGTGAGACTAGCCAAGGCATATATATGGCTGTATTGATGCAGACGGATGTAAAGCTCCGGCCACTATCCGCCTCGGGCGGAAGATCATCCTTTGGGACGTCTTTGAACTAATTGTATGCTTTAGCGAGAGCTTTCCAGATGGTACAGGCACGAAAAATAGGCAAACTGACGTTGGGGAGTAGGGATTTCCACCATGGGTTATCTGAGAGAAGCTCTGAAAACCATGTGGCCGTGGCTGTTCCAGCATCCTTTTTTCGATTGTAGACAGTCGCCTCTGGGTTGTGTTAGCGACTAAGCTATTCGCGACTAAAGTGGGCTCCATGTACTCTGAAAGCAGATTCCGGCATCAGGCTGATTTCTTGTAATCTCCTCTAAAGCGATCCAAGTATTTCGCTCCCATTCCTCGGCCTCGGAGCCGGCGGCAGCCATTCTATGCTTGTTAGTTCTGTGATATTTGGAGACTAGGATAGGGCAAGGGTCCTACGGCAGGACGCAGGCACCTGCCAGAGGAGATGCATATTGGATATCATAGTCTCCTGGCATGTGCTTTGCAATGACAGTGACTTTGTATGCCGGATTTTTAGACAAAAGTAGCGCCGTAGTGAGACCTGTCACATCAGCTTTGGTCAAGTCGTCTTTTTCGTTTAGTTCTAACCTGTCACACCGGCGCTGTACAAGAATTAGCCTTTGTCTCAGTAAGGACAGCCGAAATAATTATATTCTTACCCAACAACTACAATCCTCTTCTCTGCCATGGCGTTTTCTTTCTTTCAAATGTTTATTATATCTTAACTAAACGTTTTATCGAAGATGGCCTTCGTTCTCACTTCATGATAAATAGCCAACAAGCAGTAAGCATGTCGGTCCCCTCTTTTAAGTGCCGTCTAGTTATCTCTTATCTCGCAGAAGCGAGATCGGCTCCTCCCCATCATCGGTGTACTTTTACCCCCGAAGCATCCTCCAGTCAGCAACATGGACCGGGAATTAGTCAAAGTGCTACATGCCCGATGCTTCCCACGGCAAGTCATGGCGATGGCGACGGTTTCCCGCGGATAATCGAGGCGGGCTGCCCCGAAGCGAACCGTCATTAATCAGCCGTCCTGTGGGTCGGGCGTTGTTAGCCATATGCAAGACTATCACCCCGCAGTTGCATCGATTGTGCCAAGGCGTGGCGATTTGTGTGCCAAAATGTGTCTTGTTGGCCAAGAAACAGAACCCTAATAGTGCGACTGCGGGAAATAGGATGTGTGCACAAATGGATGATTTATAGATTGTGATTGTGCACTGATATGCTACAGTTTGAAAAGCACTTCTGTTTGGAACCATAGACCGCCCAGTATCAATCTACGAGCTACTGATATTTACAACGTCAAACATGTTTAGGAATAGCCACCATGCACCTCCTCAGTGCTCAGTGTAACACCGCTCTTTTTGGCCTCCATCAGTTTTGATAAAGCAACCACTAGTGCGTCTGCCGCATCCTGTGATGTTTGGTGGTGGAACACCAATCGCCCATTGGGGAACACGCCTAGCTTCTGCTCCGTGCAGTACTGCACATAGGCAGCTGGGGGGATGTCCACCGCCTCCAAGTCGAGGACAATCATGTTCGTCTGCACGGGCAGCGCAAACTTGTAGCCCAGCTGCCCAATCTTCTCCGCCGTAGACTTGGTCAACGCATGCACCTGCGGGAGACGGGGCATGGTGTATTCTAGCGCCGCATGCGCTGCTGCAGCCATCATTCCGGGCTGTCTCGTGCCCCCGCCAAACATCTTTCGGTACCACTTGGCACGCTCGATGAACTGTTTGCTGCCCAGGATGACGCTGCCCATGGGCGCACCCAGGCCTTTGGCAAGGCAGATGGACATGCTGTCGAAGCAGGCCGCATAATCCTTGAGGCTGACGCCTTCTCCGGCGACGCCATCAAAGACACGGGCAGCATCCAGGTGCATGGCAATGGGCTTTTGGCCTTCTGGCACAGGGAAAGACTTGACAAACTGGGAAATGGCTTGGGCATCAGCAAGCGGCAGAATGGTGCCGCTCATGGTGTTTTCCAGTGCAACAACACGGGTGGGCGGGAAATGGACTAGAAAAGCATGTGATTAGCGACCCTGAGCAACCAGACGAAGAAGAGTCTTACTGTTTCCATCTGCAATCATGTTGGCCTTCACATCCTCAAGGGTCAGGTGGACGCCGTTCTTTGGGTGAACGGTCGTAACAGAGGCCTGGGACATGACGGGAAGAGCACCAGACTCCCAGCAATGCACATGAGCTCTATGGTCAAGCAAAACAGTGTGCGGTGGCTGGGTGAGATGAGTACGCAGGCAAACCTGGTTGCCCTGAGTACCAGAGACGACCCAAAGAGCAGCTTCCTTGCCGGTCAACTCCACGAGCCTAGCTTCCAGAGCCTTGACACATGGGTCTCCGTCGTCGTCGTAAATATCATCCTTGACGGAAGCCTCCAAGATGGCCTAGATGACAGGACTTAGTGGGCCAATCCTCTTACAACATCAAATTGCTTCGCACAGTACCTGCATCATGGTCTCCGTGGGCACCGTCATGACATCGGAGCGAAAGTCTCGCGAGGCCTTGTCGGCTGCCGCGCTCCATTTCTCCTTGATGGCGGGCGCGAAGATGGTCTCATTGGAGGTTGTGATAGTCATGGTAGAGTTGGAAGGCAACGAAAACTGCCGGATCCAAAAAGAAGAAGTGGTAGTCTAGGGAAACACCACAGGCCTATAAAGCTATTTAAATGGAGCATTGTTAAACTCCAAGGACATGGCCTAACCGTTTGCGATTGGGAAGTCAATTCGAGGGATTGAGGCCCACATCATAGTGGCATACTTGGCCTTGGCCGTGGGATCTAAGACCCCGCCATACGACGTTTAGAGAAGGTCTTTATTTGCTGGTCCATGGTCATGAAGAGGTATCGAAAGTAGATCGGCTGCCAAATAGAGGGGTTTCCCGCGGGAAGCGCCCCGCCTGGGATTAGCGCATTGGCCGCTGTACGATTGACAACTTGATAACGGCGGGGGAAGTCCGACATTCGGACCCAAAACAAGGGCCGGTCCGGGAAGGATTCCTATTGTCGAAGAAGATGATTTGGAGCTTGCGTAGTGGCGTATTATCACCAATTGCCAGTGTACTCGAAGGTTATCAACCTCTAGGTAAATATTAGAAGTTACTACAACTATTGTAGGCTCATGGTTGGGGAATGGTTGTCACTCATGGTGTCTGGGATGCCGCATGGGACATCGCTATCGCGATGGAGGGTTTAAACCCATTAAGAGCGCCGAAGGCTATATATCATGAAGTGACTCCGTTACTAGATAGATCTAGCTACCACGGTACGAGGACCCACGGAACTAGGGATAGCCTAGGTGTTCCTAGGAGAGATCAAGAATCGTCCCAGTTCACTTGTAGTTGACAGAAGCGCTGAGGCTTTGACATCAACATAGCATGGAAACCAATATCACACTCCAGTTTTGCATTAAATCTTACTGTATAACGATCAGGCCTTGCTCTTGATATATGTTCTCTGCGTTGTGTATGGATATGATGTTGGCTTTTGGTGAGCATCAAATATGATCCACGGTCCATTGGTCTGTATACTATCCATTTTGATCCTCTTAGACGGTATATTCGCTCCATGTTTCGCGTACACCTAACTGTATTTGTTACTTGTGAGAACTCTTCACTCAACTCATCGTTTGAGTGGTAGTATTGGCAAAGTAGGAGCACCAATCCCTCAGCATAGGCGAATACCAATTAATTGAGAAAGTTTCCTAAGGAAACTACTGGTAAAAGGGCCATCTTCGACTTCTCCCTGTTCAATTGGCTATATCTCGATGTTCATGATCCAATGTTACTGAAGAACACTAACAAGGAGGAAGCGCAATTTGAGAAGTTTCATGTTGCGCTACCATTGGAGCTTAGACTCTATCAAGTGGATGGATTAAAATAAATAATAACCGATTGCGTTTATCGCAAATACTTTTCATTTCATTTCATTTTTCATCGTGGCAGAATACCAAAGGCAATCATGCGGTGTTGTCGCATCTAAGCCCATAACACCTCGACGACGAAACGAAGAGAGTTTGGATGACACTCGGCTACTTGAATGGGAGATTTTAGTTTAATTTACAGTGTCTTCTCTGGCCAGTGACTCAACCAATACAGATGTTGGCTCAGCCTTGATGGGAGGCTCGTTTAGTGAGAGCCCCAGACCGAGGAACCCGCCCTTGTTCGCATCGCGCGGTGAAGGCCAGTGGGTCCCCGCTTTTATTCAGAGGAACGACCCCGCCACTCACTCATTGGCCTGCCTCGGATTTTTTTCTCTAATCTTATCGGAGCACAAAAATTTGGTTTCTCGACTTTTCGTTCTTCTTTTCCTTCGCGCCGTGTCGACAACTCCACATCCACGCCCGCCGTTTCTGTTTTTTTCTTCTTCTTGAAAAGGGAAAAACTTGTCGAACTTGGAACCAAAAAGGGAATTTGTTCTCTTTGTTTCTGAGCCGTTTGAATAAAGAAAAAAGAAAGGAAAGAAAAAAAGGTCGACCGTTTGAGAATTCGTCAAGATGCCCAAGTCCAGGCGCAACAAGGTCGTCCACCTCAGCCAGGTCAACAAGAAGACCCGCGAGGACAAGGACAAGCTCTTCCAAAACATTCGCGATGCCATCCCCGAGTACCAGACCTGCCTCGTCTTCAGCGTCGACAACATGCGCAACAGCCACCTCAAGGAAGTGAGGCGCGAACTCTCCGACTCCCGGTATGTCTCTTTGCTCCAACCTCTTTTTTTTCTTCTTCTTCCCCTTGGGGGAATTGGCAAGCATGAAACCAAAGACTAACAAGCGTCATTCTGCAGCCTCTTCTTTGGCAAGACCAAGCTCATGGCCAAGGCCCTCGGCCAGACCCCCGCCGAGGCCGTCGCCCCGGGCATCGACGAACTCGCCCGCTACCTCACTGGCACCGTCGGCTTGATCCTCACCAACCGCCCCGTCGAGACGATCCTGTCTTACTTTGAGAACCTCGCGCCCGTCGACTTTGCCCGCGCCGGTGTCGCCGCCTCCCGCGACTTCTCCATCCCCACCGGCGTCGTCTACTCGACCGCCGGCGAGGTCCCCGCTGAGCACGACGTGCCTCTCGAGCACACCATTGAGCCCGAGCTGCGTCGCCTCGGCGTCCCTACCCGCATGGTCAAGGGCCGCGTCGTCCTCGGCGACGAGGATGGCCAGGGCGAGGAGTACGTCGTCTGCAAGGAGGGCCAGATCCTGGACTCACGGCAAACAAGGCTGCTCAAGCTGTTCAGTGTGTGCTTGAGCGAGTTCAAGGTCAAGGTGGAAGCGTAAGTTTTTTTTTTTCTCCCTCCCTCTTATCTTTTTGCCAAGGGTTTCGCGACAAAAGCTGACTTGAATCAATCTAGTTACTGGACCTCTGCTACCTCAGAGGTGACCCAGGTCGGCTCTCAGGATGAAGCTTAGAATTAGGGCTAGCAAAAGGGAAACAAAACAAGAAAAAGGGTGCCAGAGATTGGGTTCGACACATCTTCTGTTCATATGACTGATACCAGCATGACATTTTTATGGGATCTCGGCGTTGAAGGCCATGGGATACGGGGGCATCATGTTGACTAGACACGCCCCTGGATGATACAAAGACAATAAAAAAGACACAACAATCAACATCAATATTGTGCTGAATGAGCCTTAGTCATTGCTAAACTACTGAAATTTCAAAATAATACAAAATCACCTTACTGAGCCGATTCGAGGTCGGCAGGCATGAGAGGCTTCGTGGTAAGCAGGTCACGAAGTGCTTACCTCTTGACCTTACCTCGGGTCGTAGCCACTGTTATAAGCTACAGTCAATTCGAGTCCTAACCCCTCTCCGATCCATCCTTCCGATTCATATTAGAATACATGTAACGTATTTTTCTGTTTTCTCGTTACCTGCCTCCTTGATCCGCCCGAGAAGTTGTATATTCTTGCTGCAATTGAGCATCAACGAGGCTTGGGGAGAGTCTGCGCAGTTGAGTACCAATCAGGAGCAATACATATATATGCGGAAAGCCAGGGAATCCAGGCCACTGGTGTAGTGGGCGATTGAAAGCTGCGAACGGGCTGTCTGTTGTGGGTTGTAAGGTGTCACACATGTTTGGGAGTTGAAAAAAGGGGTATGAGTCAGTGACAAAGTGATATGGTCGACAACCCACCAGAAGCCCAACGACTGCAGTTTAGTATCGGCGCAACTTCCGGGGGTCTTCGTAGCCGCCGCCTTCGTAGCCGCGCTTTCGGCCGCCGTCGTCGTCTCGGGGTCGGTCGTAGTCCCTGTCGCGATACCCACCTTCTCGGCGGCCGCCAATGGGTTCCATGTTGCTGCCCGTCCTACGGCCTTCACGATCTCCGAACCGGCCACCGTCACGGTGGTTGCCGCCGTGTCTGTCGTCAAATGAGCGACCACCTCGATCATACCCACCACGGTCTCCGCGATCGCCACGGTCACCGCGATCTCCACGGTCACCGCGATCTCCACGGTCACCACGGTCTCCACGGTCTCCACGGTCACCACGATCGCCGCGGTCGCCGCGGTCGCGGTCATAGCCATTCCTTCGGTCAGAGCCAGGTCCGGATGGGGCGCCGCTGGGGGCTCCAAAGCCGTTTCGATCACCGCGGGGTCCGTCGAAGCCTCCTCGGAAACCTCCTCCTCGGCCACCGAAGCCTCCACGGAACCCACCTCGTCCACGGCCGCCACCTTCGAAACCCTTGAAACCTCCGCGGAAGCCGCCGCCGCCGCCGCCGCCAAAGTTTCCGGGGCCCATGGGACGAGAAGGCATCGACCTAGTGTACCCTCGGCCGCCCAGGCCACCACCAAATCGGCGGGGCTTCCAACCCTTCACGGTTCTACCTCGTTCGACGTCTACCTTGATACGTCGATCTTTGATTCGGATTCCATCGCAAGATTCCAGAGCAGCTACTCGCAATTGCGCCCAAGGGCGCGGGTGTCAGTAAATCTTACCATAAAACACCTCTGGTGTTGAGTGAGTCAAAAAAAACAAAAGAAAACATGATGCCGAGACGGGCAAGCTTGAGGGCCCTTTTGTGTCTCGCAGAATACTCCAAGAGAAGGGCAAGCCTGAGGGCCACATCTCAAAAGGTACTTCCAAAAAAGCAAGAAAAAATATGTCAGGAGGGGAAGGGGGGTTCAGGGGGATAGTTACCTCTCATGTCTTTCTCAACCTCGAAAACCACGAATGCATATCCTCGGTGCGGCTTCTTCTTTTTCCTCGGCTTCTCGTGCGCGTGTGTATCGGTGATGATTCGAATCTGAATCTATGGTCAGCTTTGGTCGCGCAATTGCATTAGGGGGGGATGCACATACGCGCTCGATGGGGCCGAAACGGCCGAACTCCTTCTCGAGATCTCGCTCGTCGGCATCGTAACTAAGACGAGCGACAACTAGCGTCTTGAAGGCATCGCCACGAATATTGGGGTCATCGTGAGGCTTGACTATAGAAGGGAAAAAAAGTTAGCAACTACGCATCAGCAGGTAGGGCTTGTAGGGTTTGTCTCACAAAGCTTAGGCGCATCCGCAAGGTGCTGCTTAGCGGCCTCCTTCTTTTCCTCCTTCTTGCGATCGCGCTGCTGCAGCCAACTCTCGGTAGGGCTGTAGTTGTCCGTCTGCTTGTACTTTTGGAGTTCTGGCAGGAAAGCCGCGACGCCGGTGATGGGCGCGGTCTTGCGGTTCTGGGGCGCATGATCCGGGGCCTCGACCCATCGCAGGGGCGGGCGCGGCGCGAAAAGCGCAAGCAGGTTGGGGGGAAGCTTGTCGGTCATCGCGCAGGGCTCGGTCGAATGCTCCGGGGAAAATTAAAAACAGGAAGAAGATATCAAGAACAAATGAGCGAAATGAAATTGGGCGGCACAGGAAGCCGCCGGAATTATCAGATGGCGAGAAGAGAGGTTATGGTGAGGGCAAGCTCCAGGCTGTCGCGCCGTCGTGAAATTATCCACGAAAGGTTATGGTTTGCCGGTGTTCTGCCGCTTTGGCGCCATACCCTTTTGGGCACCCCTCGAGTGGTGGTTTTCGGCCATGGGTCTGCGCGCCGCTACTCCAAAACTTCTCGAGTGGTCGGATCATGAAGATAGTGATTGACACGGCTTCACAAAGATGACGATCAAGGCGATAAGAGCAGTCTCGACTGGCCAGGTGAGTCTACCTTCCAGCCGTTTTTCCAACCTAGCTCCCCAAGACTGACGTGTTGCAGAATGGCGTCGGTTCCTTCATTCTTCAGTGCAAGAAGTTGGATTTCCACTACTGTGACTGGGCCGGAAGCTCCAAGGGCATGAAGTGAGTGACTACCGTTCTAATTGGACCCTAAACTCTTTCTCTAACCCTGCTGCAGCGGCTTCATCAAGTCCCTCCTCCCCAAGTTCGCATCCGTCAACCCCCAGATCGAGTTTGCCGTCTCCCCTCGACCCGGCAAGCACCCCGTGGTCATTGGCCACTACATCAACGGCCTAACAAAGCCCATCTGCGTGCGAAACCTGTCACCCTACGAGATCCTCAAGAAGGTGGAGCTGCTGCGTGATGCCAGCGGAGAAAAGCTGAAGCGCCACAACAGAGCGGTCACCAGCACCAAGCCCAGTGTGCGAGGTGTCTGGTCGCCGTACCACGGCAAGGGAATGGTGGTGTAAAAAAGGCTTTCTCGAAGGGCTTGGGCATCTTTGTACGTATATATGTATCAATTTTGGGGGGCGTCACGAAGCATTGGTTGCGAGGACATTGTACGATTTAGAGTCAAGAATCTCAAAACTACATAACGACTACGACACCTTTTTGGACGATAAAGACTTGAGGAATATCACTGCATGAACAATGAAAGAGGCCAAATGTCTGAATGGCAACATCAGTACAAGGACTGCGTAGTTATTTAACTAATGACGGATATGCTACGAGGTGAATGATTAATATCAACCAGGATATATTCCAAAAGAAGCCAACAAATTTTGCCTACTAATGTACGAGAGCTTTTTGTGCACCACAGCATTGTGCAGGATTGGAGGATTAGACGCCAGCGTTTGCTGGTTCCCCTTAGGCTGGCACCAAAAGCAAAGTTGGCTGGATAGGCTACGAAGGGGCTAGTATGCATGCACTAGTTTGGTACGGAAACATGATGATAGTGGGTATTATTGTTTTGTTATTTGTTTGCTCGTTCATCATCTGTCTGCTTTTAGGGGACTGAAACGTCTGGCAAAAGCAAGTTTATCCTAGACACCTTTCTCTTTCCTTTCGAGTTTTATTTCTTCTACAGACCGATCTTGGCGTTGATAATGTCGTGGACTGAAAAGGACGAGTTAGCGAACTATTCAACAAGATTATGATTTAGAGTAGACTTACAGGCAGGCTTGAGGGAAGCACCACCAACGAGGAAACCGTCAATGTCCTCCTCCTTGCTGAGGTCACTGCAGTTCTTGTCGGTGACACTGCCTCCGTAGAGGATGCGGGTCTCGTCAGCGACCTGGGAGCTGAGAGCGCGGAGGATGTTGCGGATGTTCTTGTGCACCTCCTGGGCCTGCTCAGTGGTGGCGACCTTGCCGGTGCCGATGGCCCAGATGGGCTCGTAGGCAATGACAATCTTCTTCCAGTCCTTCTGCTCGAGCTTGGCCTTAAGGTTGTCGAGCTGCTTGGTAACAACCTCGATGGTCTTGCCGGCCTCACGGTCCTCAAGAGACTCTCCACAGCACCAGATGACGCTGAGGCCCTGGTCAATGGCAGCCTTGGTCTTGGCAGTGACGAGGTCGTCAGACTCGCCGAGGATGGTGCGGCGCTCAGAGTGTCCGAGGATGACCCAGTGGATGTTGCTGTCGATGAGCATCTCAGCGGAGATCTCGCCAGTAAGAGCACCGTTGGGCTTGTCGGAGACGTTCTGGGCGGCGACCTTAATGTCTGAGGGAAGTCGCTCACTGACTTCCCTAAGGTAGAGGTAAGGAGGGGCGACAACGACCTCTGCGATTACTGTTAGTATAAAAAGCACCAAAAAAAAAAATCGTGCGACGATGGGGATGGGGCGAGCGATAAGGTGAGGGGTTCGCCAACATGTTGTTGGGGTGCGCGATGGCGGGGTATCAAGAGCTTGGGGATGAGAATGCTTACCAGTGTCGTGGTCGCGGTTGGAGAAGTGGTTGATGCCGTCGACGATCTCTCTGATCTTTTCGACAGAGCCGTTCCTGTGTGAAGAAAAGATGTGAGCACATGTCGGTGGACATCATATTGTGAGGCTTTTTGCTTCAATTCTTGGTTGAAGAGGGGGAGGGGAGCTATGGTGGGATGGTGGGGGTTGAGGGAACTTACATCTTGAAGTTACCGCCGACAAAGAATCTGCGAGACATGATGGGCAATTGGTTATGGGGGGAAATGTTATGGTGTCAAAGAGAGGTAGCGAAAAGGAGGATGCAGACGAAGTGCGAGAGAGATGTAGGTGGAAAGTAAAGTATGGTTGGAGGAGGAAGAGGATGGGGAAGTATGTAAATAGGTGGTGTAAGAAGCGTGGTGGTTCGGGGTAATTTCTCGTTAGTGACTGCTGTTCGCTGTGGCTCGGACCAGACCCAGGCCAGACCCAGACCCAGCAAGGTCAGGTCATGGAGCTACCCCTCCTTAACCTCCTGGCACCTCACCTCCCACTACGTAACCACTATAACCCTTGTGGCGGGGACCAATGCCCTCGAGCAGCCACACTAGCTCCGTAGTCGACAGCCAGATGCGGCCCAGAACCACATGGGCGAGGGCATTCGAGGGGGGCAGCTCTCATTTCACAATTTCACACGCAGCCGCCACTGAAGCTTAAGGGCACCGAGCCCGCGCCCTGGCTGGTGAGGCAGGACGCCAAATCTCCATCCCTCCACGGCGTCCCAGCGATTGGACAGCGGGCGGCCGAGTCCGGATCTGTAGGGCAAAAGTCACCTACCCGTCCCCGAGCCTCCCGCTTCCGCTGCTCGCCTTGGCTAGGCGCAGAGGGGGCCCGAGTGCTCTCTTTTAGTTACCCGAGGCCCCGGGGCAGATGGCAGATGAAACTAAGGTGAGCCTGGCACCAAGGCAAGCCATGCCTCAGCCCAGATTCATCTAGTCCGCCAGAGCACGACAGACCATTTGCTGATTCTGGCGCTGCTGCGTTGCATTGACCCGTTGGCTCAGGGCCAGACACTGACGACAACGATAAGCCATGTCGTCCGGTGTCTCTTAGTGCTGCGAGGCAAGCCAGTTCCTATCACACATCACACACTGCTGAGCTTGGCTAGTCCAGCCCAATACTACTCTTGAGTCGACTTACTATACCACCCCCTCCTCCGAGTCAGCTAGTCTCCTCGAGCTATCACCCAGCCTCTCTCGCTCTCACATTGAATAATGAGCAGTCTTCTGAGACCCGGGGTGGAGGGTTGTCTTTGCTCACCACCATGTTCCTCATCCTGACCGAGCTTATACATGGGCTGAGCATCAACATCGTATCACACCGCTCAGCTCACGGCACCATGGTTTCATGGCTGAGCATGCAATTGCACGCACGACATGCGTGGATGCACGTGGAGATGGAAATACGGGCGTAAATAGGGGCCAGCAGCACGACAGCATGGCATGGTCAACCAACAAGGCCATGGTCAAGCCTTCGGTGAGCCGGCTACGAGCCCCCGCCCGCCACCATGCTTGCATCTGTCAGCCCAGCCCGTGCAGCACCCGTCCCCTTCGATCCCGGCGCATGCATGACAGTTCAATGCCCTTCTCCAACCCACCTCCACGTTTCCTCTCCACGATCCCGCAGCGTTCTCGCCCTCGCAATCTTTCCGTTCCTGCTTCTCCCGATTTCTAGCCGCCCCCCGTTTCACCGCCGCTAAAAACTGCACCTGGGCCAGAGCATGTCGAAAAGCCATTTCCTCTGTTCCGTTGTGCATGTGCATGTACCCGCATTTCCGTATCCGCTCCGAGGTGCAAGAATGAGGCCGAGAGGGAATAAAAAAATTCGCCTTCCATGGATGGGGAGTCTCAGGTGATCTTGTTCGTACGAGCGTGATATACACTTGCGACACGGCCGCAGGTGAACCAGCACAGGCCGTAATTGACCGAGCCAGGATCACGTCGATGATCGAACCATGCGGCCTCCTCGCTGTCATTATGCGTTGTCACTATATTGCATGTTTTATTCTTTTCACTGTTTCAATTGCCAAGTACACATTTCCAGGTATGCTAAAATCAAGTTTTTTTTGCTTTTCAGTTGCTATTTTCTATCCTTTTTTTGGATTTTTGTTTTGGTTGTTTTTTTTTGGTAAATACGTTTGATGTGAAATAAGAACAAAGAAGAGAGCACAAAAAAGACCTTTTCCTCCGTAATCATAAATCCCTATCTGCTACCCATCTGTTTGACTGGTTCAAGATACTGTTGTTTGTTTGTTGTTATGTTATGTGAATGAAGTGAAAGTATAATTCCTCGACTTCCTCCATCGACGCTAGGTCGTATTGCCTTCTCCAAGCCTCTGAAGGGCTGGGACCCATGATCCTCCAAGCGAGGTCAAGCCGATCAACTGTCGGTGTTGTTATCCTCTGGATCATGGGCTGTGGCATCCTGGGCTCCGGAAAAGAAAAATTCCAAGTCCTCTCGGGGAGTTCCTCCGTTAGGCAGGACATTAAGTCTCTGCCGGCGAACCGTAGGCGTCTTGTTTGTCCGCCCGCCAGGTCCTAGGAAGGTCCAGGTTTGGTTTATTGTAGACATGAAATAATGTCGTTCTTTTGGTGAGCTGTGCACTTGCACGGCCTCATGCGTTCATATTCCTGTAGCAGATAATGTCCTTCGCCTGTAGTCCAATGTGGTTAGCTCCTGATCACGTTTGGCTAGACAATGTAGTAGTGCTTACAATTTATTCAACCGGTGCCGTTAAAGTTGGTGCCGACCTTGGGGGCGTTGAGGTCGTTGGTAAGCTTGAGCATAGCAGAGAGACGGTCCTGAACATTCTGGATCTGCTTGATGTTGCCGGTGTCCTCGGGCTGAACAAGTCCCTGGATCATGCTCTCCACGGCCTTGCGGTGCTCCATCCACTGGTCAAGAAGGGGGCGAGAAGTATCCTTGGGCTCCGCAGCGGGCATCGACTTGACGGCCGCCTTGCGGCTGCTGGTCTGGGTCTCGGGAACATCCGTCTTGCGCTTGCGACCCTTGGTCTGGGTGGCGGCACCGGAGGGAGGGGAGCCACCGGCGCTTCCGTGGTCGTTGTGGACACGCTTCATGTGGTCACGGAGGTTCCACTGGCGGGGGAATCCATTGCCGGGAACGGCACGCTCACAACCCTCGTAGATGCAGAGGAAGGGCTTGTCACCGTGGCCGTGAAGGCCGTGGGCCTCGCGCTCATGGCGGAGAAGGCAGGCAGTGGAAGAGAAGCGAGCACCCTCGCAGGACTCAGCCTTGCAGCGGTAGGGCTTCAGGTGAGAGTCAACAAACTTGCTGTGGGGGGTGTTAGTCACCGGGATCGGGGAGGTCATTCTCATGGGAATCTATTCTTACTCATAGTTGCACTTAAGCTTCTCGGCCTTGTGGTTGCAGCTGGCCGTGCCCTCCCAGGGGCAGTGGTACAGGCCATCCTCCATGGGGGCGGCCTTCTTGTAGAGGTCGTGGTCCCTTGCGGACTCACCATCTGAGCCCTGTCGGCGAGGTCCGGTGAAGGCCTGGGCAGGGGGGAGAGAAAGGGGCTCCTCAAGCTTGGGCATGGTAACGGGGGCGGGCATGGAAGCAGCAACGTCCTCGGAAACAATGGTAACTTTGCGGTCACTGCTGTAAAGATCGATTTGGTAAGAGACCGACTCAGGCGTTGCGGCGCAGCTGGGCAATACATACCTGGGAGACTGGCAGGCGAGCTCGGGGGAAGAGGTAGGGCTCTGGGCAAGGTTCCACACATCATCGATGGTGGCAGGGGAAGAAGATCGGGAGATGGAGCTGGAGAAGCAGTCCCAGTTTGTGGGAGAGTTGCCAGCAAGGCTGACATCAGGGCCGAGCTGCATGTGGGCAGGAACCACGTGGAGTGGGCTGGCATCCGGGATAGTAAAGGTAGCATCGGCACTCAGTCCCATGTCGAGGGTGTATCCAGGCCAGTAGGCTTCAGATTCCAGGAGAAGGCAGGAGTCAATTCCGGCAACAGAACCAGTTTGAGATCCATTCCGGAAAGCGGAAGCATTACCTGTTACGTCCAGAGCGGACAGATGCGAAGCGTGCGACAGTGAAGAGCCGCTGGATCTGCTTGAGCTGACCCTGGACATGGATTGTCCTCCTTGGCTCATAGAGGGAGCAGTCCTTGTGTTCCATGCGTTCTGAATTTCCGGGCGTCCTTGGGAGTGGACGCGGGTTCCTCTTGGGGTGGCATGGCCAGATGTGAAAATGTACTCCTCGGCTTCTCCGGAGTGGGCAGATCCATTGTCTGAGAAATCTTGAAAGTTCTGTGGTCCTTCAGCTGTCGTAGCCCATGACGAACCCGACAAAAGGTCCGCTGATGGTTCTGTATGAGAAAAAGAAAACATTCCGGATGTGGTAGAGGTCATAGTAGACTGAGGGTAGCTGCAGAGCGAACAAGTGTTAGTTTCTCATTCACGACTATCAATCGAAGAAAAAAGAGCAGAACAAAAAAGACAGTGAAGTCTTGGCCCGAGTCAACTTTGATCTATCATTGGGGTTAGCTCTTTCGTCACTGCAAAGGGCTACGGTTGGATGAATACAGACCAGGCCAGACAGAGACAGTAGTGAGTCTCCCAGAAGAGGTGGCAATCCATGTCGAGAATCCATTGGGTCGTTTAAAGCAGAGTCCATGTGGGTCGAGTAGTTCAAAAGCAAGCTGTAGAAAGAGGCTGAAAAAGAGATCCATTCAAGCTGGGTCGTGTCCATGTGGGTCGTGTTTGAGTGTTGCCTTAAGGGTTGTTCATCAATGTGGGTTGGTAAGGGCGTCATGTTGTGTTCCTAGGGTTGAGCGACTACATGAGGAAGACCATGTGACTGGAGGAGTTGGAGGGTTGAAGCGAGTAAACATGTCAGATGTGGAAAGAGCAGGCACCAGGGTTCGAAGAGTCCGGTCTGTGTCCATTGGCAGAGAGTTCAGGGGCGTGCAAGAGGACTGTTCTGATTCCAGGCAACAGGTCAAGTCGAGATATTTTGGTTTCCAGCGTGCGGCTGCACTGCAATCAAATTGGATTGCTTTGGCTGTTAGGCCAGCACTACCCTGATCCGTTGACTAAGAAAGTACAGGAAGGGAGCGCGCGAGTGTCCAGTCGGCAAACAGGTCCAGGTGAAAATCCATGAATGATTCCTTTGAAATGTGGTCCTCGTCCATTAATCCTGGGATCCATAGGCACCATGCAGAAAAGGAAATCCGGCAGAAGGTCCATTTCTAAAAACTGTTGTCTGAATCTGAAGTTTCGGGCGATACTTACTGTGGGCACTAGGCCAAGATGATTGATAATTGTTTTTCAAGTCCGGCTCGGACAGGTCCATGATGAGTTCCAGATGGGTCGAGAGTGGGACATCCTTGGGTTGATTGGTCCATGAATCCAGGGGCGATGATATGATCCTTGGTGAAGCTTCCGCCGGAAGTGAATGAACTGAATGAAATACATGATTTCGCGCAAACATGAAGTGCAAAAACGAGAGGCTCCGAAGAGGTTGAGTGTATAAAGGAAACAGTACCTGGAGAGGGAGTGAACTTCGTCGAGTTCAACGTTATTGTAACCTGGCATAGCGGCCGGATGTGGCACAAGGGCAACGGTCATGGTATCCTTGGACAGAGTAGATTGACTCTTGAGATCCAGCAGAGCAACGATGGGCGTTGTCTTGGAAGTTTACCAGTGGCAAAACTGTCGTGAAGTGTCGTCAAGATGTTGCGCGACAGGGTAATCCTTGGATGGATTGGGTTGCTTCCGAGTTCCTTTTGGGGAGCGGTAAAGCAAGTGTGCAAGAGAGAAGAAGAGCTGTTGCAAAAGAGGTGGATAAGACAGGTAGATCTTTGTAGGATCAGGCCGAAGTGTGGTGAGTTGGGTAGAAAGGGGCTGGTTGGGCTGAAAAATAGAGAAGGAGAAGTGAGATGTTGGGCAACGAGGGACCCTGCGGGTTTTATTGTTGTCGTGGGCCGACCGCCATTCAGGACAGCCCCCCACCCGGAACGACAGGTGCCAATGAAAGCACTGGCGAAGCGGCCGTCACACTGGCCGCAGGAGTGAGTTGGCGTATGTGATTTCGAAGCGCAAAGGGCGTCTCTTGCAGGGATTTAGTGCGAGGCATGCCGGCGACTGGTCAACTTCCTTGGTTTGGGGAGGGGCCAGGTGGGGAGCTGCGCAGCTAGCCGCCCTATCAGTGCTGGCGACGGGGGCGGATTATGTGAGAAGGAGGGATTATGGCTGCTGGACAACGCAGCACTGCAGCAGGCCAGTGCAAAAGCAAGTCACCATGAGCAAGCAAGACGGGCCAGCAGGGGAGAAAGGAGGTCGACCCCGAAATTACTCCAGCAGGATGCGCGACAAGTTCGCATTGCTGCCGGCGATCCTCATTGAGGCCCCCGTCCAAGCGTCGACGAAAAGCACGGCATTTTCAAAAGCCCATGTTGATGTTGTGCGCGAAGAGGTTGAAGCGAGGGCTAGTCTGGTCTGACCTGGCCCACCGCTCTGGAAATCCCAAGCTCGCTTCCAGACCAGTGCTTCTCGCCCAGAGGGTGACATTCCCTGGCGGGAGTTGCGGGAGCCGGGAGCGCGCGGCACAGACGGGCCAGTCAGCCGTTGTCTTCGCGGGGTTGCGCTGCGACTCTGCGACGACTGAGAGACGGCTGACTAGTCGGCCACTGTCCGGGCCACCACCATGGCCTGGCTGGTCCGGCCAAGTCAGCGCGGTGGATCAAGTGAGGAAAACCCATCGCCAACCATCCTCAGCTCTGCAAACCAGCATGCAACCGGCGGCACACCGAGCCTGCACCAAGTGCACCAAGACAGGCAGCGCGCCCGCTCGCGACAGCTGATTGATGGCAGCAGCAGAGTGCGAGCGGGGTAATCACCTTGGAGGCGTCCCCTATTGAGACGGCGTCTCGCGCATTGCAGAAGTGCATGCGGGCCTCAAAAGCGACGCCCGGCGAATGGCATCAACGCGCGTGATGACACACAAGTGCGGTCAACGGTTGGAGGGCATGTGAGGTTGGTGAGGGTGGTGTGGGCAAGCCATCGGAACGACCACGCAAGAAAGGTGAGGGGCTTATCGCATTGCGCCTCCGAGTCCGTCGTCGTCCTGTTCGAAAGGTGCCACGTCGATGAGGGTTGATGCCTGCTGGTGTTGTTCATCCACCTCAAACCTGAGTTAGCTTTCCAAGTTTTTCCAGAAACGTCCGAGCCGCTTCGTGGCCTATGCTCCCTGGCTCCCTGGCTCGCCCGGATCCACGTGAAGCACGATGCAGCTCGCGTGTTTGAGACAATTGCAAACTCTTGAACCAACTCGTGAACCGTCTGCTCCGCAGGTGGCTTGATGCGGCTCACTGTTTTCCACCGTAGTTGGAGTCTTGTATGCCAGTCGTTCGTTCGCCTTGAGCCTCACGCGGGGTCGAGAACGGCTCCAACTGGAGCCTATGCAACTCCAGCATGCGTTGCATTACTCGGGGACCGCAGAATTTCTTTCAACGCTGCCTGCCGCTCGGTAATTGTCATTTCTCACTTTGTCGACGTGGTCTATGTACATCACGCACACAGCAGCAGTGGCTCCAGAATGACGAAATTTCTCGTCCAGAAGGGGGGGATGAGGGGTTGACAATATTGACGCACCATGCATACCCTAGTCCTGATCCATTAGCTCTATCACGGCTGGATCTATAGTGTTTTCACCTGGGCTTCCCCCTCGAACTACGCCTTCCTCCCACAGCTCCCTCAGTCCCTGTTCCGCTTGCTCGTCAATGCTTCCCAAAACCCCCGCCAACACGGTCTTCGCCGAGTCCCAGCTGTGAATGTTGAGCACTCGACTGACTAGTCGCATCTTGTCATTGTATACCTCTCGCCACCTTGCCAACTGTCTCTCCTCGACAGCATTTGTTGCTCGCCCTGTCGATGCAATGGCCGCTCCGAACATGACACACCAGAGCCAGAGCGGACGTGTCCATGTACTCGTCCTCAGATATTCCTCGCCCGCATTAACATCGTCGATCAATTGTTCCAAGAGCCAGTCGACTAGCGTCACGTCGAAGTACCGATGGCCCAACTCCGAGCACAGATAGAAAAAAGTGGCGATGAAGCTCGTACGGCTACTCCTCGGGTCCTGGTTGAGGATCTGTGGTATGTATTGAGTCGCATTAAAACCTCGGGATATCTCGTAGTTGAGATTGAGGTCGTTCGTGTGGTTCTGCCACAACCTCGCCGCCTGTGTGTCTTGGTCCCTCCACCATCCGTATCTCGGCGCCTCGCGCGGCGGCAGTGCTGTGATGTCCCAGATCGATGCGAATAGCAGTGCAAGGAATGTGGGTGTGAAGCCAGGCTCGTTGACGAGTTTATCCGACTTTCCGGTTCGCAGTCCGTTTCCAACCCTGGCATGCAATGTTAACATGGTTACACTCCAGAATCCAACACCGACAACTTACATTTTCAACATTATTTGCGGTAGCGTGGCTGTCTGTTCCGTCGTATGCCATCCCCTGACCGCTGATTGGATACCTTTCAAGTGTCTTGATGATGCATCCAGCTCTCCAATGGCACCCTATTCAAACATGCTGTCAGCACATAACTTCGTCTCCCTTGAAGCATCATGCTAAAGCCCACCTCGGTTAGAGCGAGCGCAGAGATGGCCAGCATGGTCTCTCCGCTTTGCGCGGCTTCGGGACTCTGGAGTTGCTCTCTTGCGAATTGATACGTAGCCGCTTTGTGGTACAGAAACGGAATCCGAACCTCGTCCATCGACCCCGTCACCCATGCCCATTGCGTCGCCGAAAGCATCAAGCACATGTGCATGTATCCCGGGCTCTCAAAGGCTTTTTGGATTCTAAGGGGCGTTTGTCAGTTGGTGTGTTTGGGGGGGTGAAGCTGACTCGGGTTTATGGGCGAAACTCACGCCGAAGACTGCAGCTCTCGTGCAACTGGTCTTTGACCCCAGACGGCATACTGAGAGACTATCATCAGATGCGTTAGTACCTTTGCGCCATAGGTTATCGTCATCTACCAAGGCACGTACAGTGGCGCAATAGCCGTTTAGACGGCTCGGGAAGGGCGTCAAAGGAACCCCCGACATAATCATTAAGGACATTGATTAACGGAGAAGGGGGCTCAGCCAGTGTCAACTGCACACCGGCGTCAACGTTGGAATCGCCGCCTCCACGGTTGGAGGGTCCCGGTTCGCTAGAAGGTAGAGTTTGTTGGGGGACGGGATAGATGCAGTCACTCCCGGTTTGGAGACAATTTGTGCTGAATCGCCAATCAACGTTAGTAATGATGTCGCGTACCGTATACCAAAGCCCGTGGACCGCGGATGACTGACGCGGCGGTGATGCAAGACTCGTGTATACCAGCGCCTCGGGTCAAGGGTGCCAGGAGAGCACATACCACAGTGGCTTCTGTTCGTCACACCGAACGTGACGCCTCTTACATGTCTGGCAACCATTCTTGCTCCTGCGGTGGAATCTTCTCTTGCGCTCTTTAGGGGGAGCCATTTTCTCACGTGTGCATATCGTGGCTTGCCCTCAATGATAATCGCCTCACACACATGCTCGTGGGTTGTCGAGACCTTTAGCTCTGACTTTGAATCGGGGACAGGCAGCAAATATGCCCCAAGGAGGCAACGTCCTGACAAGGCTCAAGCTCAGAAGGAATGCTATCAAGAGATGCTGCAACTCGTATTGAAACCCGCCCTTGCCGGATACACACCAAGTCGATGGTGGAATTTGGCTCCAAATAGAAGCCAGGGAGCAAATTCGTTTCTCTAGACGAATGATGCAGGATTTCATCCAATCAAAAGCGGCCGTCCCCTGGCCCATGACTCGCTTAGACCCATTGGCGGGGCATCTTGCTAAGGTGAGTCGGCCGCTCGTGAGTTTGGGGCTGTAGATCGTTTGAAGCCATCACCAGTTCTAATATATGAAGAATTCAGTCTGTGCCACAATTTTCATGGCTTGAGCCACAAATATCCTACGTCACGCATGCATGTTGGCCTTAATCCCGGGACGGGAGCCTCTTCTGCGACACAGGATTGGCGCTAATTTCGCCGACGGCAGTCCCAAGACGGACCATTGTCCGGGGTTGTGGCGAGTGATTTGTCTTTGTCAGCGCCTTGTCAGTCAGGTGGCATGGTGTGTGGCTTGTGCTAATCGCTGACAGATGTCTTCAACGACACACTGCCAAGCATCATGGGCCGATCTAGCCACCAAATAAAGAAGAAAATCGGACAGGCACCCCGAACAATCCCCGTTTATGTCGCCTCCGAGCGGCCGCCCTACCGTGGCGGAGGTCCGGCCCGCGAGTGGAGCCTGTCGGAAGATGTGATGGTAGTCACGGGTGTGGGGGAGAGAGGCTTTATTTAGGGATTTAGGGCAAGGTCTGAGGAATTGGACAAGGTAAGTGAGTCAAGGGGCATTGTTTCTGGGCCTGAGGCCTCGTGTCGAGCCCGTGGTGCCCCAGTCGCGTGTGATTGATAACGAGGATCTCCGACATGGGGGCAAGAACAGACTTGAAGACGATTATAACTGTTCGGCCGAGTACGGAGCATACGACGACGACGGCGGCGACGAGGTCGGTGACGGTGACGATCATGACGATTGGGCCTCTCTGCGGCTGACCTCTGTTACATTTTCCTACTCAGCGGTCGGGCCCAGGTCCCGTCTGACCCGCCTGCCAACAAATAGAACTCGGATTCAAAGCGTCGGGCTAAGGGAGGACAGCGACGAGCACAACGGCCACGATGCAAAACAGTTTCGGTTGACTTGTCCTGATCGACAGCGGCCGCATCGTTGTTTTGTTTTCCGCATGGATTGATTCTGCGAGTACGAGACGGGTGCGTGCGGCATGTTATTGCCACCTCAGAACTAGAGGCAAAAGCTGAAAATGCAACGGCTTCGACAAGGAAGCAAGACAGTGGCACAGCTAACCCGTGGCAGTTAGAAGCGACCTCGAGGTAACCTCACGTGTTCCATAACATGTGGCGTTCGACCCAGGCCCAGGGCCACGAATCCGCTGGCATGGCCTCCCGAAAAAAGAAAAGCATGAAAACCCGAATCGATGGATGGCTCCCGAGGTCGAACCTTGTTTTAAGAAGGGTCCCAGATAGGGCACATCTCAGTTTTTGTCAGTCGTGTCACATCTTCACTGCGCAGATCGATGCGGGTGGCCGGTCACATGCATATAGCATATGCCTGCCATCTCCATCTCCAGTACCCTGCGCGCGTCTGTTAATGGGAGAGTGGGCTCGGATCTGGCACTTGCTACACGCCAGCGCGTTCCCAGCCCTTCGCCAACGCTTCGCCAGCCATTCGCGAAACCTTCTGGTCAACTACCCTCATCTTGTTGGCCTCAAGATGACGTCCCGGAGGAGCAACCAACCCACTTAAACCCGCTTCCATTGAATCTCCCGCACCACCGTGGCCCACAATCCTTCGCCTCAACTTGAAGCTGAAATCAAGGATGAATCACGACGGGATATGAAACACCGCAAAAAGCAGGGTCCTCCGGCCTTACAGATGTGCCAGCAATGCCACGAGCCAACGCTTTTGGTGGAGCTGGATGCAATGCCCACGTAGCTGCTTGCTGATGCATCAGCGTCAGGCCACGCTGCGGCTTTGTCGACATGATGATGCCCTCAAAGTTTACCAGAGGGGTTTTTCGGCGTTTACAGCACGCTGCCCTTTTTTTTTTTCCTTTTCCCTTTCTGTTCTTGGGCAGAGTCGCGAGGGGTTCAAGTGTTCCATTGCAAATAGTGGCCCAATGGACCCAGTTTCAAGACTTTGGCCCTAATTAGTGCGTCATCCTGCCGTCCCAAGGTCTATCTAGGCCAGCAGCAGAGTTCCAGTGCTTGCGTCGTTGATGCCCGTTCATTCCCAGTCACACCTCATCGAGTTGCATCGCGTGAATGGGGCTCAAATCCGGGCATGATGGTGTGCTGCGCAAGCCAGTATAATTGCTGAGTTGGGCTGGCGCGGTGCCAAACGGGTGGTGGTGGGCATCAATCCGGGGCGGTTGGGTGCTATTAGCTGGCATGACCCAAGACGCTTGGTGCCCGACTCCCATCTCAGTCTACCCATTGACCGCTCCTCCTGGTTCCAGGTAGTTCCCTGCTCCAATTATCTCACCTGAGGTCATCTCTACCTGATGCTGCCAGCGCGTCTTGGGCAAAAACGCCAGCGCCCAATGATACCCGGGAAATTGCCTCGCCCGGGCCAAGCTGCCACCCTTCAACCACCAACATCTAGGGTAGTCCTGGACGCTGTGACGAAACCTGTCCCGCTTCCCCTCGGCTACACTACCAGCCATCCTCGCTCAGTCTAGGTTTCCCTCGATCCTCAAGCGCGCGCACCCCCGACTCACGAGATCCAGGCCCGCCCGATGGCTGCGGGCTCTCTCGTCTTGCTTGCATAGCCAGTAGACCCTCGCCTCCATTTCCTGCCAGGCGGGCTCTGGAACCATCCATCTTTCCAAACTACCTGGGGTACTGGGGCGAATTTGTTGCAAATCTTACCAGAAAGGACTTGGTGTTTTGCTTCGATTCTGGAACGCTAGTCCTTGTCAACTCCGCTGTTAGCGAACGGAATCTCTGTCACTCTCATCGCAACCAGGATCCTCCTACTTGGACATGCGGCCCAGCGCCCTTGATGCCTCACGAACGAAGATAAAATCATCACTACTCCAAGCTTGACCCCGTGGTCCCCTCCCGTGCCAACTCAATCGGCTCTCCAGCACTGCAGACTGGTTCGCTGAAAACGCTCCGAGCATCGTGCACCATCCTAGTGCTTCATTGCTTCCTGCGAGGCCTGCCTGGTACAAGCCAGCTGGTATTACTGCTGTGGACAGGTCCCCTGCTTGGGCCCCGGGACACACCGCCTAGAATCGCCGACAGGAAGACCCAGGAACTCGACATCTCAGGAAACCCTAGTCACCGTGGATTCCCCCGGAGTGATTGGAACCAACCTTTTGGAGAAATCAAGGATCTCAGCCCGAGGCTCCATAGTGTGCAACTGTTTAGTCTCTTTTTTTTTTTTTTTTGGAACCCAAGGCGCGGACCCGTTACGTCTTCGCCTCCTGTGGATTTCTCTTTATCAGCCGCAAGTCTCGTCAATCTTGCCAAAAAGTTGACGTTGCGCCTTTACCATTATGAGCCAGTACGACATGGCCCAGCCCGATTTCGCCTACAGATCCGCAGCCATGTCCGGCCCTTGGAACCCGTCACGAAGGTAGGCTGCCAGCATCTGCAACCTTCTCTTGGTCGTAAACGGCTTGGCTAATGGTTGCCTAACAGTTCATTCGTTGATCCTCAAGTACATGGGGGATTCGACAATATCTTCTACCAGAACCCAAGGTATGACAAATCCATGAGTCCTGATCTGCATAGCCGAGCAGTTTAATAACATCCCTTCTTTCTCAAGTGCCAGCTATTCGTCTAGCACTTATAACCTAGCCTCCGGTGTGCCCATTGGCACCAGTGCAAACCGATCACGGCCCGAGTCCATGTACCACACAGGCCCTTCTTACAGCACCCGCCCTCCCTCAGGTTCCTACGGAAAGGGGGCAGCAGGCCATGGCTCCTACAAGAGCTCGGGATCCCAGGGGTGGGAGACCGGAGATAGATACTCGCCGACGGACTCAGTCGACGATATAATCGCATCACCCAACCTCTCCGATTATTCTTTGGAAAACGGTATCAACACCTCAACCTCGGGAGCTAAATCATCATCAAAGACCAGCGGCAAGGGTCGATCGCAACGACGACCCTCAAACCGAGACGAGTTCGATGGACCTCATCAATTCTTGCAACGCCCGCCGCCCGATGTGATCGCGATGCAGGAACGAGAACTCCCTCACTTACCAACAAACCTCCACGTTCAAGAACAGGATAATGTCCTCAGCCAAGTCAACGATCGGCTTTCGCAGTGCGCATATGATTTTGTCGCCAAGTACCAATTCCCGATCCCACTGACACAGGACATGAGGCCTGTCGAGCGGCCTCAGGATAGAGAGTGGACCGAATGGGTCTACCTCCTGAAGCGTTTGGCAACAAAGCGACGCATCCCCGCGAGAGTATTGTACAATGGACAAATCAAGCAGTTTGTTACCATTTTGGAGAACTCGCTCGAGATGCGGCACGCTGCCAAACACCAGAGCCGCCCCCTCAAGGATGACCGAAACATCCTTCAGCTTATCTCTGCCGGTATTCAGGTAGCCAAGATTCTGAAGGATGCTTCGGCCATGGACTACCTTGACAGATTATACGTTTCCACCGAGAAGCAGATCCAAGAGCGTTCCGCCACCCGGTACCGCTCTTAAACGACGCTTCCATTATACGAGTCTACGAAAGACGACTTTTAACCACGTTTTATATTACATGTCCTGTTTACAGGAATGAGCACCAGCCTACGACCAGTACGGCGCAAATGCAGGAACAGGGATCGGACCTGAGCCCACACGTTGGCGGCATGACGATGTTGGATTTGAATGATAATGTTTTTGTCTTATGATTGGGATGGCACGCACGCCGGGTAATGGCTGATGACCAAAAAAACACGGACCCCTGATAGGGGAGGGAAGCCATCATTTGGAGCGCGCCAGGAGCTTGTTTTGCTGCGTTGTTTTCTGTGTCTTTTTTTAGCGAACGTGATTTGTTGTCTTGGACACTAGTTTTTCAGCATTTGCTTTTTACCAACAAACCTCTCACAGCTCCAGGGAGAGAAAGAAAATTGCTCACAACCATTCAATATTTGGTTAGGGTCTCTGTTGGTGAGGTGCGCGACAGGCCATGTCAAATGTCGTGTCCACCGGTGGCGTTGGGAATCGACGAGGTTGGGGGTGTTGGGCAATGGGATGAAGGGAAGGCTTTGGGGGTAGCCGTATGAGGGATGGGTTTCTTTGTCTCTAAGGGGGAGCTCTATTCGCCTTGTTTGCTTGGGCCGGATGTAGGATTAGTACGATGAGCGAGCCAGTCAAATTGGACAAGATTGAAACCGAGACAATCAAGAAATGCCGATATTTTCTCCCGCGCTACTATCGTATCCTCCTTCTTGTCTTGTGATGGTCCATGCCCACCTGATCGGCATTGCGCTATTATCTAGTGGTTGTGTGATTGGAAGAGTCGAGACGGTGGGAGAATTCACGGCATAAGGCGGAAGACACCACAACTTGGTAATAAAGAATGCGAAGGCAAGTACACAAGTACATGGTACCTAGGATTGTGTTCAATAGGTATGAGAAAGGGTTTTTGAGTTCTCATGTTTATTTATTGGTCTCTACCTGGTGTGCAACCGTTCACCACCATATTTTGCGGGGAAGTGTTGCAGAATGTTGTCAATGCAGCCACAAAAAAGTAGTCAGCGACATGCCACAAATGTCTCAGCCCGGACAACCAACCAGATCTCCAGCTTTAGTTCAGGTTCAAACATCGCAACGAGACCCAAAAAGAAAGGTCCTGGGGGGAGTCGAACCCCCGCTGGTGGAATCAAAATCCACAGTCATAACCGTTAGACCACAGGACCTCTTCCTGTGGTCGACGAGGGTACGTAATAGCATTTATTTACTCCATGTCAAGCTGAGTCCATCGCGTAGGTCTCGCATCTAGGGTAGGCATTAAACTCAGCAGAACGGGAAATAATACGTAAATAGGGTGGGATTTATTCGGTGTGGGATTCCCCATTCCTCAGTGGCTGGGATCTCTGACCGGTATCGTGATGTGCATTTGAGGCCATCCTATTATCGTGTTTTGGCATGCACCAGAACCCAACGCATGTCAGATAAACTATCGACGGAGAACAATAACCTGTGGTTAGGTGAGCGTCGGGTTGCATAACTCCACGTTTGCTGATAGACGACCCCGCTGGAAAGTTATGAAGACATTTATGCATCAATACACAAGTGGCGGATACATGTGCAAATTGATTGGTTGAGACCGAGCGACTCCCACGCAACGCCTCACTCGGTCTCCATTCGGGTTTAGCGGCAGCACTCAGCACCGTCAGGCCCGATGAAGACCAAGAGCGTCACCGAGAGGGATCCTTATGAGTTCAGCTTTTCGCTTCTTAAAACAGAAATGCCCCAGGGACGGACCCCATTGCCGCCTCCCTCCCATCTTCCCCTAATTCTCGCCGCGTGAACCCGGGTTTGACGACGAGTCGTCGATTGCTGCGACTGCCCCTCTGCAGTTCCCACAGCGGTTTCCACTGCGCGTACTCTGCTGATGCGACGACTTTGGGGGTGCTGACTTTGAATTCTTTGCGCTTGCGACAGCAACAAATCCATTAAACCTGGTCGCATGACCATCGACAACGAGATTCAATCTACCTATATCGAATGCAACTCCGTTTCTTCGCCCGACAGATCCTCGCATTTGCCCAGCTATATCATCGCATCTAATCAACATCCGATCACCCCGCCATATTCTGCCTAGATCCCACACACCTAGCTAACATCACCGGACAAGTGCCTTCACAATGGCTTCTGTAACATCACGGTCCCCGAATGGGTCGTCGCCCTACGAATTTGATTCCTCTGGCGAAACCGACGATTCTTGGCAATACATCGATTACGGTGCAGGCTCTACCCCTTCATCTATTGGCTTCCTATCCGACCCTGCGAGTGGCAGCCTGGGCGGCAACTTCACAGTCATCGGAAATGTTGCTGGAAACGCACCATCGCCATCGGCCGCGTCCCCGCTACTGCTGGGTGAGATGGACCAGTCTGCCTTCTTCTCTGGCCACTCCGCATTCTCTGCCCCTTCGGACCCAGGCAGCTCCGATGTCTTCGCCGCAGCATCGATTCCGGTGTCCACAGCTGCAACCTTTGGCTCTGCCTCCGGATTCATGACGCCCCAGCAATACCTTTTCCCGCAGCAAGACCCGAGCCAGTTATCAACACAGGAGCTGAATGGTATGCTGGCGCAGGGGACGGGGTCTCATTCACCACAGGGCGCTGACGACGAAGCAGAGATGGCTCCGTTCATGACCACTTTCCAAACCGACATGCCGCAGCTTTCTCAGCCAGACTTTAGTATCCCCCAGCCTCTCCAGGCTGACGCCAATGTGCCACCTTGGAACCCTGCAAATCCTCGAGGAACCGACGCGAGCATGTTCATCATGGATGACTTTTCTGGTTCATCCCCCAGGAGCATGCACTCACAGACTACATCCTCGCCCAGCTCCGGAGCCAGCCCTGGTGGCAGCAGGTCGCCCCCTGCTCAGATTCGCAAGGTCAAGACAGGCAAGGTAGAGAAGAAGAAGGCAGAGCAGTCCGGCAAGTTTGTAATTGTTACTCCAAACTCCATCTCCGCTCATGCTGGCCGACCCAACCCCTTCGAATGCTTTGAGGCTATGAGAACAAGTCAGCGAGGACGTAAGGGACCATTGGCGAATGCCACAAAGGAGAGTGCCCTTCAGGTTCGTCGACTTGGCGCTTGCTTTTGCTGCCACAGCCGAAAGGTCAAGTGCGACAAGGAACGACCTTGCAAGAGCTGCAAGAAACTCATGGTTCAGGTCCCACAAGTTGTTTGCTGGCAGTTTGCAGACTTCATCCCCATCTTGTTCCCTGATTTTATCCGTGGACATTTCCGTAAAGATGAGATGAATAAGTTCATCACCGACAACATTGACGGTTTCGCGATCGACGGAATTGAGCAGACTTGCTCCGTCGAGCTCTTCTCTGGCCCCCTATTCTCAACGGTTCTATCGGTCGAAGCCAAGTTTTTCACCCCAAAAACCTGTGATGTAGTACAGCACTGGCATTTAACTGGTAGCTCGGATAGGATGAATCTGCAGTCAAACGGATCTGCAGCCATTGGCCTCGAGTTCAAGGACAGCTCCGAAAGGGATATGCTCAAGAAGCGTACCAAGAAATATATCCAGGATGTAGTGGCCGAGCCTCATTTCGCAGCTCAAGTCACAGATTCTTTCAGACACATCAACCTACCCAGGAGGCTTCTTAGTGTTGTGCAGCGCTATGCCCAGGAATCCGACTCCCTCATCGTCAAGAGGGCCCTCTCTATCTACTGCATGCACTACATCATGACCCGCCACCTCTTGCTCACGACTAGATGCATCAACTCACTCCAAGGCACTGGGATGATTACCCAGAATGCCACTCAGCTCACCTCCCGAGTCTTAGCCCGACAGATCAAGTCTGTCATAGACGAAATGATGATGCGGGAAACCACGCAGCTCTTCGAGCTCTTTTCCAAGTCGCTGAAGCCCAAGTCTCGGCGGGAGTGGGCACCTTGCTTGGCTGCGTTCCTCGTACTGTGTCTATTTATGGAGGCTATTGAGACGGCTGCCGACACCTTCGTTATCACTGGCAACGAGATTGGCATGAGGAACGGGTCTCGCCCCAACTACCAGAGGAGTGTTGCACTGAGCACATGCAAGGAAGTGGAAAACATGCCATTCAAGCAGTTTGCGTACCAGTTTCACCAAGTTTACCAGACACACACTAAAGAGGCCAACGCGAAGAGCTTCAATCCCTTGTTTGACAATAGTTTCATGGAGCAGGGCGAACTGGATCAGCCAGCTATCAATCTTGTGACGGAGTTGAAAGAATTCTTCTACGGGGAACTTGGTAAGTACACACGAGACACGAAGTGACGAAAAATTCTAACGCATCTCTGTTCTAGGTCAAGACATTGATTATCTGTGTTGGGATGCCATCCCCCCGAATGAGGAAGAGCACCCATTCCCGAGGGATCCGCAGCTGTACTACACTGGTCGTCTCGTAGCAAGGTTCCTCAAGTCCTTCACGGACGACAAGGTTATCTGGGACGGGGCCAGTTGAGCATGTTGTTCACACACCCTGCAGGATTGGATCTATACGTAAATAAGACCATGGTTTTTGTAATGTTACAGCGAAGCAAGTTTTGGAATGGCGGCGAATATGGATGAATACCCTGTACGGGACAGGATGACGAGGCCACGGCGGTGAAAAGAGCGTTTATGTGCTTGGGAAGAATCAATATTCTTATTTGGCATTGTCATTACATAAAGTTTGAATCACTAGAAGGAATGTTTGCCCGATTTTAGTCCTGGTGTCACCTTGAATTCTGTGACGCCAGGGTGGAGCGGACTGGTTGTCTAGACCTCTGATTGTTCTCCCACTCGAACGATAAAAATAAAGTTGACACACATGCGCATTGAAAACGCGAGGTGTAGGCAATTTGTGGGTGCCGCCGGAGCGGACTTTGTTTGTGTCTCGACGACATCATACTACCTGCCAAAGGAACACTTGTACCCTGACACGCTCACAGTGCCGATGAACAGCACAGGCAAGCAAAACCACCAATACCCTGCGACTAGCGCAACACGCCAGTGTCATCCTACGTCTTGTGCATCGCAACAGGACGGTTTGAGGGACGGCCGCTGGTGGCCATCTCCGACTACAATCTCAGTCGGAAGGCACTGGCGAAGTGTTGCGACCGCTCGGTTATACCTTCGGCCATGCTGGCATGGCGCATAGGAAAGCCGAAGTGGTGTCTTTGGGGCGGTTGTCGTGGAGGACAGAAGCTTGATAGTGTAGGTAGGTGCGGGAAGAGCTTTAAGTACAAAAAAATTTGAAAAATTTAAACGAGGTTGGGTCTAACGCGATCACGTGATCATCCTGTGAATCCAACGCAAGACAGACAGACAGACCTCTGGCATCTTGTTCCCCACCACAGAGCCTCGGCCATTATTCCTCGGCGGGGCTTTGATTTCTTGCACTTGCCCTTGCAGACGCGACTTGGGGACTTGGTCCAATTGAGTTTCTGAGTGCTGTCAGCCATCATTTGCAGAAGACTGTGATCGTCTCCTTCACTTAAAGGCCAGCGAACACTAGCCTGGGTTGTAAACAAAGCTAAGACTGATAGAAATTTCACGGAAAGGCCATTGGCAACTTGGCATGTCTAAGCCGGGCATGGTGGCTCATTCTCTCGTCAAGAATTGTGCAACATGCCATGAGGAACATATCAAGAGAAATAATGCAACTTCTGGGTGCCGTTTTTGTGTTGCGTTGTGTGATGAGATTTCCACGGTGGGCAAATGGGAGGATATGAATGGAATAAAGAAAACACAGGTTTATTGAAGCATACCTGGCTGCCATAACGAGGAAGAAACCATAAAAACCTTCTCATTGATTCATTGATGCGGGAGGTTTTGCGGAGACCTTACTGGCGTCGCGCCGACCAACCCCCCGCTAAAAAAAAATCCATGCCAATTTTTTGGCTGGCAAAGGAGGGGCGGGATTGGCGGGACGAACGCGCTTCACGTGAGAGCTCTTTTTTTTTTTTTTGGGCCATAAATACCGAGATCGTGTCCAGACTGTAGATGCTCTTTACACTATTTCATAACGCGTGATTAAATCAACTGACCTGAACTCGCCAACTTCCTGTCAGTCATATTTGCACGCTAGAGCGACGGATTACTCTTCCAAGACGTGTTACATCGTCTTGTTGCAGCAAGGTGCAACCTGCCTTGCTGAGCGGCGTTGAGTTTCCGACATCCCCTTGGTTCGATCATGATACGATATGTAGCTATACAGTAGAACTCGACGGCCGGTTCCCCGTCGGTAATTGATGAATGGGAAGCCAGGGATGCGTAATTGTGTATCCGTAGGTGGCGACCCTTCGACGAGTAGGCTTGCGCGAGGCCCTTCCGAACGATACCGATGGTATACCATCCCTTCGTCGCACGCGTTGCTTGTGCCCCCGTCGCCTCCCTGTGAGGCTGTATTGGTTGGCGTTGCAGTCCACGGAGACCCCGCGGGGTGCCTAGCCAGGGTCCTTTTGGGGTGAAAGGGCGTCTTGGTCAACAAAACACCGTTCCTTGTATATGGGCTCAGCTGCCTAGACCTAAGGCGCAGGGCAACGAACCCATTGTGCCTTGCCCGGATGCTGGATCTCATTGGGCCACCGATGTGTACGCGACATACTCATTTTGGCCAGTTGAAAACATCTTTCGGGGCTGAATGGTGTTTTCAACCAACCCATTGGGCAGACTCATTGTTTTGGACTTGAAACTGTCCAACTGGAGGCTTAGACATGGTTGAACATTGGTGTGGCTAAGCGCGCACGTGAACGAGATACTACCCAAGCATTCAACCGGAATGAACAGCCATGAATATGGTTCGCGGACGATTAAAAAAAAATACCAAACAAAAAAAACATACAACAGCGAGGATTCCCCGGTCGTCACCGACCCGAGTACTAATTCACCGCTTCTCAGCTTGACTATGGGAGAGCGGACGGGATCCCGTATTTTCTGAGAGCTATGGTCGTATGTGCCTGAAGTTGGAGGTGAATCAAGTTATAGGCAGGCCAAGGCTAGGCGTCATACAAACCAACACCCAATCGTTTGCACGACAATTAACTTCCCGATCTGCCTTCTAGGGGGTTGCCTTGTGTGAGATGTGGCTTCTTTGTTAGGCTTCAGTGCTGACCATGGAAAATACAATGCTTACTAGAAACAATCTATTATGAGTTTTAGGAACCACCCATGTTCTGCAATATTTGCCATGCCCAAGCTATTTGCTCTTTTTTATTTTATTTTATTAATTTCTTGTTTTACGTATTATGACTGAAGACATCGTCGCTCCTGACGGCGTGACCGTGTGGTTGAACTCACAGCCCTTGTCCAAGGCTGACGGGGACAGCGCTGTCCGTTGAACTGGATTAACAATGTTGGCTGTGACGACATCCAATTCACAAAAAATCGTTATGGTGACTCAGTCAAGATGTTTCGGATGCCTCCGTGCTTTTGTTCAACAGAAAATCTGGGCATATAAGCCCAAGAATCACCCTGACTGAGGAAGACATTCTTTCTGCCTTCACACATCCTCTAGCTCATCTCGTCAGCACCACCGTCGATTTTCGAAACCTCTTAGTCAAGACTGAGCGCTGCATAAACGCAACAAAAACATATTTCACTTCCAAGCCAAAAGAGTCAAGAGAGGAGTTTCGCCAATAAACAAGATGTCTACTGCTATTCGTACTTTGGTCAACGCTGGCAACGACAGCAACCCTGGTGATAAACCTACTGGTGGGCACCCTATCGACCCTGGTATGTTTCCCTCTTCCTACCTTAGAAATGTCTTGGCAACAAGCAGCGACCTTGTTGGGCTTTGGAGTTCAGCATGATATGCATTGGAATGTGCCACCGCATAAGCTGGCGTCTTATTTATTGAGTTCTTGCTAATACTTTCCAGGGTACGGAAAATAAATTGGCCAATTTGGATCACTGTTCTGCATTTTCCATTGACACCCGAAATGAGAGGGATGGCTCTGATAGACAAAACGAGGAAAACGAGCAGGGAATAAAATGGAAAAAGACATGAGTATTCTCTTTGATGCAACAAGGAGAACCGGGGGAAAAGATGACCGGAGGATTACGGATAGAGGAGGACATACCAGATCAGGAGTTTTAGGTCATCATTCGTTATACCCAATTCAATAGCAGCAAGTCATCATTTCTGTATAAGTGCTCGACCGGTTTATGCTTTGTTGTATTATGTGAGTGTTGCACCTCAAAGACTAACATGGCGTTATCGTTGTTACATTGCATGTGCGGCAGAGCTATTGATGCATGTGGCACAGCTTTGAAGACTGGATTGATACCAAATAGGGCGGCAGAGTTTGAAGAACAACGTTCTCTAGCGAGAGAGGGGAAGTTTGCAGCCTCAAGATCGGCGAAGAAGTGGGAACACACAGAAGAATGGTGTTGAATAGCAAGTTAGCATTAAGGAAGGTTGTGCAGACGTGCTGGATCGTCGTATTTTCCCCGGTGACCTCGCTTTTGGTACATTTGGTTGAGGTAGTTGGGCCGTCATCCCTTGGGCACCGCTGAGAATTTCGAAGATGGAAATTTCAAAGTGTTGTACATAAGAACTTCTATTGTATCTGAGAACCGTCCTGCTCTGACATGGGCTCTTTTGAAAGCCCGCGACGTAGCGTTTTGCATCGTCCCTCTAACTCTTCGCCATGTCGTGTGCCGTGTTTGTACAGCGAAAGCCTCGCTCATCCCCTTGAATTTCTCAATTCCTTCCCACCATTTGATTTAAGCCTGCTGCTTCTTCAGCTCACGTGCGGCCTGCTTGAGGCTGTTGTTGCACTCCTCGTAGGCTCGGCCGGCACCGAAACCAACACCGACAAACGCGGGCCATGCTCTTCGCTTGAACAGGAGGACGGAGAAGACAACACCGAATCCAAGGCCGAGGGTCGACTTGACGAGGAGGTTGGAGAGGCAGCGGTCCCACTGGATAGTCAATTAGTATATGCCGGGATTGATGGTGCGCCACAATTTCCGGGAGCCGGTCAATACCTTCTCGTTGAGCAGCGACTCGCTGAGGGGCCTGGAAATGGCGCTCGGGGGAGGGCGAGTGACGACGGGGGCTTCGGCCATTGTGAATGTACTGGACACCGGCGCGTTAGTCTCAATGGCTGAATCCGGGAGTCGTGGAAGGAATTGGCCTACGTGAGGGCGAACAACCGGACGAGGGAGCGAAATACGGAGCTACGGCGAGCTTGAATTCGGGTAGGCGTGATGTCAAGCTTCACGAGAACTAATCGGCAAGCCTACTGTTGGTTGTCCGAAAGCGGTGAGGTAGGGTAACCAAAATCGGACTAGTGGGGTGGCAGAACTTTGTAAATTTTGGCGGCACCTGGGTAACGGCGCGAGCCGCATCGCAGGCAACGTCGCAAAGACGATTCGTTTATTCCTTGTCCAAACGGCCAATTCCTGACAATTATGGTCGCCATGGACGTGGTAATGACGGACGGCCTTCCCGAAGAAGGTGTCCAAGCTCTGGTAAGTGATTTCATACGGATGTTGAGGATAAAAACGCTTACATGTGACAAGAATAAGTTGGACCTTATCAAGACTGTGAGAGGCCTTGACCAAAATGGCCCTGGAGAAAACGGAGAAAATTTGGAACAGCTTTGGAAGAAGCTGGCTGCCTCGGCTAATGGGAAATTTCATGCAGCAGAAGAAAGCAGCCTTAGGTGGCTACTAAAGTCCATGAACGGTGCATCCGCGGACGCGGAAACGATGAGGAGATGGCCTCTGACCTGGACTATTTTGGAATGCGTTTTCCGAAGAATCCCGCTCTTTTCCCTGGCCAAGTCTCTGGCCGACCGTCGTTTTATTGTGGTGCTTCAGCAGACTCTCAAAGACATCTCACAACCGGTGGAATCCTCACCAGGGGCTTCCTCAAAACGAAAGAGATCGACGACAAAATCCTATGCTCTTGATGAGCTCAAAGACCAGGAAGGGTGTCTGATGACTGGAGATGCTCTGTTTCATGCTCTCAAAAGCCTGCTGGGCCGTCTAGATTCAGCTACTACACAGTCCTCGCATGACCGAATTGGTGCTGAGCACATCCGATCTTTGTTTTCTACTACCGCGACCGAGGCTGCGGCGCTGGCTTCTTTGGCGCTCTCAGTTTGCGACGGCGCCTTGAAAACCCAAGATTATGGCAGAGTAGAAGAACGTGAGACGTGGATTGAGACCATCTCATCCATCTGGGACCTTCATCTCCAAGGTGACGATGACACCATTGACGTCGCCACGCATTTATTCCATCCCTGCGCCACCATTGTTAGCAAATTGGAAGGAATTTTGGTGAACCAAGATTTCAGTATTCATGAATCGCTTCGTGCAAAATGGTCATCGGATATTCAGAAGTTGATGCATCGCAACCTAATCATTCCTGCTCGAGCGGTATTCATCGCTCGACAGAACTTTGATGTTGTTACCGCCGCTCTTGAGGTCACGAGCACCAACAGCAATATCACTGCGCCGGCCCTTTATTTCCTCGCTTCCGGGGTCACTGATTATCTGGGCGAGGGACGACTGCGGAAAGCTAACGGCGATTGGATGAAGCAGGTGTTTAAAGCTGTGGAAACCTCGATTCGAAAGCAAAGCGATCGAAACAAACTTATTCAAATCGTCCTTGAACGCGCTGCTAAGCAGTCAATGCTTGTTGATAACGATGATCTTCGAATTGTTTGTCGTGAATATGCTTTGCATGAAGATAGCACAAACTGGAACTTGGTTGCGGATGTTTCCACCTGCGATGCCGACGTTTTCCAACTTTCTGAAGACGGCGCAGTTCTTCTCAAGGAGGTGTGCCAGCGCAGCATAGCAGAAGACCTCGACGATACCGAAAAAGAACCAGTATCAAGGGTAATCGGTGCCATTGCGCAGGGATTTAGGACTGGGCGAGATTTCTCTAGCTTCTTGAAGCTGTGGTTCCAACAACTTTGCAAGGTTGAGAAGCAAAAGTCGAAATCTTCGCCGTGGCTTTCGGTGGGATCTAGAACATATGGCGACAACTCTTTTAGCACATTGATCGAGAAGGAGATGTCTCATCAGCAACTTATCGACCTCTTGCAATGGGTGGAAACTGAAAAATCCCATTCGCGTGCTCTCTGCCTTTTCCTGAATTCTATTGCCCAAGGAATCCGCACTGAGGTATACAGCGATGCTATGGGAAGGAAGATGTTTGATCTAGTCAAAGACGTTTCCAAGTCTTCGTCGAACTTGACGGCTCTCAAATGGGGTGTTGTATCCAAGACGCTATCTTGGGTTGTTTCTCATGAGAGGACTGAGGTTTGGGCTGCTGTGAAAAAGCAATTGTCAAAAATTCTGGCTGAAGCACCCATTTCTTCACGAGAAACGTTTGAGGCCTTCAAGTGTTGTTGCCAAGCCTGGATTTCAATGAACCCAGACGACGAGCACATTGCTGAACCTGTCGAGCTTGTTGAGGCTTTCACCATTCGTCTCGCTACGGAGTTGGTCACATCAAGCGCTGTCAAAGAGAAGGATCTGTCAAAATACCTCAGCCTGGATGCAGAATCTGAGTATACTGAGGAATCAGCCTTGGAACACTACTTGTCTTGGTTCTTGCGTGGCTCTAGCCGCCTGAATCAGTTGTTTTATGGCCAAAAGGGAGCAATCCCAAAAACACTAGAGAATTCCTTGGATATGCCAAGTAGCCAGGCGGCGCGGCTTGAAACCATTTGGGGAACTCTGCTTGGCAACGAAAATAACTTGAATGATGCAAAGCTTGTGGAAGATCTTATTAACCGCCTGACTAAGGCGTTGGAGGAGGATGGAAAGGAAAAGCGCTGGCCCGCCGAGGCTAGTCAGGTGTGGATTCGAAGCTTGAGTGGTATCCCAAGTGATGCCATTACCCGTCCGCAGCGAGAGCGTATCATGGGACTCTTGAACAAACATAGAGCGAATGCGAAGAAGCGCGTTTCTGTGGATGGCTGGAAACTGGTTTTGGGGTTGTCAACAAAGCTGATGGGCCGGCCGACATTTTACGAAGGTATGCAGTTCTCTGACAATGTCGAGGTCGCTGATACAATGTCGGATTTGCCTTCTTCAACCTCAACTGATGACGGCACTTTGAGCGATCTTGTTGCAGCCTTCTTTGCCTTGGCATCTGCCACAATTCGCCAAATGGCAGAGCATATCGATGAGCGAAGTCTCGAGTACTTCCAAGGAAGCCGGGTGTTTATCTCAGATTGTGAAAATGCCAACGACTTGTCTCCTTTCCGCCTTACGCTGTTGAAAGCGTTGGCAGTCGAGACAACAAGATCACCGAATTGTCGAAGCCATCCTGATCTAGGCTCGCTCCCCGAGAGCGCTAAAGGCACTCTCGGAAAATGTGTCATGGCAGCCACAGGCTACTTTATTAAGGAAAAGAAAGAATATAGTGGACACGATGTCATTGCAGATTTGCGTCTTTTGGCAGCTGTGGATGCTACCGAAATTCTTGACTCCCTCGATGGCGTTCCTCAGTTGAAACAGTCTGATGTCCGAAGTGCTGAGAAGCGAAGCCATGCGGCCATGGCCGCTGGAGACTTACGGGGATGGAAGATGCAAACTTTCCTAAGAACCTACTTTTCATCACTCATGGAGGAAGCCCGTCCAACCACCTTCCAGAGTCTGGACGATTTGCCCTCAAAGTTTAGAGAACCTCTCCTGACAAGCAACGTCATTTCAACTACTCGGACGATGGACACCAGTGACAAGGTTTTGTACCTGAAGGACCTGGTGATGGCATTTATTGAAGGTTCGGATTCAAGCGGCCAAGCATCGGCAATCCAGACGGTTGTCAACCAATTGCTAGGTAAGAGTTTACATCCATTCGGTCTAACTTCTGACTTACACCAAACAACAGAATGCCCCGATTTGCAAGGCAAGGGCGACACTTTTGGTCTTGCGAACGTCCATGCCGAGTTGACGGCTTCACTGCCATCGGCCAAGTCGCTGTCCGTTTCTACTCGGATCTGCCGAATACTGTATACCATCTTGGAGAAGAAGCCGCAATCCATGACCCAATGGAACGTCGAGTTCACCCTGAGCACTGTTTGTAATCTAAGCTCAGCTGAGAAGGCCGACCAGGCGCCTGTCCCCTTTGCATGGTTGTGCAAGCTGGTCGAAGTCATTATCAAGAAGCACAGGCTTCGACTGGAAGGACACCACCACCTGCTCCTGACAACAATGCAGACGCTATTGCGAAACCTCATCATCAACCAGGCCGTTTCCGACCCCAAGGATCAAGGAATTCAGGAATCAAGGGCGCATCTCTACACGCGCCTGTTAACTCTAATTTGCGAGCCGACCGCCGGCGCTGTTTCACATTCGCAGCACCAGAGGGCATTGGACTCGGCAACAGACGTCGCCAAGCGTTCTGCTGGTCGTCACATGTATCTGGTGCTGATGCAGTACGTTAAATTGCAGCTGGAGGCTGATGTACCACGTGCAACGAGAGAAGCATTGGAGCCTGGCATGACCTCGATATTTGATATCACGCCGCCAGAAGTGAGGAAGATTCTGAACGACGGCATGGATGGGAGTGGGAGAGCAATCCTACGGGAAATGTACAAGCGGTATACCAGGTTTGGGAAGTGGAGTGGCGTGTAAGCCTCCATGCTGTAGACATATGGATAGATACCCGACTGCGCGATGCAAAAATAATAGACTGGGATTGGAGCATTCATTAATTATTAGGGTATCTCTGAAGTGAGGAACAGCCTCTTCTTTATGCTAACGAGAATCATCAAGCATTACCATTCTTGCTGTAGGTGCTGGGGTGGCCATGCTTCTTTCCGTAGCTTCTGATCTTGCTGTGAAGGTCGAACTGGACAAAGATCCAGATGATTTGGACAATCCATGCGCCGAGAATATCCAAGATCCAGTTGTTACGGAACGAACCGCCCAAGACGCCCCATTTCATCAGGGTACCGAGCCAGGCCACCGTGACAAAGTATTCTCCCCTTTCGAGTCCCTCAATGGCCTTTTTGGCCACAACATCAGGCTCCTGCTCCGGATCGCTCTCTTCAAGAATCTTTGTAATCTCTGGCTTGGTAGCAGTCTCGGTGACAAAGCCAGGGGAAAGGATGGTGCCAGGGTGGACAACATGGATCTTCACGTTCTGAGGGTACATCATTACTTCTTGGGAGATAGTATCGGCAAGACCACGAATGGCCCACTTGGAGGGAGCGTAGGGAGCGTATCCGGGGACGGTGTAGAAAGCAACGACACTTGATGTCATGATGAGGTGCTTGGGCTCCTTCTCGATGGGAGCATCTGGGGCAAGCCATTCGCGGAGGATTGCGTGGGACATCTCGGCGGTTCCGTAGAAGTTGATATCCATGTGGCTTCGCATCGAGGACATTTCCATGTCGACAAACAAGGAGGGGGTTGAGAAGCCAGCAATGCACCACACGATGTCGGGAGCCTGGCCCTTGTTCCAGGCCATGACCTCGGCGATCAGAGTGGTAGCATAGTCGGGCTTGGCGACGTCGGCGGAGATGTAATGGAAACGTTGGGTTTGGGGGTTCTTGGCTTCGGCCTATGAATCGAGTCAGTGTCAGCACTGATGAACCATTATGTATTGTAGCAAAGGCGGCATGAGGGGCATCGAACCTTGACGGCGGTGAGTGCGTTCTCGAGCTTGCCGACGTTGCGGGCGACGATGACGATGTTGGCACCCTTGGCGGCGAGCTGCTTGGCGACTTCGAGTCCCATGCCCTCTGAGGCACCAGTTATCAAAACCGTCTGCAAACATTGGGTCAGTAGCTGTCAGATGGCGGGGGATGTGCGCAATGTGGCGGCCATGATAGTGGCACGAGCCGTTGACGTACCTTGCCATCAACTGGCATCTTGTTGCCGCCGAAGAAACCCATAATGACTATCGAGAAGACCAATGTCGCAATACCAATGGCGAGAGGAAAGAGGACAGTCTGCGAGGGCAACTCCATGGTGGGAGCGGGAGTGTCTAGTAATTGAGTGGGAGAAGTGCTAGCTAGCTGTTAAATTATTTGCCGTACCCATGCATGCGAGCCCGCAGGAGCTGAGACTTGCTCCAGCCGGAAGCAACGGCACTAGGGGCGCGGGTACGGGGCTACACCAGCAATGTGGTCGCGTCTATTTAGTGGCTCAGGGGTCTTCATCACATGCGATATGCCACGCACGTAGGGCTGATGGATTGCGTTTTGATTCAATTTGGCTATATACAGCAATGTCGGGCATTTCTCTTGATTCTCGCTCTCGGCACGTAAAACATTTCATCCTTCAGGCACCGGATCTCGCAAATTACACGCTAATTGGATGAGTGTGGCCTGATGAATACACCTCGCGAAATTGTGGTGGTCAGCTTATGATATGAATGCCACGCACGCAGCACCAGGCTCCTGACAAGTGCTTACAGCGCCTGATTAAGTGTTGTGTAGGGCATGGCGGCTCAGCTTTAGGGGCCTGCAGGGCCTAGAGCTAGATTGGCCAACAACGAAAGTACCCTAGCATGGTTGATATTGGACACGCGACGTAGACAAGGCCTGCAAGCAGGCGCAAAGAAAGCAGCAAAAGTTCTCGTGCATTGAATTATTGCGTAGATGACTAGGCTGGGCTACAAAAATGAACATTATGCAAATTTAAAGTCCATGAAGATCAATCACAGAATATAGCCCTTGTAGATGGCACCTTACAGTGTATAATACAGTGTATATAGATAAATAAAACTGTCCAGAAAGTCTGACTGGCGACACGCTAAGGCGGCCAGACGCCATCATAACAACTAAGTGAACCATCTTCTAAGCCAACCACACTACTAAAAGAAAAACACTGCCAATTTATTGGCTTCTATTCGTTTGGGCAGCAAGGCGAAATTGGGGCGTTGGAACCAAGTCACCAGCTCACGGCGTGAAGCCATCATGCAGAAATTCTTGGACGTGTAACAGTCTTGACGCTGCCAACATGTCTGCCAAAGATGAGGACACCAGGCTCACGGTGCCCAAATTTGCTTCCTTCAAGGCCAAGGAAGCTCCTGGGGACACCAAAACACCCAAGTTTTCGTCATTCAAGCCAAAGGAACCCGAGAAGTCGAGGAATGCCGACGAAGATCGCCACCGGGACTCAAGGAGCAAAAGGAGCCGTCCTTCCGAGGAGCGTCATGCCGACAGCCAGCGCCATCGACACCACTCCAAAAGCCATCAAAATGACTCGAGTCACCGGAAAAGGAATCGCCTCAAGCCTTCTAGTCGGCAAGAGACTCCAGAACGCCAGACACCGGCCCCCAAGCCTATGCATGAAGATAACGGTACTTCAAGACTGTATGTCATCGACACCAAGGGCGACCCTCTAATTTTAAGGTATGGTGGTTCTGATAAGTATCAAATCCCTGCCTATTATCGGCATGGGCAAGGAAGAGTTCTTGGTACTGCAGGGCGCCTTGTCATCCACCGCGACGGACCCCGGGATCAGTTTAGTCTTCGCATGCCAGGTGAGGGATCATCCGCTTCTCGGGACCGGGATGGCCTACGCTCCAAGTCTTGGCGGGCAACTACAACTCCTAGAAGGATTCGAGCAAAAGATGATGAAAGCCAAGATGAGGATGAGGGTTTCCTGTCCTTAAACACGTCCAACAAACGAAAACGCGGACAGGAAGATACAGACCCTTCAGACGAAGAACATCCTAACTATCGATCTATAGAAGGAAAGGCAAAGGCACGTCAATATTCAGAGAGTGACTCGGATTCTGAACCTGAATCGCTCGCCGAAGTCATCAACACAGAGCGCGACAACCCACTCAAGTGGAAGTCAATCCAACTTTCACGCCAAGTGAAGGATCACCCTGATGACATTGATGCTTGGTTGGAGTTGGCAAGACATCAAGATACCTTGTTGAAAGCAGGAGAGGACATTGACCGCAAGGCCTTGGAAGGTGAAGCACACAGTTATGCCGAGATCAAGCTTTCCATGCTTGAGTCTGCCCTAGAAAATGTAACCAATTCCCAAGACCGACTACGGGTTTTGGTGCCCCTGGTGCATGAAGGGGTCAAGGTTTGGAGCGGGAAAGCTGCCGCGAAGAAGTGGGAGAGCCTGGCACGAGATGAAGAATCCAGCTTTTTGCTGTGGAGGACACACCTCGATTTTGCTATGTCCAATATTGCAACGTTCCATTTTGAGGAAATCAAGAAGATGCATCTTAGCCGGCTTCATCAAGCTCTTCAGCGTCCGGAATCTGAGGCAACTATAGAGAATTGGAGGGAAGCTATCTATATTTTCTTGAGGCTCACTCGATTCGTGTATGATTCAGGATACAAGGAGCTCGCCGTGGCAGCATGGCAGGCTGTTTTAGAGCTCAGCCTCTTCCGACCTTCCCATATGGACGACCCTAGGAAAGCGCTCTCAGAATTCTCTGATTTTTGGGAGAGTGAGGTCCCGCGAATTGGAGAGCCTGATGCTCAAGGCTGGGCCAAATTTGTTGAATCCGGTGGGGTTGGAGATGCCCCAGAGCCGCTTCATGAGGAAGGCTACCAGGGTAACAAATCCAGAGACGATTACAAGGTTTGGGCGAATATCGAACATGACCGAGCTAAAAGAGCTAGACTTCCTGCCAGGACCATGGATGAGGGCACAGAAGACGATCCGTTCAGAGTGGTCATGTTTTCTGATATTGAACAACTTCTTTTCGTGATCCCCAATGCTGTCCTGCCAAAGTTAGTGCCACAGTTATTGGATGCATATCTGATATTCTCGCGGCTGCCACCGGCTTTCGGGTCCAATGAATGGACAGAGGATGCATATAATGACCAGTACCTAGCAGGTCCAACTGCGGGAACCGAACTACCAGCGTTTGAGAACGCCCTAGAAATCGATCCGTTATCTGAGGAGACCGCACGGAAGGTCCCTTGTTTTGATCGAATCGGAATGCACGTTGCGTGTTCCCCCGATGAGCTGTTCGCAGGTTCACAATGGTTTCCATATTTATCATACAACGACCGAGGCGATAAGACTGGGCTGGAGATTTCGATCAACGTCACAAAGCAGTTGGTTCACTCGGGCGGAATTGAGGCTCTCGCTCAGTATTATTTGGGACTGTGTGCTTTAAAGGATGGCTCAGCAATCAAGAAACCGGCCAAAGCTCTCCTCAAGCAGTATCCTTCCAACATCAGTCTCTATGGTGCATACGCCCTCGCAGAATTTGCCAACAGCAACTACTCCGTGGCGACAAAAGTCCTTGCCTCAGCTACGGAACTAGCAACAGTAAGAAACCGACTCATACCATTACTGTGTCATGCTAATCACTTTCACAAGGCATCAAACTCGGGTAGCTTTTTGCTCTGTCGGCTTTGGTCGTGGGTTGAGCTCGAGCTAGGTCAAAAAGATACAGCTACTAAAAAGCTATGCTCTTCTGTGGATGGCACATTGCGGTCAAACTCAGAGGATGTTGGCATCACACAAACTCATCTTCTAAAGGCCCAGCAAACGTTTTCATCAAACATCATGCATTCTCTCTCTGCGGGAAACCTTGAAGAGGCAGCTGTATATGTCGAGTGTCTGGGTTTGCTGTCCTACCTGACGGCGGATGGTGGCACAGAGCCGGCGTCTACGACACAGGGAAGCATTTCTGCAGCCATGGAAGTCTTCAGAGTACAGTCGGCAGAATTTAAGGCTCGGGGCTATGAAAGGTCAAAGGCTCATGAGAAAACACTGCAGTTTGCAGCCAAAATGCTATACTTCAATGCTACCCGAGGGTAAGCCGAGCTCTTCAGTCTGTTTTGAATTCCATTCTAACAAGTATATAGGCCATCTCGAAGAGCATATATGCTAGAGCAACTAAGCTGGCTCATCGCCTACTTTCCGCGTAACAGCATCTTCCTTTCTCTATTTGAGTGGGCCGACTCCAGCCTTCGTGTCATTGACGAGCTTCGGTCACTTCTTGACGAAAAGGTGCTGGTGGCTGAGCATGACGGGGTCAGCAGCCGGCTGTTTGCCATTCAACACGAGATGCAGCGGGGCAACGTGAATACAACAAAGGCCGCATTTGAACATGCAGTGAGGAGTGATGTATGCAGATGCAGCGTGCCTATATGGGTTCTGTTTATTAGGTTCTGCAGCTCGCAAAGGGAGCTGCGAGAAAAGGCCAAAGACGTTTTATTCCGGGGGATGAGAAACTGCCCTTGGTCGAAGGATATCATGATGGAGGCATTTCTAACGGTGAACCGAGATATGGAATCGGCCCAGCTAAGAGGCGTATTTGAAACAATGACATCAAAGGGGCTGAGGGTCCATGTGGATTTGGAGGAATTTCTGGAGGCAAGACGCAAAGAGAGGAGACAAGTGAAAGATTCGAGTCGATGAGGAAATGGTTGTCCAGACGCGAGAAGTAGATACCCTATTCTAATATACAGAAAGCTTTACAACACAGTACATGGTATACTTTTATTATGATAGAACGAGCGGTGAACGCCTCCAAATATAAGAGGAACATATATGGAAGCTATGACGACGCCAACTGGGACAATTAGGTTTTAGAGCAGGTTTCATGACAGGGCGAAACAAGGATGAGAGGTCGATCCCGCGAGGTGTGGTGCGTAAACGGTGAGAGCGAAAACTACCCTAGAGCTTGGCGGATGAAAAGGCGCAAAAGGGGAGGGGAGGGAGGGGCTTGTGGGACTTGGTTCCTCAATGCCATCGCTTCTCCTTTTTCTTTTTTCTTTGTTTTTTTAACAGGGAAAATAAAGCTGAATCATCTCGGTGGATGCCTCTCATTAGTCGGATGGGAATCTAGAACAACGGGACCGCCGCCCACTATTTTATTTGGAGGCTTGGTGCGGTGCCAGCTGCAGGGACAAGGAGGGACTTTGAAGCCAGCTCAGCTGGGTCGGGGTCCTTGGCTCTTGGCTCATAGCCTATGGCCCATGATTGCTTGGCTCGTGTGCACCTAACGTGCAACGTCTAAGCCATGACATACATGTAGCAAGCAAGAGCGGCATTCGTGTTTCCGAGAGTGAATAAAGCTGCCATTGACACATTCACGACACCTTCGTCCTCCGTCTTCTCTTTCTTTCCCACCGCATTCACGCTTTCCCCTCCTCCACTGGCGACACTGCCCCGCCATCACCACCACCATCATGGCTGCTAACCCCTCCTCCGCTATTCCTCAGGCCGGCGGCGGCGCCAGCGAACTCACCCGTACTCTCACCACAGTCAGCGCGGGCATGCAAGATCGCCTCGAGAAGCTCTACTACTCCCTCGCCGATCGAAGCGACCACACTTGGAGCAATACCCAGATCCGTTCCTTTGTCGAAAACACACAACGCGAGGATGCCTCCCCCGCTCTCGACGAGCTGCTGGCCCGCGACCACCTCGACCTCGATGGCTTCCTGACCTGGATGAAGTCCCGCAATGGCGCTGCGTCAGCACCTCCAAAGCCTCAGGATCTCTCCTATCCGATGGCGAGTTATTACATCAACTCCAGCCACAACACCTATTTGACGGGCAACCAGCTTTCAAGCGACAGCTCCACCAAACCCTACACGGACACTCTATTGCGCGGCTGCCGCTGCATCGAGATTGATGTTTGGGATGGTGACGAGTCTGATGCTGAGGGAACGAGCAGCAGTAGCAGCAGCAGCAGTGACGAGGAGGCTGGAAAGATCAAGAAGATCACTCGCAAGAAGAAGCGTAGCACATTTAGTGCGCTCAAGGAGAAGCTTGGCAGGACCACTATCAAGGACGATGCTGGGAACCCCGCTCCTGAAGGGGAACCTGAAGTCGCTGTGGTTGAACCTCGCGTGCTTCACGGCTACACACTTACTGACCCGGTCCCTTTCCGCGATGTATGTGTTGCAATTGGAAAGAGCGCCTTTGTCGCCAGTGAGCTTCCAGTTATTGTCTCTCTCGAGGTCCACTGTGGCACCGAGCAACAAATGGCGATGGTCCGAATCATGAAAGAGGTCTGGGGCAGCTTGCTCATTGATGAGCCCAAAGACGAGCCCACTGCTCTTCCCAGTCCTGCCGATCTCCGAAAAAAGCTAATCGTGAAGGTCAAATACGTCCCACCTGGATCAGAGGCGGCCCCAATTTCTGACGACGAGGAAGAGCAAGCCTTGATCAAGGCACACGCTGACTCCAAAGCGGCAAACACAAAGCCAGCCAAGGTCATCCAGGAGCTTAGTCGAATGGGCTTCTACTCGCGCGGTGTCTCATTTAAGAGCTTGACACAACCTGAGGCAGGAATGCCCACACACATTTTTTCGCTATCAGAGAAGAAAGTGGTGGATGTTCATGAGAAGCAAGCCTCGGAGCTGTTTAACCACAACCGCCACTTCTTTATGCGAACATATCCCTGGGGCCTGCGAATCGGCTCCTCCAACCTCGACCCTGCTCCATTCTGGCGCAAGGGAATCCAGATTGTTGCTCTGAACTGGCAGAATTGGGACGAGGGGATGATGCTGAACGAGGGCATGTTTGCCGGCACCCAAGGATATGTTCTCAAGCCTCCAGGTAAGGGCTATCGGTATGAATATAGATTCTGGAGTTTTACTAATTGGATCATAGGCTACCGCCCTGCCCGTGACGGGGATGACCAATCAACCAACGTTGTTGTTCGCAAGTCGCTCAAGCTCGCCGTCACACTTCTTGCCGCCCAGAACATTCCTCTACCCCACGGCGATAAATCTGCCAAGGGATTCGAGCCCTATATCAAGGTAGAGCTACATGTTGAAGGTCCAGAAGAGTTTGAGGGCGGAAAGATCCCCAACAATGGCCACGAACGCGAGGGCGAGTACAAGGTCCGCTCTCATACTCACAAGGGCTGTGACCCCGACCTTGGTAGCGAGTGTCTCAAGTTCCCCCCTATCCCGCACGTTATTGATGAACTGTCCTGGGTTCGCTTCACTGTCCGAGATGACGAGATTGGCCGTGACCACCTTGCCGCTTGGGCCTGTGTCCGGCTGGACCGTTTGAGCAACGGCTACCGTTTTGTTCACCTGCTTGATAGCCGGGGTCGTTTGACGAATGGTGCTGTGCTCATCAAGGTCGAAAAGACCCTGTCTTGAAGCGTCCGTCTAGAGAAGCTCTGGATCAGAATTATGACATGTGATGATGGTGTGCGTTTATTTATGAGACAGGTTTAAGGACAACGAGATGGACGGAGAGATTGACAATGATTTCATCATGGGGATACAGCACAACAGCATTCAAGAAAGCGGCCATGTCGCATCGCATATCGAATTGAAAGCGAAGGGAGCGGGCGCATAGCAGACAAAAGATTGCCACATTTTCAATATTCATTATGATCATCAGCTCACCGAATTGAATGGATGATATCACTGACTCTAAAAAGTGAAGATTGTAGCCATGGGATAATTGTCACCCAATGACTTGATGCAAGTAAAAATAAAAATAAAAAGACCTTTGTCTAAAATATGTATGTGAAGTATATACTGGCAATCTTTTTCATTTCCCTTGTTGACCGAACCTCATAACTCCTCATGATTCACTAAATCGTGATTGATGTAACCTCGCACAACGACACCTGTTTACACCTCTGCCGTCTTTTTCTATTTCACCGTTGAAGGCCGTATCGTATCCCCCTTACATGACTCGATACTTGGCCCCAAACTGTCCAGTATTGTAGGAATGCTGAGGATCCTCGTAGCCGCCGTTGTCTCTCTCGGTCCCGTCGCTGTCGTGATCGCCTTCGCCGCCGCTCTTGCTCGCGTTCTCATGCTCGAACCTATCCGCGTACTGATAGGGGCCGTTGCTGTTCTCCTCAAAATGAAGCTCAGTGTCGAACATGGTGCTCAGGGGCCTCTCGTGGCGCTGGTCCTTGAAACCGTAGTAGTTGCTCGAGCGGTCGGCGTCTGCGTCCTCGTCGTCGCTGGAGGACACATGGCTCGTGTAGTCGTCGTCATCCCAGTGACCACCATAGTCGGCGGGGGAGTAGTCCACAAGCGCATGCCCGTGATTTGCCTTGTCGTCGACCAAATCCCTTTGGTCCCGTCCATCATCGCTTTCCCAGTCAGAGTCGGCATCTGCTGATCGCAATTCGGAACCCAAGAGGCCGTTGGAACGAACTCTCTTGGTTTGGAAAATCAAAGACTCCTCCTGCGTGGTAGTTTCGTTGCCGGTGGTTGAGCTGAGAAACTCGGAGTGCAGCAAGTAGCCACCTCCGAGACCGGCTGCTGTGCCAGCACCAGCAGCAACAGCAGCTTTCTTCATCCCTGAACTTGGGTCCGAGGTTGTAATGGAGAGTTTGCGGGCATGAGTGCTGGAAGTTGCGCCTGGCTGGAGGGCCATCGGAACCGAAGGTGCCTCTCTTGTCGGATGACTTGGAAGCGAGCTTGTAGTCTTGGTGATGTTTTGACTAGAGGGCGGCTCGGTGAACTTTGAAAACCAATCTCCACTGATGGTGGTGACTTGGGAATCCTGAGTAGCGTGACTGCTGGCTTCAGCAGATTGCTTTTGTCCCAAGTTCAGAGGAGGGATGACGGGGGGCATATCCAGGTACAGTGTCGAAGCAGGCCGCAAAGTGTTGGAGAATGGCTTGATCTCCGGTGGCGATGCGCCCGGGTAAGGCTTTATTTGGGGCGTAGAGCCTGGGGATGAGCCCCTGGAGGACGACCCCGAGCTGAAAATGGCTGATCCTGGCCGGAGAGCCGAGGGGAAAATCGCGTCGGTTGCGTGGGCGTCGGCCTTGTCCTTCAGGGATATTGCGTCGTGGTCAACATCTCGAAGCCCGCTGTTTGTCCTCTTCTCATAAGGCTTGGACAAGGGGGACGTTTTGTATGAAGCGGACATGACTCCCGGTGCCGTATATGGCTTGAATTGGAGATTGCTACCCGGCTTTTGCAATGGGTGTGGTTCTGGGGTGGACCTCCTGGAGGAGGATCCTGAACCGGGCAACGAGTGCGTGCCCGCAGAAGAAGATGCCGGGTTCATGAGGATGGAATCGAATTCAGTCGAAGTGCCGGTAGAGGCTGGACGTGTGTCGGACCAACTGCGAACGCGCTGTGCCCATCCCATCTGCTTGCCAACCGAAAGAGGAATGTTTGATGGTGCCAAGGAGGTTTGCTCGGAGGCTGGGCGTCGTGTTTCTTGAAGACTGAGTCTCTTTGAACCGAGTACACCTCCCGGCATCAGAAATGATGGCAGAGAGTCTGAACTCCCCGAGCCTCCCGCCTGGGTCCGTCCTGGTTTCAGGCTATGGGGTACCGGGCTGTCCTTGGCAGTTGTTTTCTGGCTGATCCCGCCGAACATGAGTTCATCTCCCACTGGCTTGGATTGAGAGTTGAAGAATGGAATGTCCTTGGAGGCCTGTGCCTGAACCTCTTGAACTTGTGGTGGTTTAGCCGGCGCCGGGCTGCCAGTAGAAGAGAGGAACAGCTCGTGGCTTCGTTTCCAGTCTGGGTCCCATGAAACAACTGTCTCGCCATATTGCCTGAACAGCAGAGCGCAAATGGCTTCCTGGTCCTCAGACAGTGTTTTGCCAGCTTCAAAGGTTTGCATGACGTAAAAGATGACGCTGTTTCCTTGCTTGTCACGAGATGTGATGCTGCCCTTGTAATCCAGAAGCAGCTTGACAAGCTTGTAGTCGATCTGAGAGATGGCGGCCATCAGCATCGTCCGACCATTCTTGTCTTTGGAATTGGCATCGAAGCCAGCGTCGAGGAGGAGCTTTGACATAGCAAACCTGCCCTTCTCAATGGAGATGAGCAGCAAGTTGCGTCCCTTCTCGCCCATAACGGAAGCATCTGCCCCGTGCTGGAGTAGGTATTTTGTCGTTGCTTCGTTTGCCTTCGACACGCTAAGTAAGAGGGCGGATCTGTCCAAGTTGTCCTTGATATTAACTTCACAACCTCTCTCCACAAGCAGCCGAACGACAGGGTCGTGTCCCTTGGAGACCGCGGTGTGCAGGGCTGTGAAGCCCCCTTGGTCTTGCTGGTCGATGAAGGCACCGGCGTCAAGCAGCACACGAACAACTGGCACACCTCCCACAGCGGCTGCGCGAAGCAGCACAGGAGTGCTACTGCCATCATATGAATTGACTTTGGCATGATTCTGAAGGAGAAGCCTGATACTTGCCACATGTTCGCGAAGAACGGCAGAGAAGAGCGGAGTTTGGCCTGTAGGGTTGATCGAACAAACAAGGTCAGACGATTGAGCCATCAGTATTTTCTCAATGGCCGCCTGCCCTTGCAGCGCCGCCATATGCAGCAGAGATTGGCCGCTGAACACGATGGAAGCATCTGCGCCCTTCTTCAGCAGTGTCTTCACACATGCCATGTTCCCGCAACAGACAGCAGCATACAAGGGCGTTCTTCTGAGCGAGTCACGAAAGTCGACCTCATCGGCCCTTGACTTCTGAAGAGCCACCTGCAGCAAGTCATCCAGACCGTATATGGCAAGCAGATGAAGCCAGCTGATTCCGTCCAGCTTTCCGTAAGGGCATGTTGACAGCCCAGATTTTGAGTTTCGTGGATATTGAACCATGAGCCTGATGAAATCCGCCAGGGCAGTTTGACTTGGCCAGTTTAGCAGCTCAAGAAGTTCTGCTGCCTCCTCCTCTGTTGTGTAGCTGAGAGCAGCATGCTTTGTCCAGGCGAGCCCAGCATATGACAACAATTGGAACTCGGTTCTTTTTTCGACTGCTGCCTCCCAGTCTGCCTCCTGCGTGACGAGAGTGATGTATTTGATGCAAAACTGCACGAGAGAGTAGTGGATTTGTGCCAATGTCTCTTCTGGCGCCGACTCGCAGGTGGATCCTGGTGCTAGCAATTCCAGGCCTTCGGATATGATGAACTCCCTGACTAGTTCGTGAATAGGCTGGACCAGCTTCTTTCCTTGATATTGGACAACCTCTAACAAGCCTTCAGACTGGGCAGACACCCAAGTCTCGAAATCGTCATCGCTGCTTTTGAGAGCAAAGTGGTTGGTTTGAAACGGCCACTCGATGCTGGGAAACGAGGCTGTTGCACTGGCACAGACGACTATTCGTAGCTCCGATAGGGTAAGTGGGCGAATGGAAAAACAAGCCCAGGTCATTAAGAGAAGAAGTGTCTGGTGGTCCTTTCTGCGGGCCATTTCCTGGAACCGACTTCTCAGCAGGGGAAGAGCATCGCCTTCCAGGCGGTTTTGTGATTGGCGCCTAAACCATGTGCTCGGGTCTCTCGAGACTTGGAGGCTTTGAATAAGTAATCGAGATGTCAAAAAAGATCCTGCAGATTGATGGACGATAAGCTCTTGCACTTTCCCTTCGGTATTGGGAAGGTTCTGTCGAACAAAGGTCTCGATATCGGCTCGGTTCTGCTCGTCAAGCTGGATCAACCTGGAAGTGATGGGCTCTTGTGGGCCGAGTGGTCCGCTTGAGAAGACAATCTTGAAGCTATGCGTGCTCTTGATGCTGGTAACTGTGGCAGACGCCCTTTCAACGAGCTTTTGGAAATCCTGTATCAACCTCTTTGCTGTTTCCTCCCCGCAGAGGTCGATGCCATCAACAACGATGCGCACCGAGTTTGCTTTTAGGATAACGGGAAAAGATGCGACGATTTCATCCAGAAGTTCTTGCGCATCCCAGAGAACATGCATGCTCGCTGGAAGTAAGCTCTGGACTCGTTCCAGTCTCCGCGCCAGCTGATCGAATGCTGCAGGAAATTGGCGAATGAGTTGGCATAGGATGTCCCTGACGAGTCCGAGGCGCGAGCGGTGAACCTCGTCACCCGCGGAATTGAAAAAGAAGGATACATGGACATCGCTGCCATTGTTTTGGGCTGATGACGTGGGTTCGGTGGCTTGAGAAGCTAGGTGCTTCATGAGAGTCGACTTTCCTGACCCCGCGTTTCCTCGGATCCAGAGCAACCCATGCCTTTCTCTCTGCCAGGTTTGGAACACTGGGTGTCGGGAAATCCAAAATAGCGTGTTCTTGTCCGCTTTCTTGGTATGGCTTGGAGGTATCGTATCGGTGGGAAGAGAAAGGCTTCCGAGAAGAGCTTCCGGGATGGCTGTAACAGTCAGCGATGACTCCCGGGGCACACTTTTGCGAGCAATCTACTTACCATGGGATTTTTCTTCGTTCAAGCTGGATTTAGTATTCGTATTTGATACCTGGGGAGCTTGTGAATTTTGCACAGAAGGCTGCCAGGCTGGCGAAAGCAGCCGGTATGGTTTGATGGTCGAGGACATGGTGGTTTTGCGACAACCCGGTGCTTGCCCCCAAGACTGATGTGCCGGCAAGAATACGAATACCACGCAGAATATACAGCAAGGAACTCCGATCGGGTCTAGGAAGAAATATCAGAAAACAGCATTCTTTAGCGAACAGTGTTCACGGTTGACAGAAGTCGGATGAAGTGACGTCGGACGTCGGGTTCGCCGGGCAGGTCTAAGCAGATACGAAATAAGAGGGGATTGATCTTCATTAATAAAAAAAGCATGCGCATGGTTCTTTATTATTAACACGAACCTATCTGACAGAGCACAAAAAAAAAACCAACCAAGACCTAGTAAGCAGTAGTCCAGCCGCCGAGGCTGAGCCCGGAAAACCCTTGTCATCATTCGCGCAGGCCGTGAATGTGGTGCCGCGCGCACGATGGCGACAGCGGACAGCAACCAGCAAACGGCCCAATAAGGCTGAAACGGCATCGTAATAAAATTCCGTCCCGCGTGAACAAGAAGCATTCTCGTTGAGGGATTTCGGATTCGTGGACTTGCCGTACAGTCATCCACCATCGCGAAGAAGCTGAGGCCACCCAATGAGCGCTGCGAAGGCCATGATCAATGCCCGTTGACGTTTGCCAGTCTCACGCGGGCGGAGTGCACGTTGCGTTAGCTGCTGGACAGGTCGCTGACAGGGATGCCCCAATCCCTCCAAGGCGCAGTCTAGCGTCGGCAGATGCTGGCTTGGCCTCCTAGTCGAGCACTACTACTCCAGCCCATGGGCGAAGCGTGCTCGAGCAGCCAATAGGCTATATATAGCTCTCTGCAGGCTAGAGGATCCCCCCAAAAAATCACTGATGCTTTCTGCAAAAGAAATGCTTCAACGTGTATTGCGTTTGCATAGACTAGCGCACCGTTGGGATTGAATGGGAGACCGACATGCTCCCAGGAATGAATTATCATGCCCTGGCACACCTTTACTTCACTTAGCTAGCGTCGCGGCCATGAGCGAGCGAGTGAGATTGGTGGCCGCTTACGGGGACCATCAACGGGTCTTGGCCGTGGTGCCCGAATCCCCCCCATCAGCCCAATGTAGAAAGTTGCATCGCCTTTTTCGCCAAGCGCAACTAATGATCCCCATGATTCCTAATCAACCCATATGGACATTGACGACTCGCCAAAGCGGTCTGTTGATTCCCCCAGAAATTGGTCGTGGAGACTAGCCTCCATCACAGCCACCCGGGATCATCGCTCCCGTTTCCTAGCACAACCCAGACTACTTACTCTCTGTAAGCAATCTGTGACTAGCATAGAAAAGACCAGCACTCCAGGTTTCCCCTCAGGTAGTCGCGTTTCTGGCGAGGATCCGAACCGGGGCCAGCCGAGTCATATGCTGTGACCGACAGCAGCGTGAACATGTCGTCACATATACTAATGCGTGAAGGATTCACCACTGTAGTAGCGATGTCGATGCCGAGCCGACACTCGCCGAGAGCTCGCTGCGCACCGTTTGCATAGTCAAATATGAGGCCGCTGCAGTGATCGTACTCCCTATTTTCAAATATTTGGATTCGGGCCACATTATCTCGCGGTGCCGTTGCAAAATTGGCATAGTAGTACAAGGGCGGGTGGCTGATGGGCGAGAAGGGAGGATGCGAAGTTGGTGCTGACACCTTAAATTGGACACGGCTCGTCTTGCCGGCAGGATCGCAGGCGGCGCGCAGACCTCGGTTTTCTGTGTTCTTGTAGTTGATCAAGGTAATATTGGGACCTGTCGCTAGAACAGACTTGTGCACTCGGTGGGCGTCCACGTTCCATAGCCCGAAACTGACGTCACCAGCAAGCTTCATGCGAAACTACGGACTGCAACTCAGGGGGCAGCTATACGAAGAAAAAGGCGGGGTGCCTACAAAATAACGATAGCCCTTGGGGTACGTGGTGTGCCCTGGCGTCATTCAGGCTCCCACATCCTGGATTTCTTCTCCTGGTGGCAGAGGAAGGTAGATGCAGCTACAACCCCCATGATTTGCTCATAATGGAGGTTTATTTTGGGTGTATAGGCGGTGTGAGCCTATATGGCCAGTACACCAACGAAGAAGTACATAGTTATCCCAGTGCATTGATTTGGGTCTACAGTAGTGATTCGATTAAGAAGACACCTGCTGGGCTTCGAGAACCCTTTGCACTCTTCAAGCATTGGAAGAGAGGGTTTGTTCCATACCCGGAGACACGGATGGCCATACTATGTACAGTCAGCATCGAGGGTAGGATGAAGTTTCCGGGGCTCAGTAAAACCTTAAAGTCAACTGTCATCTTTCTGAAACGCCTTGGAACATCAATGACAAAAGTTCGATCCGAGAAAAATAAAACTTGGTATTGTAGCCTTGAGGTAAGCCTTTTAATTCTTCTGAGGCCCTGGGAATCAATGGTAAGACGGATTGCACTTTTCGAGTAGCTTTGAGAGAACTGGCTCCTTGCCTCGATCCCATTCCCGAATGTTACACATAAGAACGGAGTCTGAGTGGTCCAGGCCGCCATTGTCACGGACCTGCTCAATCCGTTCTATAAGAGCAGCATAACGCTAGACAACATGCGCTCGCGAATACATGTATATCTAGTTTGCAATCTCCGCGGGTAGATATACAAGTTGGGGTATGCCGGCCTTGAAAATAATCGAGATGCCCTGGGAGATGCTCGTCGAGGCATCGAGTTGAGGGGAAGGCATGTTTGGCCAAGGCTGTGTCAGTTCTGCCACCCAATAAGTGATTGTTTCCACATGATCAACCATGCAATTTGAAAGGAACAGGCTGAAACAGTCTTCGTGGACTGTGACCTGGACATTGACGAGACCGAGCGAGTTGAATTGCGACGCTAGACAAAAGTAAGATGGGGAGAACTCAGCGCTCTTTTCTACAGTTTCATGGAAAGATACAGGGCCTGCGGCTTCAAGATGTGATGTTTTGGGATATCTGATGACTGCCCAATATTAGCTCGAGCTACGAAGACGGATGCTTATGAGGGTGGAATACTTGGTATGCACTGATCGTGCATGGAAAACCCTAAGCCACATAGGCTGCACTGGGATCGCACATAGATTTTAGTCCGTCCGGGATGTCTACTAGACGGTGGTGTTGGCGGGTCACCAATATCTGATACAATGTCGGATGCAAATAACATCTTGATACGGACTTGGGTACCCTGGTGGAAGAAAAGAGTCGGATTAATCGTGAGCGACTGGGCGCTTGGATTGCTAGGTAAATAGGCTCGGCTGTTCGTAAGAGTATCTAATGGAAACGATTATCCTGTTTCTGCTCGATGTCGGTATTCGCTGGCATTACCGGCGAGGTCTTTGGTGTTTACCCATCACAATATCGATGTGACGGTATGCTATGTGGGAAGTTGGAGCCGGGCCAAGTTCTAAAGCACAGCGCCCGATGGATGCGGGCCACCGAAATACTCGAAACGAATACAAGCCATCGGGTTAGGTACCTGGCTGAAGAAGACTCAGGGCAGCACGTAGCACATGAGTTGTATGTGGTGGAAGACGATCGAGATACGATGACTTAAAATACGTAACGCATTTCGGGTTTATTGAATTACTGACTGATTGTGCCATTTCGCTTAGTTATTTATCATTGTTATTGTCATTTCTTTCTTTCTTTCTTTTTCTGTATCTCCCATGTGGCTTCTATTGGCGTAATGGGCTCTGTCCGGCATGCTGTGTTACCACATCGTAAACAGGCTGCCTGGCTGACTGCAACCCCGCGCACTATGAGTGCTACGGAGGCTGCAGATGAGGAACAGCCTGACTGGCCAGGCGCGCCGCGGTGAGACATGCCCGAAAGGGCCTGCAGTTTGGTCGAGGTGGTGTTTGCTGCCCAGCAGGAAGACCAAGATCGGCCATCTCGAATAGCAAATCTCTCGACTAATCTGCGATTGAGTGAAACACATTGTATTATCGTCAAATCGTCTCTTTGCCTAGTGAATACTCCTGTTTCCAAGTGCGCAAAACCTGCTGCCCATATCCTCATTCCGGCCCCAGAGTCCCAACCATAGCCAGCTCCAGTAATTAATATACACCCAATAATCAAATGCTTCAGAAGCCTACTCCTCTAGGTCCTCATCTCGATTGCCGTCACCATTGTTGTTGGAGCCCATAATGGAGTTGACAAACTCTTCGTACTTGAACACTTCGCCTCGTTTAGCTCCAAGGTGGGCGTTCATATTTCGATTGAAAGCTCTTCGCCCAGTGAAACCGTTCATTATCTTGTCCACCTCCGCCGGTGTCAGCGCTCGCTCACCGGGCTCTGGCGCAGTCTCGAGTAAAGCATGTCGCAACTCGGCTAGGTCCACTTGGCCGCTGTCATCATTGTCAAAGGCGGAAAACGCAGACAAGAGTTCGGCGCTGGGCGAAAGTGCTGCTAATCCATCGGCGAGCGAATTGAGAAAGGCCGCCAGGGCAATGGTCTGGGGAGCGGATGGAGGGAAAAACTTTGATACATCTGAAGCGCCAGATGGTAGACCTAATTGGAGAAGTTAGTATGGCAAGACTCGCCTCTGTAAGGTAACTCTTACCGAGCTGGCTCAGCATGTCGGCAACATCCTCACGGTTAACCACACCGTCGCAGTCCCGATCGAGAATCTGAAAACCATCACGCAATGTTCTAACTTGCGCAGGTTGAAGTTGCGAGAGGGCACTGCCATGACCTAGTGATGACTTGGACCCAGGTGTCCGGGTTGGCGTAGTTGGCAACAGCCTGGGAGAGGAAGCCATTTCGTCTTGGGGCTGGGGTGTTTTGGGCTGAGGTGTTTTGGGCTTTGGCGTCCAGCTGGGCTGTGAGCTGGGCTGTGAGCTTGTTTGTGAGGTTGGTGTCGTCGGCCTGGCAAATCTGGAAGAGGCGCTGCCAAAAGGTCCAGCCTTGGTTGGCGATCCGTTAGGGGTGGTATTGTTTCGAAGCGGTGACGGCGAAGCTGGAGATTCTGCTCGTCGAAATGGTGAACTGCGAGTGGGAGACGAACCGTAGCCCAGGGGAGACGGCTTATACGGAGTCGGAACAGACTGGAAACAACGGCGTTAGATTAACACACTGGCTTGCCAAGGTTCGAAGGTTGTTTAAAGGGTCGGTACCATTGTCTTGAACGTGGGTCCCCTTGCCGAGGATGCAGCAGCAAGGAAGTAAACAATGACGATGAAGGCGGAGGCAAGAGAAAAGACGGTCTGGGGAGTCCACGCAGGCTGTGTCTTGCACGGGGCGCGTCGAGGCAAGTGGGAGCACGACGTAAAGTGGTGATGGGTTGCGTCACATTGGGGAGTTTGCAAGCGAGCGCTGGTCTCAATTGCCAAAGTAAACAACCCTGGTGCGGAGGTGGTAGCTGGGGGGATGGGGCTGATTGCCCCACCAGCGTCAAGGGCAGGCCTGCGGGAGGGAGCGGTGCTTGGCACAAGACCTATCAGAATAAAAACTAGGGTAAAGGGAATAATGTGATTCGTAGGAAATGATATCAGGCTGGGGGGAGTAAATTGATATTTGGGAGCTATTTGGTCTGATCTTTATCCAGTCCTCAGCATCTGTTCACACATGTACCCTTCCAACATCGCGTGGCAGCACAGGGTCCATCAGCCACAGACCCTTCGCCAAAACGAAGAGAGCATGAGCCACAAGCGCCACAATCGGCGGGGGAGGAACACACAGGGCGCCAGGCCAAGCCCGATCTAGCGTGGCGCTCGCATGGCGCTAGGGGCTTGCCGGCAGGAGGACCCCTCTAGCCCTCCCTTCTGGGCTTCCACTATCATGGCCTTGAGCAGACCGAGCCACTTAGACGCCAAGTCTGGCAACCAAGTGCAGTAGAGCACAGCGCGACGCTGCCGCCCAGCGATGCAAGTCTCGTGGCGGCTGCCGCCTCTGTCAAAGCTCCATCCCGGCGAATCTCCAGTGGCCCTCGGTAGCCACCCAGAGTCTCCTATGAGTGGCCCGCGCAGCGGCTATCCCACAGCCCCTGGCCAACTGTAACGCCCAACTTCAGTGGAGGGTGACAGGGGAGGGGCTCCAGCACAGAGCACCGACCGACACCGAACCATTTTCAGGGGCTTGGGCTGGCGAGGAGGGGGAAAGCACCGCACCGCAGAGGGATGCTGCTGGGCGGCTACTACTCACCACGATAATTCGTCCACACCTCAATTCGTGTTTTGTATTTGCCCAATTGCTACCGGGAAGCGTCCAGAAAGGGCGGGTGGACTATCTCGGGGTGTGTCATGTCGCGGTTTCAGCTGTTTCTCCTGTGAATCGTCGTCACCGCCGAAACCACCCCTGCGAACCTGAGTGACCGCTGTTTTGCGACCGGTTCCGGTTGCATATCTCGTCCGTTGCAGCATACGATTTGGCTGTGAATCGCATCAACTTTTACACCGCAACGCAACGGCACCCGATCCGGAGCCTGCGAGGCTGCCGATAGTGCGCGGGGCTTTGCTTCTGTTCGCCAGCCCGAGCCTGCGCCTGTCCCGGCTTGGCCATTGGCTGCCGCCATGGCTTCGTTCCAGTCACTCCCACACATCCCATCGCGGACCTCGAGCTACAACACCAATCCCTCCTCTGCGACAACCACCACCAATCCGAACCCGACCTCAATCCCCAATTCTAATTCCAACCCTAACAACAACACCAACCCAATCGCCAACGGCATCAGTGGCAACGGTCCTACTTCCAATGGTTCTGTTCCGAAGCGCCGCACTTCCTTAGCTTCCTTTCCCTCGTCGCGATCGACTTCCCAGATGTCCCAGGCGTCCCCTCCGTCCTCGAGGTCGCCGTTGCCCCTCGGACTCAACCCCGACCGCATCTCCGACCACAGCTCCAAATCCAAGACGCCTTCGACCGGCCTGTCGTCGCACCACTCGTCTCTGTCTGCGCCCCGCCGTGTAAACGCCGATGCTCCTCGTCCGCAGAAAAAGATTCGCTCGCAGTTCCCGCGAGGCTCAACCGAGAACCATGTCGAGTACATCCTTGTCGCATCATTCGATATTGACCGGGGCCCGGTTATGGAGCATCAATATCCTGTCGCCATCACGGGAGACGAAAACATGCTGGCCGAGCTGATGCTGCCCGACCAAGCTCATGCGCGCAACCAGGATTGGACTATTTTCTTCCTGCACAAGGACACCAGCCAAGAAGAAGAGGACGAGGAGCGCAAGACCAAGGAGGATCGAAGGCGTCGTCGCAGGAGACGGCGAGAAAAAGCTGCGGGCATAATCAACGAGGACGAGGAGGAAAACGAGGACGATGTCGTCGATGACGAGGAGTGGGATGATGAGGATGATGATGAGTCTACCGACAGCGAGCCTGAGGGTGGCGAGGGACCCCCATTGATCTATGTGCTGAATCTTGTCAACACCAAACACGACAAGACGGTGAAGCGAGGTGCTATTGTCAAGGCCATGGCTATTTGCACCCGTCATCCCTTTTTGCACATCTACAAGGTAAGCAAGCAACCTCGCCTATGACCTTCCTACTGAACATGCATTCTAACATTTGTTTCTTTACTAGCCCCTACTTTTGCTGGCATTGGAGGAATATTTTAAATCCCCAGTTCCCGACACGCTTGCCATGCTCTACGACGCTGTTAACGCTATGGATCTCTCCCTCATGCCGAGACTCACGATTTTAGAGAGACACTTGCTGCAATCCAGTGACAACAAGGATTTATTTGTGGAAAAGTTTGAGCAGATGATCCAACAGCGAATCGCCGAGGACCAAGTTGAAGAGGTCAGCGACCAAGTGCAAGATGTGAGCCGCAGCCCTCCGAAGGTGGCAGGCATTTCGCGAGCCGGTACGAAGGCCCACGTCGAGGGCGGCTCATCCGCATCCGTCCACTCTGTTCCTCGCGATACACATGAATTCGAGAGCAAGGTCATGTACAGGGGCATCCCGGTTCCTATCAAGGTTCCTGTTGCTGTTATGCCTGAGACAGTTGGCGACTTCTCCCTCATCAAGCTCATTCAGAACTTTTCTGACACTCACACCAAATCGCCCCAACCATTTCTGCTTCACCCGCACCTAACAACAAATGGCGTCAACACTCACCCAATCATCGTTCTTGCTAATGCTCTGCTGACGCAAAAAAGAATCATATTTTTGGGTTACAACATGCCTTCGGGCGAGGTCGCAGAGGCTGTTCTTGCTGCCTGTGCGCTAGCTTCGGGAGGAATCTTGCGCGGTTTCACCAGGCACGCGTTCCCATACACCGATCTTACAAAGGTCGATGATTTGCTCAATGTTCCCGGATTCATTGCTGGTGTGACAAACCCCACGTTTGAGCACCACCCTGAGTGGTGGGACATTCTTTGTGATCTTCCCAGTGGTCGAATCAAGATCAGTGGCAAAATTGACCAGGCCGCTGTCACTGAAGGTTTGGTCTATTTCCAGCAGCTGAACTCGGCCTACGCCAACATTGCGACTGGCACGACAAACAACAGCCAGGACTTGACGGGCGATAACGCCTTTATGGCTGATGTTTTACGAAGCATTGCTGCCAGACACGGAGAACGAGTGATCCGGGCCAAGTGGCGTGACTGGGTCAGCAAGTTTACCCGCATCGCGGCACAATTCGAAGAAAACGTGTATGGCGCGAGCGCTTTGTACATTGGCGGCGAGGACCAAGATTTGATGCCGGCTGGAGTCAGCGGGCACGGATACGTTTGGGCAGACGACACGGCCAAGAATAAGGAGCTAGCCGGTAATGTGACCCGAATCGAGGGATGGCGCAACACGCGCAGTTACTACAGCTTTATTCAAGTAAGTGAAACCCGGACTTGATATTATTTTGCGGACGGCTGCTGACCACCGACAGGATCTTGCACAAGTTTATACAGTCCGGCCTTTGAAAGGCTTAGATCTAGAGCACTTGCACGACCGCCTGCGGATGCAGCGTCTGTCGCCCTCGCAGAGCAAGGACATTTACGAAACATTTTCCAGACACATTAATACGTATGATGAAATATGCCTTCTCCTCAGCGTGGCGCCCGAATCCCACGCAGGGCTCTTCTACATTGCCCTGGGGCTGTTCCACAAGGACCGCGACGTGCGCAACTACACGGCCGACCTGCTGGACCGCATCGCCCAGCACGAGGCGGGCCAGCACTGGTGGAAGAGCCTGAGCCGGTTTGAGAAGCTGGCTTACAACCGGATCCGCCGCGAGGCCGAGAACGAGCGGCTCAAGCTGGAGAACAGCAACAACAACGACGTCACGAGTCCTGGTACCGATCACAGAATCACCGACCACAGGATCACCGATCACAGAATGAGCTAAAGAAGAAGAAGAAGAAGGAAACAAGCATTGGATTGATTGATTGATCGGACCGGGTTGCAAGAGAAGGACAGAAACGAGTTATTGACGGGCGGCATTAATTCTATTTTTTTTTTGTTTTGTTTTTGGAGGAATCATCAGTCACATATCTTTCCATCTCCGATCTACGGGTGTACATGTTCACGACTTATTATTCCCAACCATCAGTTTACCTGGGCGGCGTTGTCAGATTCATGGGGAAGACACACAGTGTGGGAGGGAGGGAAGAGGGATGGGAGCATGACTTGGGTTCTGCGGGTGCGATGAGCATATGTCATTTGTTCGAGCGAAATGGGACGGATTCCTCGAGACCATTTTGTTTTTATTCTTATTTGGCATTTTTTCCTCATTTTACTTATTCTGGATCCATTGGTGCGAGATAGAAGGGGATTTGCCGGTGCATCTTCCTCCTAAGAGACGATTTCTTTGTACTCATAGATTCAACGACCCTTTGAAACCTGATTGCGGCTCTCTTTTTATATTTTATTTTGAGAGTCAACCATTTTGCCTTAAAATTGCATGCGCCTCATATACCGACTCTTTTTGTGAACGGTGGTATAAATCCGCACGTAGAACCAGCCAGCGGACATCATCATTTGACTCATTACAGTCGTGGACCGGCGGTTAGTCAAAGGCCAAGAGCCTTGGCGGCGTGCTTGACGTGGTCAGCACCAAAGGTGGAGATGAAGAAGTAGGAGTGGTCGTAGCCCTGCAAAGCAACCACGTTAGCAAATGGGGTTTTCATAAATGAGATCAGCGGTAGACTTACATCGCGGTAGTTGACCTGGACGTCAGTGACGCCGGCCTCCTTGGCAGCCTTCTCAAAGTTCTCAGGGAGCAGCTGGCCAGCCTTGTAGAAGTTGTCACCAGTTCCCTAAAGCATCGCGAATTAGTCACCTGTCCACTTTTATCTCTTCTTTTTCTGGAGTTGTCTAGTATTAACTCACCACATCAATGAGGGCGTTGAGAGGGCCCTTCCAGCCCTTTAGCAGCTCAGTGGCATCGTGCTTCTTCCACTCCTCCTTGTTGTCGCCCAGGTAGCCGGTGAAGGCCTTCTCGCCCCAGGGGCAGTTGACAGGGTTGGAGATGGGGGCGAAGGCGCTGACGCTCTTGTACAGGCCGGGGTTCTTGAGGTAGAGGGTCAGGGCGCCGTGGCCGCCCATGGAGTGGCCGGAGATGGAGACGCGCTCGCGGTCGACCTCCTTGAAGTTGCCGAAGACAGCGTCGGGGAGCTCCTTTGTCAGGTACGTCTCCATCTTGTAGTTCTTGCTCCAGGGGTCACGGGTGGCATCGATGTAGAAGCTGGCGGCGCTGCCAAAGTCCCACGAGTCGTGCTCGCCGGGCAGGTCGAGGCCGCGGGGGGAGGTGTCTGGGTAGAGGAGGGCGAGGCCGAGAGGCGAGGCGTGGGCCTGGAGGAAGCCCTTCTCGGTGACGTTGTCGGGCGAGCAGGTGAGGCCCGAGAGGTAGATGAGGAGGGGAGCGGGCTTGGAAGCCGAGGCCGTGGGGGGAAGGTAGAGGGTGAAGTTCATGGGGGTGCCGGTGATGGCCGACTGGTGGGTGAGCTTGAGGAAGCGACCCCCGAAGCTGTTGATGGTGGAATTGGTGGTGAGTGCGGCAGCCATTTTGTCGGTATTGAATTGGTGGTGATGTAAAGAAGAAGAGCGGGGGGCAGAACAGGAAAAGTTGTTGTATATAAGTGGAGGGGATATGCCAAGATATCTTCCTCGGGTTTGTATTATTGAATAAAGTGACACTAGCCAGTAAAGGAAAGACGGCTACCTTGATGGGTTCAAACAAGTGTCTCAGGAGCAAGATTCAAAGAAGCCGTCGTCTCTTCTGGGACGCCTTTGATATAGATACTCGACCCCCGAGCTCCGGGTCAAGGTGGGGGATGAGGAGGCTCGCACATCACCAAGGAGGGGAAGCTCGACCGGGGTTCCCCACATCGCCGCAACGCCGAATTATCTCCCCCCAACCCAATCTCACAATCTTCGGGACGTCTCCGAATCCTATATCGGCATTGTGCCTGCAAGTCCCGAACGGTCGGAATATCCAATAAATTATTTGCCGAGAGGTAATCTGTGTATATATGTACTTGGAGCCAAGAATCATCCGGCATGTCATAAGGAGTGTTTTCTTTTCACCGTGCATTGCCACCGTCCTGCCTTGTATTTCCTGTCCCACCCAATTCACCCTGTTCCGATGAAGGCGAAATCCATTAAACCGTTCCCTTCCTAAACCGGGAAAAATAGCCGTTTGTCAACTCCGCATCATCATTAAATCAATCACATCATATTAGGCTTTGCATAGACGCCATTCTTCTCCGTTGTTGTAAGTCGTTTTGTGTCAGACTCGTGGGTTTTCTTTTTGTTTCTTTTTTTTCAGGTTGTTTACTTCATGTGGCCTTGGTCGTCGAGTTGGGCTTCAGGGAGCAGTCAAAGCTCTTGAAGAGAGTGTTCCACTCGATAGCGCCGAGGTCGTACTTGTGCTCGTAGTTGAAGTCGACAGCTCCAAAGGTGCATCCGGTAGGGCTGCGGCAAATGGAACCGCAGTCGCCGATTCGGGGATAGCACGAAAAGTCTTCACCGTCGGGCGCAAAGGTGTTGATGTTTGCGTAGTAAGGCTTCTCAAGCTGATGGCACTTGTTCAGCTCGTAGACCTCGTAGTGGCATGTGCCCGTGGCATTGACGCCGGTGCACATGAGGATCTAGAAAAATCGGGTTAGAAATTCGTCTTGCCAAAAGTCCAGGAAACTGTGGGTTGACTCACTCCTCCAACTTGTCGTCTGTGGATGGGAGAGGCAGACACGGCCATGGTGGAGGCGACAGCGGCGACGGCGACGGAGAACTTCATTGTGAATGTGGATGTGGTAGAAATCTGGGGTGGATAGCTTTGGGTGGTAGGGAAAGGTCTTATAAGTGACTCAAATAATTGACTAGGGCTGGCGAGCTATCTTGGGCACTTGGAGCTGAGTTCGGGCGCTTTTTAGAAGTTGTAGCTGGTGTGAGGTCATAGGTCCAACCACCAAGCTGCACACCACCAACCTCTTATATAATTAACCTGTAACAGCCCATAGAGCCACAATCGACAAAATGCCTCGATAAACACAGCTCCTTCTCAACGAAGGATCTCCAGTCGACGTCATGCCGACCGTCGGTGCAAATCCGTGCATCATCCGATGCTCCAGGCAATCACTTAACCACGCGCCGGAGGACGATCCAGACACCCCCGCACCAACTGGGGCCGTCTAGTATCACGGTTTCACGTCGCCACTCGTCCGCTTCGCCCCGGACGCTAGATTACGAGGGGGAGAGGAGCAAAAGGTACAGAAACAAGCCTTTCGATTCGTGGCCGGATCTAACGGATCGGCCATAGCCTCAAAAACAAAAGGCCGCTGCCACGAAAACGTCGGGGGCTGGAAACTGCATTTTTGTGGCTCGTGGTTGGTGCTGCAGATCAAAGCTCGCCACTCAGAGGCCTCGGTGCCTTGGTCCCTTGCATTGCCTCTGAGGTTGCGTTGCATTGCGCCGCAGTGCTTTAGCAGCAGCAGGGCCTTTTTGTCTTATGTTGCTTTGTTTTTATCTGCCCTATCTACTCGTACAACCAGTCGTATCTGTCGACCGCAACACCTGGCAACGGGTCCTCCGAGTCCAGGCCCTTCACCGCCGCTGCATTTTCTCTCTCTTTCTCTCCATGTCTACTGCAAACTAAAACGGGTAAGACTGCACTCGGACAGCCCACATGGTAAATCCTGATATCCGACATGCCGTCATGTCTCATTCCACTCGGCGACTCAACAACGTCAGGGTCCCACACCGATCCGGACCATGGCAGCACCCGAGCCACGGCCGGTTGATATCACAGGATCCAGGAGGTGACGTGCCATTTGAACTCTGACCATATGATGAAACTGTTTGTTTGGTCTAAAGTCACATCCGTGCCGGCTCGGCCTGTTTGCGTCGTGGCGATGATCGCGACCTTCACCACCTACGTTTGATTACACAGAATCCATGCCATCCTTCACGCGTCAGCATTCTTGCCAACACGATCCTGCCAATCCACCAACGTCGGCTCTCCATCTCTGTCCAACACCACGGGCGGCCTTGCACCTCCTTTTCCGCTTTGGAGGTGGAAGCTAACTCAAGGTTTTCTTTCGTGATTTGACCAGCATGCAAATGTCTTCTCTCCCAAGTCAAAGCATGCACTGGGAGGCAAAAGAATGTAACCCAAAGCATTGCCTTTTTGATCTTTTTTGTCTAGTTCCCAGATACAGCCAAAATGATAAACGCCACGCTCATACATCATAAACGACTTCGGGATACGAATTGACCGTCGGTACTTGTGGAAAAATGAGAGAATGAACCGACTTAGCTCGATTGTCTTCTAAGGCAGGTGTCACGGGTATAAGCGCCTTGGATCCAATCTAGCTTCCAGTCACCCCATATTTCCCCCCAATTTACTGCAGCAGTTCCTCGCAGGTCCAATCCTCGTAACTAGGTTGCCCCTTCGTCAGTCTCCAGTTCACGGGGGTATCTATCTTCATAGCACGCAGCGGTTCTACTTACTAGCCATCTGGGAGGTATCGTCGCACGATCAGAGGAATCTTCTTCTCTCGCATCTCCTTGATCGCAATCTGAAGAGGATCCGTCTCACCCTCAAGGTCGACTAGCACTGGCGCATTCATGCTGTGCCCATGTTAGCACACCTCTGTCGCATCGCAACATCCATAGTCGAGCGCTACAAACCTAATTTGCAGGGCGCGCGTGCCCAGGATACGTGCTCGCTCGTATTTGGTCATGTAGGGAGTCGTGGTTCGCTCGCTGTCGGGAATCTTCTTGTCTTTCAAGAGCTTGTCACCACCCTTGAGCGCGTTCGCGGCGGCGGAGGGGTCGCCTGAGATGACGACATTGTCATCGTCGTCGTTCTGGGGGCGTTCGCCATCCTCCTCAAGAACCTCGGGGTCGTAGAACTCGTTACCCTCTTCCTCCTCGTACATGGGCTCGTCGCTGTAGGCAGAAAAAATTGTTAGGAACAGAGCCGTGGAATTGACTTTCCAGCTAAGCCAATGTCATTTACTTACCCGCCCATGCCAGCATCATCATCGCCAAAGTCCGACATGATGTATAATTTGTCGAGGTTGGAGTACGAGTCGTAGAAGAAGGAGGGCCTTGACAAATGAATGCGTAGACAGTTCCTTGCGGCTGCTTTGTTCAGCCTCGTAAAAAAAGCTGGACGCGATAGAAGAAAATCGGTTTTCTCCGAAGATGATCCGGATTTCTGATCCACTTAAGTCATTGTGGGGCGCGCCTTCCCTGTCTCTTATAGCTCGGCCCACAATTTCCTCAAAGTCGTAACCGACCACAAATTCAAACATACCGCCTTCAAAATGTTGGTAATTCTGCCGCTTTTCATGACATTTTTCTTGTAACATCAGCCAAGCACCTTCACCCAGGCATGAGAGAAAAATGACCAAACGAAGTGCTGTTGGAGCGGCGCCTGGTACGCCTTCTGCCAAAAGACACCAGGCCGCAGACCCTGACGATGATTTATGTTTGTGGAACCGTTTGTCGATTCCGTCAAGCTCAGCGCCGCTAACCATCTGAGCTAGACGTTGATGAACTCGATGACGATGTTTCGACTGCTCAGACCCCTGCATCTGTGACCGAGGCCGATTCTCCAATGACTTCCAATACCGGTGTAACAACTCCTCGTCCAAAATTCCCCTCGGATTTAAAAACCCTTGCATGCACTTGGCCCGGGTGCCCCAAGACCTTCAATCGACCCGCTCGACTGCGAGATCATTTAAATTCCCACACCAATTCCCGACCCTTTAAATGCACATACGCCGGTTGCGATAAGGATTACATTGAGGATAAGCACCTGAAGCAGCACATCAAAGCGGTTCATACCCTGGAACGAAACCACGTTTGTCCCAAAGAGGGCTGTGGAAAGAGCTTCGTGACTGGAACCAGACTCAAGCGACACCAAGCCGTTCACGAAGGCGAGGAGAGGTTTCGCTGCAAGGATTGTGGCCAGAGCTTTCGCAAAAAGGAGACTTTGCACAAGCATGTTCGCAAAGATCACCAGGGGCTCCCAGCCCATCAGTGTTCCGAAGATGGTTGCGAAGAAGCATTCGATTCCAAGCCTGCATTGAAACGACATCGCGATCGAGTACATGGAGACGCAAAATTCTGGTGTGGAGAATGTGGCTTGAAGAGGATGCCAGATGGGTCCGAACAGCGTGTTGGGTTTACTACTGAGGTTTTACTTCAATCTCACGTCCGTCAGGAACACCAAAACTGCCTGTTCTGCGAGTTCAAGTCTGGCACCCGATGGGAACTCGAACAACACGTCGAGATGCATCACTCTGGGAAAACTGTTGAGGATCGCAAGACAATTGCCTGCCCCTACGCAGACTGCACAAAGAAGTTTACCAAAAAGTCTAACCTGAACGCTCACGTTCGCACGGCTCATGAAGGCTTCCGTTTTGTCTGTGGCGAAGTCGATCTTAGTTGTTCAAACCTGGCAGGCTGGACAAATGACCAGGGTTGCGGTGATAAATTCAGCACCAAGGTTCGCCTTGAGGACCATGTCCGCTACAAGCATCTGGGCCTAGAGCGCCCGAAGCTCTCTAAAATGCACACACCACAGCCTGACCTCATCGATGAAATATCCGGCACGGCCAACCTGGTCAAGCAAAACATTGTTTGCCCCCATTGCGCCGAGGGTTTTATTCGTTATCACGATCTGGATGTCCATCTCCAGACCTTCCACGGAGAGAACAGTACCAGCAACACCAATGCTGACCCGGCCCTATTTCTATCACAAACCCAGCTCGATGTCGAGCAAACTCTTTTTGGTGATGGGATGGACCCCCTCAAGTCAGCGTGGGCTGAGGACACGCAGCAGGAAGAAATCTTTGCTGCTCAGATGGATTATGGCCCTGCACATGATGAGTGGCCAGAGGATGAAGCCAACATCCTACTGCTAGCGCGCGACCCCCAGGAACTCCCCGAAGCCGTGGTCGATCCTGCGCTAGGGGTTATGTAACATGGTTTATATGAAGTAAAAAGGAAGAAAAATGGCGTTAGTATTTGGTCCTGGAATGTAATTTAGATACCCCTGGCCCCGCGGCCGAAAGCGACGTCTGCTTGGCAGTGACGAGGCTCAATTTTACGAAGGAAACGTGCACAAAGAAAAATAGTAGGAAGCGATTTCTTGAAGGAGAGGGATAAAACGTGAGTTTCAATTTTAGTTGGTGTCAAGTGTGACGCCCCGTCCGTCTATCAATAATGTCCTAATGCTGGTTTCCTTTGTGTCTGCGCAATCTCATGTCCCCAATAACAATACCTCTTGCCAAAGAATACGCCAAAGTTGCCACCGAGGCCAATGCAAACCCAAACTCCAGGCTATTAAACAAATCCAAGGCGGCAGATGTAAACAGCCCTGCGGTTTACCTCTAACGAATGAGCCTTAAACCAAACAGACGAGAAAAAAAAGAGATTTAAAAAGAAAAGGCAGTATTGGTCGAGACTTCACAGTCTAATGCGATCCAACCAGAGCATTGCTCACGCCTAACAAGGCCATGCCTAGGAATGCAAAGAATGTGCACAGGTTGCGGTTGTGGCTAAGACTCAAGCCCTCGACAAAGAGCTGCAAAGCGACACTGACCATGATGCCGGAAGTAATGGCAAACAAACAAGCATACGCGACGGCGTTGGGTGTCATGTGTGTGCGGCTGGCAAGCTTGAACCACAAGACGGCAAGGCCTGCACCGAAAGGCTGAGACAGGCCACCAAGGCAGGCGGACCATGCCATGGCTTTCCACCGAGATCCGAGAGCCATGTACAACGGCAGGCACATGGCGAAGCCTTCAGTGATGTTGTGCACAAACAATGCCATGAAAACGTTGAAGCCGAGGTCTGGATTGGCATGGTTGGTTGCATATGTGATAAAACCCTCGGGGAATTTATGAAGGGCGATCGCGATGGAGGTTTGAAGGCCAATTGAAAGGAAGGCGTTGGTAGGCACATGGTGGTGATGCTGAGCCTCAACATCTTCATCGTCCACCACGGATGAGCATGAGCTATCATGATCAACGTCTTCTTCGGTAAACGAAGGGACTAAGGGGTCTCTGGAAGTGGCTCTGCTAGTGCGGTAATTTGAAACCACGAAGTCTGATGAATGGTCACAATCATGATGGGAAGTCACGCTGCCGTTTTCGTGGTTGTGGTTGTGGCTGTGGGCATGGTCATTTCCACTCTGGTGGTCAGGGTGAGGTAGCTTGGATCCGGTCGTGGTTCGGAGTATGAGTTGCTTCGAGGAACGGTTGCCAATATGCTTGAAGCACTCTTGCCCACAGGGGTCAGTATATCCATAGCAATTGCCAGACTCATCACAATTACGCTTCTTATCCTGTACAAAAGACATAATCTGTTTTTGCACCTCCGCAATGGAAGAACCCCTTCTGTCGAGGTTTGGCGTTTGGTGTGTTGTGATTTTGCGATCAACCACAGTAGGGCTGCTGAATTGCTGTGCCATCTCTTCGCTGCTGTTTGGGTGGAGTCGTGTAGTGTCAATACTATACTCTGAAGTAAGAAGGGGGGTAGATTCTGTTGCGGAACCGTTGGCGTGCCCATTTTCGAGATGCGATGTTGATTTTGAGATCTTGGGACGCGAGGATGTTCGCTGGGACAGTCGACGACGGGCTCGACTGGCGCGGGACTGGCGTCGGTTATGTTGGCAAGAGGCACCGTCCTTTACTGGCGGTTCCTCGTGAGTGTGGTCGCAATCGACAACATGTGTAGGAACATGTTGATGGAGGAACCTCGAAACTGCTTGGATTCCGATGAAGCCCGCAATAAAGCACCCCATCATCACCAGACCGGCAGACTGGTCAGACCACTCGGCTTTTTTGAGATATCCCTTGGACTCTGGCAGCATGCTGAACAATGAGGAGAAGATCTGTTATACTTGTCAGTAGCTAGTCACAACTGACGGGGGCACTATGAGATCGGAAACCATACCATGACACCAAAGCTTAGGCTTAGAGAACAGGCAAGAAATACATTGCTTTCTTCAATACGAAAGTTTTTCTTTCCGGGAAACAGGCGGACAATGACATCGACGCAGATGACTGAAGCGCCAAAAATGCAGGCTGATAGTTCCAGTGTTAGCATGGTGCACATCCATAACAGTTCAGCTGCTGAGAAGCCGCAAAAATCGAGGTAAACGTACCAATGCCGCTAATGACGCACAGAATCCATCCGCGAGTGTCATTGTCAAGACCCCTGGTAGAGAGTTCCATGGCTACTACAGCGTCTCCTTCGCCTTCAAAACGGGCGAATATCGTGGACAAGAGTGAAGTTTACTGCATGGGTGACGGTTCGCGACGAGAGCAAGAATAGAGGCCTGGATCAGGATTGAGCGTATTTGTCAGGCCGGGGCTTGAGGCTGCTCGCAAGGCCTTGACCGGGAGATGCTGGGAAAGATGTGTGGAGAGGTGGGACTGGCGGTTTCTGACGTAGTCTACTATTTAGTCTCGCGGAGGCCGCGTCCGGAGGCGCGAGAGGAGGAGGAGCTGGGGTTGGCGATGTCTTGTAGGAAGAACCCAGCCACGGGGTGGAATAACAGTGTTTCGAGATAGCGATGGACAACGCGGCTGCAGCTCTGGGGGACAAAGGAGAAGATGACAGGAGTGAATAAAGGCGGAACACGACACACGGGTGGTGATGTAAGGAAGCAGAAGCGCAGGCAGGGTGGGATTGCCTCAGTAATTCAATCAGATCGTCCACATCAGGGCATCACCTTCCCGTCCACGACGACAGGGGAAGCTACAGTGTATTAGGTACCTTAGGCCCTGGGCAGCGCCTCTGACAGAGCCATAGCGCGTGGGGGGGTTGGTCAAATGGTGAATATTAGTGGCCTTATGCTGCTTCGGGGACGCTGGCCGTGGACGTGCTACTGGGTCATCGGTGAAGGGTGTGAAGGGGCCTGAAGTGGAGGTTGGCCCTCAAGGTTCTCACGACCACCCAAGGCCGAGCCGCCATTGGACGGGAGCCGCCCATCCGCCCGGCCAGCAATGCAGGGCTTAGAAAATGAAATAACATTTCTGGTGAGACACGTCTGGCGAGGTACCAGAAGTACTGGATACGGCCGGACCCGGTGCGGACAAGGTTACAGTTTGGCCATAGAGGTTCGCAGCGGATGCCCATTCGCAGCGGTAGGCTGTCTGAGCGTGCCATCTGGAGCCCAGCGCATTCTCGCTGCGCAGCATAGTGGACGTGGGGGGGCGTGGGTGAACACAGGCCCGCCCAGAGAGAAAAAAAAATAGAACATAGTCCCGCCCTCCCAGCGACAGCCGCTAGACTACAGCCAAGATCGCCCCCATGACCCGTCCGTTTCTTAGTGTGATGCTGACACGATGGCCCATCGCCTGCATCCATTCTGTGACTCTTCAGTTGAGATTCGCCCTCGCCCGGATGGAGCGGGGAAGCAGAGGCCTGGGCAACAACCCGTCTCGGAGCCCATGCCGCACCTTAGCATGTCTCTTAAGAGATCGTTGCACCCCAGTCGGGTTTTCAAACCACCGCCAGCGCAGCCAACGAATCAAACTGCCCTGTTTCGTCATCAGCCGCCCTAGTGCGAGCCTCATCAGCACCATCTCAAACCTGCTTCTGCGAGTGTGGGTGCGTTGGCGCGCCGTCTGCTTGGGTCACTGAAGCATTTGCACGAGCCCAACGACACCGCTCTTCGAACATGTCTGATAAGCTCAGCTTGCTAGAATTTTCGCTGACTAATCCTAAGTGCGAATCGGTCCAAGGCACGCCGTGAACTATGTGTGCGACAAGCGCAGGCCCCCTCCGAGACCGCCTTGCTTCTCCGCCGCACCTGCGCCCCCTCCGTGTATTGTATTTGTAAAACCGGCACAATTTCTTGGCAAAGGTAGCAATTGCAGGGTTTTTTAAGCGGAAAGAAAAACGATAAGTCTTGAAATACGTAGCCAGGTTCTTTTGGGATCAGAGTTGCGGATCCTTACGGCCCGGGGCGCAACAATGCGGTCCCGACCCAAATCTTCGATGACCTGCAGCTCACTCCGGCTTGTCGCTCCAGAGCGCTGCAGAAATAGCCATTGCACATCATATGACACAGGGGTCAACCCCTCCAAACGTCTTTTTTTTCTCACAGCGAACTCATATAGCCCCTGCGAACCGCGGCATTACTCCAGGCCCCAGCGATTGGCAAGATCATGACGTGCGCTAGATGCCCAATCTGCTAGTTCACCAGCTCAAATTATACTTTTCGTCCTGCGAACATTAGCCTCAACAATCCCTCGCTCACTCGCAGCGCAGCCGCCTGACGTCAATCATGTGGGACTAGCCGAACAAACCTACATAGGACCCTGGGCGATGGATATCTAAGTGTTATCGGCGGAAAATCCCCGGCACCCTGCAGCACCTGCTGAAATTTGTGTGACAGCTCCCACACGGTGTGTCTGGAGGTCAGCGGCTAGCTCTCGATCGGCCCGTGACTTTCGAGACATCACGAGTTCGCAAAGTCCAATTGGGGCCAGCTGTTCTCCCTCGTGATTGTCCACGCGTTGCGCAAGCCTCACCGTCTGGTATTTACCCCTCCGGACCGATCCCAGAGGCCTTTTTTCCCCCTCTTCGAGCCAAAGCTTCTCGAGCTCCGCCATCCCAACTTAGCTCCGCCGTCCCTCCTCCAAGCTCGACACCATGTCCAAGGCTACTCTCGCTACCATTGCCCTTGGCGCCGGAGGCGGTGCCGCGATCACCGCCGCCGTCCTCTCCTTCCGCGGCGGCAAGAGCACCGAGGCCCAAAAGCCGCAGCCTCCACCCACCACGGCCAACTTCCTGTCCGCTCCCGCACCGGCCCCAGCTCCCGCCGGCGTCCCGACCTCGCAAGTGTTCGGCCCCCCGGCCGTCGTACCGCCCTCCGCTCCGCTCGCCTCCAGCGCCTACGTGAACCCGGCCGGCCTCTTCGAGTATGGCTTCCCCGGCCCCGTTGCCGACCTGGCGACCCGCGCCGGCCTCGTCTCGAGCTTCGACCGCCGCACGCGCAACCCCCACTACGTCGTCGAGCACATCACGCGCGAGTCGTTGAAGCACCGCGAGGGTGACCGCAAACACTCCAACTTTGTCGAGGACACCGCCATCCCCCAAAAGTTCCGTGGTCTTCTCAAGGACTACTACCGCAGCGGCTATGATCGTGGCCACCAGGTGCCCGCAGCCGACTGCAAGTGGTCCCAGCAGGCCATGGACGACACCTTCTACCTCTCCAACATGTGCCCCCAGGTCGGCGAGGGCTTCAACCGAGACTACTGGGCCCATTTTGAGGACTTCTGCCGCCGCTTGACCGACAAGTACCCCTCGGTTCGCATCGCCACTGGTCCCCTATACCTCCCCAAACAAGACCCCGTCGACAAGAAGTGGTACATCAAGTACGAGGTCATTGGCAACCCCCCAAATATTGCCGTGCCCACCCACTTCTACAAGGTCATTTTTGCCGAGGACGGCAAGGTCGGTGGCAACGTTGCCTTGGGCGCCTTTGTCCTCCCCAACGCCCCCATCGACAACAAGAAGCCCATTACAGATTTCGAGGTTCCCCTCGAGGCCGTCGAGCGTGCTAGTGGCCTTGAGTTTGCCTCCCAGCTACCCGTCCAGCGACGACGCCGTCTGTGTGCCGACCACACTTGTGCTTTGGTGATCCGAGACTATGCCGATAGGCAAAAGGCATTCCCCAAGGCCTGAGTAGTGTAGAATCTTGTTGTATTATTCCAACGGAGGGCCCATCCCCCTTCCTGGCTTATAGGACCCGTAAACGGGTGCCCTTTCAGCTTGAAAAGCATGCATTTGTGCGTTCATATCCCAATATATTCACAGCATTAGCCAAATAAAGGCTTGGGTCACGGCAACAGCAGCATGTTGACATGTATACTAGCCGATCAATAGAAAACAAAATACACTTCAATAGTCCTATTATCTGTGTCCCTAAGAATACATCTGCTCCATCTTGAAGGGAGCTCAACCACATCAACTTTTCTGCATTCTCCCACCAACGCCGTAGGGTATCAACCTGCCGACTGTCATTTCCATCCGCTCTATCGGATACGAGTATACTTTCCCTGTCGCTGCTCCTGTCGTAGACTTTCCTCCTGGCTAGGTAGCGGAGCGCGACGTAGTCCCTTGTCATCAAGAAGAACGCCGGGCATTGGGGGTGGAGGAACAGGAAGAGAAAAACTGCCTGGTGGGGGAAGGTTTCCTGGGGCAAGAAGACCGGGGGGAAGCGTGCCGGGAGGCAAGCCACCAGGAGGTGGGAGAGGCACGCCGGCTTTCTTCATCAGCTCAATAAGCTGGGCAGGATCGGGGGGGTTGTTGGGGTCTAGACCCGGAAGAGGAGGTGGAGGAGCACCGTTGAGTCCAGGTAGCGGGAATGGGAGAGGCGGAGGGGGGGCGCTTGGGTTTGCACCAACACCAGGGATAGCAGGTGGTGGAACAGCCGAACCAAGACCAGGAACACCTCCACCAAGAGGGAGTCCGGGAATGCCAGGTAGTCCAGGTACGGCAGATTTGGGCGCATCCTGGTCAACCAAGGCGTCCATTTCGTCTTCCATTTGTTGCTGTTCCTCCTCCTGTCGTTGACGTCTGTTTCCACGGCGATCCCAGGTACCCTGGGCCTCAGCAGCTGCTTCACCAATGTGATACCGATCTTGGAAAACTTCATTGTCGCCTGGCCGAGCTCGTGTCCAGAAGCGAGTTATGCGATCGTTGGATCCGGATGCGAGAACGTGTCCAAGAGGGTGCCAGTCCAGAGACCAGATCGCATAATCATGAGCATATGGGACCTTGTGGGTTGGCCAAATGGATTGTGCAGGAGCTGTGGTTGGGTCGGGACTGTCATATGGCGCAACAGTCAAAGGTTGGCCGGCCGGTGGATTGGGTGTATCGAGGAGGTAGTGGAAGAGAGATCCATCCATACCACCAGTACTTAGTAGATTGGGGTGAACGGGGTGCCAGGTCAAGGTTGAAATGTCCTTCTCGTGGCCCTTAAGGAGACATATGTCTCGCATCATTCGAAGGTCGAAAACACGGGCTGTTTGGTCACGAGCCGAGGTGGCCAGACAACTTCCGCGTACCTTCTCAAAAAGAACCTTCGTGATTGTGCTCTTGTGGCCGTGGAGTGTAGTAAGGCATCTGCCAGTACGAGGATCCCAGAGCTTGACCAGATGGTCCTTAGATCCAGATACCAGTAGACCTTTGGCGGGGTGCCAATCAACGCTCTTAGCATCCCAACCGTGGCCTTCGAGTTTCGACTCCATCGAACCCAGCGCAAAGTCGAAGATTTTGAGCGTGGAATCATCACTTGCCGTTACAAATTTAGAGTCGTTGGGGCTGAAGGCGAGATCTCGAATGGGATCAGAGTGAGCGTTGATACTCTGAACGTTGTTAAAGTTTGGTTGCCAGTATTTGATTACTCCGTCGTGGTCAGCTGAAATAAGCCAATCATCGCTGTGTGAGTACTCCAATGAACGAATGGCTGAGTCGTGTGCCTGCATGATAGTTTCAAAATTGAAGCCTGTTCCATTCCAGAGAGTGAATTCGCCGCTTGTCGAGGCAGTCAACAGTCTTCTACCTTCCGGCGTCCATCGAACGACATTGATTGGGTGTTTTATCTTGTTCAATGATGAATGCAGGTGTTTGATAGGAATACTGTCGCCTGCATGAGCTGGTCTCGCAGCAGGGGGTGTCATCTACAATATAAGTCAGCGTTTCGCTCAGAGCATCATTAGGTCAAGACCCACGTTAACAATATAACTAGGACTCGGCCTTTCGGCCTCTCCCATATATCCCCCTTTGTAGTTGGGCACACGGTGGTGCAACCAATGCGTGACGGTGGCGCCATAATCAGTTACGGGACCTGGTGGATTAATAGTTAGACCCTCGAACAACACCGCCTTATTTTTATCTCTCTCATCCATCATCAAATCGAACGAAAGGGGTAGGAAATTTTCGTGCAAACGGTTCGAAACTAGAGCTTTCAAAAAGTGCAAGGGATAAAGGGAAGAAGATGTGTAGATATACGGTGGCCAAAAGGAAGTGAGAGTGAAGTGACATGAAACTGGAGCCAGAACAGAGCCTGCCATCATGAGGCAGGCTCATGGCTAAATGAATAGCACACCACGTTGATTGCTGGCAAATAACCACAATGATTGTGATACATTGTCATGAGGCGAACAAGTCAAACACACATTGCGAATGAAAGTACGGTTACCCGCATCCTGCTACCAAGCAGAATCAAGCAAGTCATGAATCATGGCAACGAAAGCTCGCGACAACAAGAAATAAAGAACTTACGTCGACCTCGGACCTTAACAAACCCGCCATCTTGGCCCTGGGCGCCACCTCGGTCACCATGCTCGCCTCGAGGCTCATAAGCCATCCTGGCTACTGCCCGTCGGAGGGCTCAAACATCCACCACTGCCGATCGATACAGGTCACAAAGGCGCGTCTCGTGGGGTGAATATCAATGTCCACAATAGAAATTCGAAGTATGCGTGGTTGGTTTCAGTGGGTTGCCGTTTTAGGCACCTCCAAGTGAGAAATGAAGGTGAAATAATGAAATCAGACACCAAGCTACTGAGCTGCCGACCTGTCGCGTACCACGAGGTGAAGTCCGGGCCAGCCTCCAAGCTCTGGCCTGATTAAGCGAAGATCAGCCGGCATCGAATGGCCACGGTCATGTGACCTCGCGTCTGACGGTGACCAGAACTCAGGTCTTGGTCTTGGCAACAGGGGGGTTAGTCATCGCATCCTGGCAAAGACACACCTTGCCTCGGTCGCCGGGTGAATGCCTAGGCACAGATAAGCAGCCATTCCTGGTAGCGAGCTTGTGGTAGCTTTGACGCATACACACGCACGCAGAGAGAGACCTGACCTGGCGATCGAGCACTAAGTGAACTGAATCTCCCTAGATCATACATAGCATCCACACACCCTTCGTCAAGATTACTTGCCAGATCAGCCACTAATTGAATCCTCTCCTCCTTCTGGCCCTGCAAAGGATGATTTGTTGGGGCTCGGCACTCACGGAGAGTAACCGAGCTTACCATTTTCACACCTTGCGCATGTAGAGCTGCCTCCCACGCCTCCCACCAGCAGACGCAATGCACCCTTCACATGCCTGGCATGGAACCAAAATGCAGGTCTGGAGAGGAGAGACAAGGACCCATCGCCGCAGATTGAGACCCCCTTCAGCGCCACGATGCGGCAGTTCCAGGGCCCCTGCCCCCGCTGCACATCCACTAACTTCATCTACCCTCCATCACCACGACAAACGCCGCCCTGTATCTGGCAGCCCTGCCAGTCGGCGCTGGCCCACAGACGCCGGGCTTTGATGCCCCCATGGAAGCTCCAAACGTGCCCCGCTTATGTGCTGCATGGCATGCCACAGAGGGAAGCCCCAGCGCGGCCGAGCCATGCCACTGGCGACTCGGCGTGCCTTAACGAAGGCTCGATGTTACCAAAAAGTCAACCACCCTGCCGGCTTCAACTCGGGGGGCTTAAGAGGTTGGAATTCGCCCCCTCCTCCCTGATCTGACTGGTCTATCGCCCGATTCCCTGCATTCCTCAACACCATTTCATCATTCAGAGTCATTGCGCATTGTTCCATCAAAGACATTCCCGACCGTTGAGAGCTGCAGGACACCCACCGTGGTAGCTGCTTGTGGCGTCTGCTTGATGGTACCGAAACCGAGCCAAGCTTATCGGGTCTTGTCAGGTCTCGCCACCATATAACTTAACTTCGACTGGCCACGCTTCCTCCTCTTCAGGTCGTCCTTCCTTTGTACCTGGGCCTGTTCTTGAATCCATTTCGCTCGCTCCGTCTGTGTCGACAGACAATCCCTGAGCACCATGAACTCGGCCACTGCGACGAGCATCGAGACGTCCAATGGGTCTTTTTCGAGCCCCGTTCTGCGGCGTGCAGGTCCCGACGTCACCGAGCGTGATCCACAGCAGAAACAAAGCAATGGGACCGCGCCAGCGCAACTGCAGAAGCAGACGCCAAAGTACAGACATGTGGTTGCGGTGCACTCCAAGACGAGGCCCTCGTGTCTCAGTCACGACTCGGACGCTACTCCCAGCTTCCTGGGCTTTCGAAACCTCATGGTAATTGTGCTAGGTATGCCTCAATCCCAACAGAGGGGTACCCTGTCGTAATGCGCTCGTCATTGACTCCTTTACAGTGGTCGGCAACCTGCGATTGATGATTGAGAACATTCAAAAGGTAATATTACGCGTGCTAAAGCAGCTTGAAAAGCGCGATGTAACTAATACGTCATAATTTAGTATGGTGTTTTGATCTGCCTGAAGTGTCACGATTACAGTCGCAAAGACGTCTTCCTTGGCCTTTCGCTCTACTTTCTCATCCCATGCCATCTTATTGCAGCGTACCTGATTGAGCTTGCAGCTGCTCAACAGGCCCGAGGGTCTATCAAGCGAATCAAAGAAAACACATCTGGGGTCTCAGATGCGGAGCGCAAGAAGTTTCAGTCAACATGGGTCATTGTAGCCTGGGCACACGGCATTAATGTTACACTTGCTCTGATGATCACCACCCTCGTTGTCTATTTCAAGGTTCACCACCCTCTCATTGGCACCCTGACCGAGATGCACGCCATTATCGTCTGGCTCAAGACAGCCTCGTATGCGTTTACGAATCGCGATCTGCGTCACGCCTACCTGCACCCCGCCGAAGGAGAGCGAGAGCTTCTTCCCAAGCTCTACGAGGAGTGTCCGTACCCACAGAACATCACACTGGGAAATCTGATTTATTTCTGGTGGGCTCCTACACTGGTATATCAGCCTGTCTACCCACGCACAGACAAGATCAGATGGGTCTTTGTCTTAAAGAGACTGGGAGAGGTCTTCTGTCTGAGCGCTTTCATCTGGGTTGCCAGCGCTCAATATGCGGCGCCCGTCTTGCGAAACTCCTTGGACAAGATTGCTTCCTTAGACTTCATGTCCATTCTCGAGCGTCTGTTGAAGCTGTCTACAATTTCTCTCGTCATTTGGCTGGCCGGCTTTTTTGCCCTTTTCCAGTCGTTCCTCAATGCGCTGGCAGAGGTTCTCAGATTCGGCGATAGGGCCTTCTACGATGATTGGTGGAACAGCGAAAGCCTCGGGGCATACTGGCGATTGTGGAACAAGCCTGTCTACACCTATTTTAAACGTCACGTATACATGCCCATGGTCGGGCGAGGCTGGAGCACCCAAGCTGCTAGTCTCACGGTCTTCTTTATTTCTGCAGTTCTTCACGAGATTCTAGTTGGTGTTCCTACTCACAATATTATCGGTAAGCCACTTCACCCTGCACGTCTCGTTTGCGTTCGTCTTTGCTAACTACAAATTCACAGGTGTTGCTTTTCTCGGAATGTTTTTACAGCTACCCCTCATCGCCATTACTCGGCCTTTGGAGAAGATGAACGGCAACACTGGAAAGCTTATTGGCAACATCATATTTTGGGTTTCTTTCACCATTTTCGGTCAACCGTTCGCGGCGTTAATGTACTTTTATGCTTGGCAAGCCAAGTATGGCAGCGTCAGCAAACAAATGGCGTCATCAGCTGGTCGATAAAAAGTTTTTGGTTATCAGGTAGTACCAAGTTTGGTAAAGCGAATACGGTATATTTTTCTTCGCTGTACAGTTGGGAATTTATTTTATTTACTAGCTTCATTAAGACCAGTTTAGACAGGCTGGCTTCTCATACACAGATGATCTATTTGTGTTTAACAGATGGCTTTCTGCACACAATCTTTGACTGTACCCTACACCCTTGTTCATCCGATGAATGGCATCTTTGTGCCAACCTTGTTTCGATACTGAATGTAGTCATCCTTAAAAAACTCAATCAGTTTCGCCTCCTCGTGTCGAATCCTCCTACTGAAGAACATCCAGAGAACCCCCGTGTACGCAAAGAAGCAAAAGACATTTCCCAGCACCAGCTGTGTTCCAAGACCCCAGTAAAAGAAACCAAAGTAGCTTGGGTGCCTGAATACGGAGTAGATGCCAGTGGTAATCAGTCGGTGAGAGTCGGCCTTCTTGGTTTGAACCATGTGGTTGAAGCTCGCGCCTGCATGCAACATGGCCGTAGAGCGAACAACTTGCCCGACAAGGGTCAAGATGAGGCCGAGAGCCAGAATAAGAGGTCCCAAGCCAAAGGGAGACCAGTTGCGGTTAGGGAAGAAGAGGTTCACCAGGGCGCACTCAAGAAAGGCGGTTGCATGCGCAATGGCATACGAGGGCCAGTTCGCGGTCAGCAAAAAGCTATCGACCTTGGCAACGAGAGTATTGCGCTGGGCGGTAGTCCAAAACTCGAGGAAGTGGAAAGCCGAGAGGGCAAAGAGGAAGAAGGGTGCGCGCCAGATGGGGCTGTTGGTGAAGAGCAGGATGGCCACGATAGCGATGGCGCTAGCTGCGAAGGTGGTGCCCAGGCAGAAGGCCCTGATGGCGATCCCAGCGAGAGACTTGGGCTGGCCAGGGAAAAAAGGTCTCATTGCGTAAATTTCCGCGACTGAGGTGGGAGGCGCCTCGTCGTCGTCTTCGGACGAGAAGTCATCCATGTGCCGGGGTGGCGGTGGTGCGCCGTGGTGATCAGCCACAGGGTTGAAGTCGACATGGTGGGTGAAGGACCGGCCCGCAGCGGTAATCTGGGGTTCCGACATGGTGGCTGATGCGGGTGAGGAAGAGGGAAATTAGTATGACAAGAAGACCCGGTCCCGATAAGACTTTGGTTGAGGGCTCTCGCAGCGTTCCTGTCGAAGCCCGAGGGACGATGAGGCTGAGGATGTGGAGAGAAGAAGAAAAAAAAAAGGACAGGAGGTGAACAGACTGGCGAGAAGTCAAGAGGAAGAAAAAGAAAGGAGCGTGGGGCCAAGGTGCAAACGACACAGCTACCGAGATGCAGGCTTTCCCATTGTCCTCGCGACGCGGCGCAGTCGACTTTGATTGTGGTGAAGAGAACAATATGAAGCCTTGCCAAACACTGGCCTCTACAATCAAGCGCCAGGGGGGGGCCGTCGTTTGCTAACGCCCCCCCTGCGCCCCGGGTGGCGGCTGTGCCCGTTTCAGCGCACCTGATGCAGGGACCAACCCAATCAGCGATTCGAGCGCCATCCCGATGATAGTAGGTTGGGAAATCCAAGGATTATTTCGGTCAGAATAAGAAAAAGCTGAGACAAAATTTAGGTTTTTAAGAAGAAGAAAAAATGGTATAGAGTGAGAATACATACATCAATAGATACGACAAAATGCACTCGGTTTAGGATCATGGTCCTCAAGAAACGAGAAAAGAGAGGAACTTGACAAAAACATCAAGTGAATAAAATAGACAAACAAACAACTTTCCGTGGATGCGTATTAAGAACCATACCGAGAAATTGCGTGAATCGCTCAGAAATGGCTCAAATTGCAATCGTAACAGAGGATGCATATATATCATGAAACAATAGCTTTTTGACCACGGAAACCAAAGCATACACGAAACTTATATTCCTAAATCTGCAGCAAACTACTGTTCATATATTTCAACTCAGCCTTGAAAAATTTACGGATGGCATGCCCGCCTATTTTGATGCACAGCTTACTTATGACGTAACAGCGGCGGCCTTGTCGCCTTGATGTTTGGAGTCCACTCGTCTTCAACAATGTTCCTCTTGCGCTCTTTCTAAACTTGATGAACGTTTTATGAGCTCATTCATCGCGATATTCTGTAAGACTTGTAGTGTATGGTATACGTTCTCTAGGTATTCTTCCATGCTCAGGATGCCGTCAAGTTGCTGCAGGAATGTCTTGGAACGTCTCCGGAATAGGTTCGTTCAACACTCGGCATTTCAATGACCTAAATCCGAATAAGATTGAAGGGCCCACAGAGCTTTTGGGCACGGAAAAAGCTTTCGAAATATCTTGATGGCTGGTGACTCATGGGCCATCCACTGCACAAAGAGTCCTCGATCGGCCGATGGTAGAAATGCCGGGTCCAGCCACGTGTGCCTACAGTCCCAATTTGACCCCTGATTGCAATCCTCCTCGCCCTTCATCTCGTATCCTCTCATCTCCCAACCAATAGCATCTTCCATGAAACCAAGCGTGAGTTCCTCTAGATGAGGTATCAACCGCAAATCAAGAGGCTTGAAAGTCCTCATCTCTATGGTCATGATATGAGCCTACAAGGGCAACGATGGCCCCAGCATCCCTGATCTAGGTCTGTCCCCGACGCTGAGCAATTTGCATATCGGCAATGCACGTTGGCTCAGCCCAATCTCCAATGGTGCCTAGGCTTCGGTAGGTCGGACAAGAGGAAGACGCATATCTCTGACTTTGAGAACATCTGTGCGGAAGTTCATCCCCTTTGGACTTTTCTCGTTCAATTCCGAACATGGGAATCGCTTGGCCGGCTTTCGGAAGTCTTGGAAGGATGGAGCGTTTTTCTATTTGCGCTTCGACAAGTCATCGCAGAAACGTCCACCAATCCTACAGCGCATTCTAAATAATACGAAGCAAAATGTAAAACTGAAAGGGAAATTGGATTTCTCCGAAGGAAAGGGATATAGGCAGTGCCTATGCAAAGGTTATCGAGGAAATAAGTGAATGTGTTATGCTTTAGAGAAACACCATCACTGCGCTTGTTTCAAGTTGTTATTGATCCTCTCGTAGCGGGTTTTGAGTTTCGGAAGATATAGTTTCTTTCAATGCATAAGACAGACTTGGCCGTTTAGATCGAGATAGAACAAGATCTTCAGGTCTGAGTAAAGCAAGCCCCAGGACCACACGACTCTGCTGTGAGGGTACCTTCTGTGTCCAACAAAATGAACAGGCTTGCCGTCGACTAGTAGTCAAGACAAACTCTAGGCGAAGGAAATCTATTGAGAGGGCCTCGGTAGCGGTTTAACCTCTGTGAAAATGGTAGACGTTCAACAGACGCCACAGATCCCAACGATGCGCATTCTAGTAGCATTTCTCCCCCGCCCGACTGTTACGAAAGAACTAGCCAGGGGCAAGAGTTATTGTGCTTTAATTTCTCATCCAAATAATATTGCCATCCTGCAAGTGTTGAAGCCCGTTTTTGGCAATGAGCCAGTCTACGTGCTCAGGGCTGAGAATAAGGACCCATCCATCCTTTCGATAACCACAACCGAAGGCTTATCCATGTTGATGGACCTGCGGTTGTACAATTATTCCACAAAAATTGCGGCGACGGTTTCGTTTGTGAGCATGAGGCGGAGGCGACATCAATCCCGTAAGAAAGCATATTTCCCAGCTGTCGATGCTTTGAATCTCAAGGACTCAGGTGGGCTGGTGGTGAACGATGGTGTCCTGGGTTTGCGAGCGAGAAGATCAGGCAATAGAGTCGCCAATATCCGAGGAGGGTGTTTTTCGTTGGCTGGACTATTGCCCGGGATTGCCCATCCCCTCCTAAAACATTATGAGGAGGGAGCAAGGCAATTGTTTGGCACCATATATAGCGTTAGAGGCAAGCCAAAACCACGAATTCCAAGTTTTCTTGGAATCTCAGCGTCTAGTCGGAATCTTGATGAACCACAATGCTAAGCACTGTAGGCTGCTCCATGCTTTTGGGCATTTTTGAGGATGCTAGTTTGATTTAAGTGGCAGCACGTTAGGCAGAATGTAGCAAGTCCAGAGCAGGCTCCCGACTGAGAGAGAGTTTGTACCATGAGGAGCGAATAATATTTGAGTCAGGCATACGGACTCAAATGTGCTATGACTGTCTGAATGTCGTTCAACATACAGAGTACCAATGATGCCATTGAAGGAGGCACAGCCCCCGATCTGGCAGTGGGGGTGGTGACTCAGGAGCGGCCGCCGACACTGCCAAAGAGCGGATCGTTATTATTTCTTTTTGGATCCTCATGAGGTAACCATGCAGCTGAACGCGCCGTGTTGCGACTTGTTTTGACTCTCTGTGATCATATTCGTTCGCAGGTGGTGAGTATATATATAAATGCCAAAGGGGTTCTAACCTAATATCAGGGTGAGTGTGGTGTTGGAACGATAGTAACGCATCATTTGGAAGATAAAAACTCACGAGGGAAAAATGACTTGAGTGTTTTAAAGAAAGAGAAGATGAAGAAGATGAAAGGGCCAGGAGGAGGGCGCACCTTATATAGAGGTGAAATTGTCATCCACCTGACTCAAACGACGATGTTGGTGGCTGTCGCATGAAGAACCAAACTGATCCCAATGCAAACAATCTTATGGTATGAATCCAGCGCCTTAGTGAATGAAGATATTGGATGTCGGATGAATAGGCATTGTGCTACAGGACGTAGAGTTGTCCAACCACGTGATTGAGCAATCCCATTCCGGGAGGTTTGTGATACCGCCAATGTTAGACGCCGGTCCGCCATGGATGAGCAAGCGGCATGCCCCGCGCGGGTAATAGCATCACTGCAGTCAATGTTTGTTCATTACGGAGAACCAAGAATGTTGGAAAGCAGCATTCACATAAATGCATGGATCCATTGCATATGAATGGATCCACGGCGGTTACTAGAATGATGAATGGGGTTGGTCTCTTTCTATAGGCGAGAAGATTAGAGCTTCTCTGGTTTCCATATTGGTACCTTTGGCACAATCTTCATAGGGTGACTTCTGACCCGATCTTGGCGCATCCCGAATAATGCAACCATTAGCTAGAGCTGTGCTACTTGATCGAAATCTTCCATTTGTTAGATTCCTCTAGGTAACGTTCGATGGGGCGACCCGCAAATGATTAAAACTTCATGTTACACTCGACAAGATAATGCACTTCGTATCGCGCTGCTCCCATTTGGCTTGATCCTCACGAAAAGGTGAAGACTCCGTGAGACCAAGAGCCGCAAAGCCTAGGATGGCCCAAGCTAAGCAGAGGACATTCAGAGGATCCATCTATATTATATATACCGAAGATGGCTCGAGACCCAGGGCCTATGCTTTCGCAAGGAACCAGCCCTTCAAGTAATTAGCCCATCGTATCAGTAAGCGCTTGATGATGTACTGCGAAATTACCCATCCCTTATCAAACAATGGTATAATGTGCACAAGGAGAGCCTCTGGAGGATCCCAACCGAAAGGGTTAGTGATTCATGTCACACGATCAAATAGGGACGAAAGTCCGATCTATTGGAACCACTCGACCTGTTGCACAGCGCTGAAGAGATCAACATCGGAAAAGGTCAGCCAGATGGGCTAGCGGCGATGACACTGCAGGTTGCATTTCATGCGCAGCAACCACTCAGGAGAGTTGTTTTTGTGCTGCATCGACGATGCGGCCAGGTGTCCATGTAAGTGGTTATGCAAGCTCAATCATGCAGCGGTTTGGATGGATGCCAAGATACCTAACCCAGTTTGGTGCCTGCTGGTTTGGGCCCAGCTATGGCCAACTAACTGTTGAGCTATAGTTATAGCAATTGCGATAATGTTTGTTACTAATAAAAGAAAGGGAACGGGATCTAAACTAGGCGGGTTCGGATGAGCGCATACGTCACATGAGAATTTTCAATTGAGGCATGAGGACGCGCAAGCAGGAGAAACGAGAGATTAGGGAAGGATGTATGCATGCTTCGGGGGTCATGATGGCAACAAGCCAGTCCGAGACGGGATGGCACGCGATTGAAACCCGGCCACATAAGCTGCTGGCAACCGACCGGTGAGCTGCCAAATCCACATCTATACGCGCGGGCCCCATCTGGCGGTCATGTCATGAGCATGAGCATGAGGGCGAGCGCGAGCAAGAGAGAAGCCGAGGGGACGAGGGATGGCACAGACCACAGGCTACATGCCACAGGCCACGACAGGCGTTTTGGAAGACGACAGAAGGCCAGTGAACTGGGGAGGCACGGTACCAACAGAAAGGTTGCCGGGGAAGGGGACCGCGGGGATGTGATTTGCAGCCGACCAGCAAACTGGATCCCTGCCCCGGTCGCAACAGCGCACCCTGCACCCTAGGCTTGGCTCGCAAAACGAGACGAAGGGTCCATCCAACACAATCTCACGCTGCGGCTGAGAGAGACTCACTCCGGCGGCAGAAAGGCGCGCTAGTGAGTCCGACCGGGGCAGCAGCCCCACTGAACCTTCTAGAATGACGTCCCCTAAAAGCCCCCGTTGGTGCATGCGCCCCGATACAACACTTGCGCGTCCCCAGCATGGAGCATGTGCCTCCCCGTTCCCGGACGCCCACGGACGCTAAACTTAGTTGAGCGTCGACCAACTAGGACGTGGTTGAATTGTATTTTCTGGGGTCAGCACCGAATACTAGATGTCCGCCATGGTCATTGTAATTTGGTAATTAGAGGTCATTGAGCAATCCGTCAACGAGTGATGAAATTGGGCCGCTTCCGCTCCGTCCGGCTCAGTGAGCGGAAGGCAGAGGAAGCAGCGCAGCGGTTGCCCAGAGCCCAGCCTCTCTCCTTTCCCCGGCAAAGCAAAGCGTGTAAGCCGACGCATGCACGCACGCGCAAATCAGATCGGTTGCCACCAACGAAATCCGTTCGGACAAGACAGCCTATCCTCTTGCTCAGCCTACACGGCCCCTTCCTCTGTCCAAACCTCGTGCCGTCGACCCAGTAAAAACAGCGCACCCTGTCCCTTGCCTATTGGTCTCCGAGGTCCTGCGCCAGGCATTTGGGCGCCTTGGTGGTGGGGGTTTTTGGCTTTGGGTACAAGCCCAGGCCTGCCTCGCCCAGTACCCAGTACCTGCGCGTGCGCGCTAAACATGACACACCGACCAGGTCACGGGTACCCTTCCCCTCCTCAAAACTGCAAATTTCTGCCCTTCACCCCCAGCAAGTCACAATTTCTTTGACGCCCACTGTACAGCCCAAGCCCAGGCAAATCACCAAGCAAGACGGACGACACAGCGAAGAACCAGCCTCTTTTTACACGCTCGATGCCTGTATAGAGTTCTCCCGCACCCAATCAATCGGGTCTCGTCGACTTGTGCAGTCCTGTACCTTGTGCAGCGATCCCAGCTGATAAATCGTTCCGTTAGGTTCGCAGCCGCCAGACGTTTTATTGTTATTGCTTGCCTCGTCTCCTTTGCCATCTGGCTCTGGCTCCATTCTCTCTCCTCCCGCCTTTGCATTTGCATTCGTCTAGCCCGTCTATGCTGGTGCTGCCTGCCTCTGCCTAATTTGCTCCTCATCCACCATCACTCTCCCACCCGTATCCATCCCACTTCCCTCTTTGTCTCTGACTGCCACCCCCGACAAGCCCACCTCGCGTCCCTCCCCCCCCCCTTACCGCCTACGGCGCAACTCTGGCTGTCCCCAGGGTGCCACTACTGCTGAGCGGCCCCGAAAAAAAAAAATCGGTTTTTTTTAACGCCCGTTTAGGGCATTGGATCTGTCAGTATCCGGCATAACCTTGTTACGGGACTCTCTCGGATTCCAGACTCCACGGCCTTCCACCACCTCGTCTTCTTGTGCATCTCGACTTGGCCCAAATGAAGTTCTTCGGTAACAAGAAGACGTCGTCCAAGCAGCCTGACGCCGATCCAAGCATTGATGAGCGCCCCCGCGAGGACCTGTCGCAGCAGCCTTACTCGGAGCCTCCTTCTCCTGCCCGGTCCCCAACCAAATCTTCGTCTCACAAACCTACAAGAAAGTCGTCCCGGCCTTCGTCCTACGTAGACCCCAACAAAGCCTCGACGCGCACTTCGAGGCTCTCACGGCACCCGACCGACCCAGGCCACTCGTCGCGCCGGGCCAAGCACGATCCCGATACTCACCCCTTGAACCTGCCGCCCGAGGAGCGCAATAAGCGCCTTTCCGATCTAAACATGAGCAGTGGCAACCCCATGGACGTCGACCCCAAGCCCGTCAACGGCACCAACAGGGCCTCTACCCCGCCCAACGCCCAAACCAACTTCGCCGTTCCTGTCCCCAACGGCACCACTCATGATGAGGCTGCCGCTCCTCCTCCCCCTCCGCACAAGTCGAACCCGTCTAGCCCGACCCCGACCCCGCGGGAAGATGCCGAGTCTTACAAGGCTGCGGGAAACCGCTTCTTCAAGGACAAGAACTACAGCAAGGCCATCGAGCAGTACAGCAAAGGTATGTCTTATACCAACGACGTAGTTGGTGTTTTTTCCCATGCCGCTGTCGCCCGTTTCTCTTGTTATCGCTTCATGGCCTTGTCTTGCTGACTAAATCTTTTCACTCGCAGCTGTCGACTTGTTCCCCTTCTCTTCCACTTATCTAGGCAACCGAGCCGCTGCTTACATGTCCAACGGCCAATATGAGCATGCCCTCGACGACTGCTCTCGTGCTGCGGACTTGGATCCCCAAAATGCCAAGATCCTGCTGCGTCTTGCCCGTATCTACACTGCTCTTGGCCGACCCGAGGAGGCCATGATCACATTTAACCGCATCAACCCTCCTCCTTCCGCCAAGGACATGGCCCCTGCCAAGGAGATGCTGCACCATGTCACCTCTGCTCGGCAAACGCTTGAGAGGGGTTCCGCCATGTCCATGGTTCTCCACGCCTTGGACCAAGCCGAGCGTGGACTTGGTCCGGGTGTTAGCAAGCCCCGTAAGTGGCAACTTATGCGAGGTGAGGCCTTCCTTAAGATGGGCCGAGAAAACTCCCTCGGCGAGGCTCTGAACATTGCCATGCAGCTGCTCCGAAACAACAGCCAGGATCCTGAGGCTCTTGTTCTTCGAGGTCGTGTGCTCTACGGACAGGGTGAGAACGAAAAGGCCATCCAGCTATTCCGCATGGCATGCAACTGTGATCCTGATTTCCGAGACGCCGTCAAGTGGTTAAGAATTGTCCAGAAGCTTGACCGCATGAAGGAGGAGGGCAACGTTGCCTTCAAGGCCGGCCGTCTCCAGGAGGCCATCCAGAAGTACAGCGATGCCCTCGAGATTGACGCGAGCAACAAGAGCATGAATGCCAAGCTCCTCCAGAACCGTGCTCAGTGCCGCATCAAGCTGAAGGAGTACGATGAAGCCATTGCCGACTGCGAGCGTGCCATTAGCCTTGATCCCAGCTACACCAAGGCCCGAAAGGCCAAGGCCAATGCCATCGGTTTGGCTGGCAGGTGGGAGGATGCCGTCAAGGAGTGGAAGTCGATCCACGAGCTGGATCCCGAGGACCGCACCATTCCCAAGGAGATTCGCAAGGCTGAGCTGGAGCTCAAGAAGTCTCAGCGAAAGGACTACTACAAGATGTTGGGCATTGAGAAGACGGCCGACGCCAACGAAATCAAGCGGGCTTACCGCAAGATGGCTGTCAAGCTCCACCCCGACAAGAACCCTAGTGACCCCCAGGCCGAGGACAAGTTCAAGGATATGCAAGAGGCATATGAGACTCTGAGCGACCCTGAGTAAGTCCCTTGATTGATTACTGCAACTGAAACTGTTTACTAATCCCGTTAATAGAAAGCGAGCCCGCTACGACAATGGCGACGACCTCATCGACCCCAACGACATGTATGGTGGCGGTGGCATGGGCGGCGGCATGGGTGGTATCGACCCCGAGATCCTCTTCAACATGATGGGTGGTCAAGGCGGCTTTGGCGGCGGTGGTTTCCGCAGTGCTGGCGGAGGTTTCCCTGGCGGCGGCGGTGCCAGCTTCAACTTTGGCGGTGACGGCCGTCAACAGCGTGGAGGCTTCCCCCACGGCAACTTCAACTTCTCGTGACAACCCGACACAGATGATGACGAAGAAGAAGAGGATGACTGGGATGATGACTGGGATGACGACGAAGGTGACTGGGACGACGAGGACGTGGCCTCTGTCAATGAGGACTCTGTGCCACGGAGTGTTCCCGGAAGCAAACTGCGAGACCAGGTCGATGAGCGCCGTGAAACTCGCGATCGGCTGGTTGACACGGTTAGGCAATACGGCACGGTGGTCCTGGCAGCGGCCGTGTTGCTTCCGGCGCAGCTCGCAGTTTTGGCTCTCTTGGGAATCACATTTGTATACATATGCATGCGTTACGTCTGGCCCCGTGGCATGAGCAGAATACCAATGCCAACGGGATAGACGTGCCGGACACACTCTCACAACATGTTGCTCGCACATTCAGCAAAATATGACATTGCCACGGCGTTTATCGGGGTCTAGAGAGCGAACCAGGGCTGGTGGTTGGGTGGATTCAGGTATCGACATTAGGCACAGGCTTGCACCCTGAGGGGAGCTGTGCTAGGGATTTCCGGAGGAGAGAAGCCTGGGTTTTTTTGGGCACGCTCATGTAGACTGGTTCCTTGGCTGGATTTTATGGCAGACTTGCATGAAAGTTGCCTGGGTAATAGAGGTTTTCCTGGGAATATATAAGCACCGGATCCGTTCAGCTCGAGCACACTTGTAATCATGCATATGAAGGATAGAGAGTGTAGTCAACGTTTTTAAACGAGTTTAACGAGTATAATTGCCCAATTAAAATGCCCAATCGATAGTCCATAATTCGCCCCCTAAATTAACAATGTGCCATTTTTTCTTTCTTTCCATATATATATCTAGTTGTTTTGTCTAAGCTTGGGAGTACCACCGGTAGCCTCAACCACGTGGGCAACGTCCTCGCGCAGCTCGGGCATAGCGGCCGTCATCTGCTCGGCGAGGACGTCGCGGAAGTCGCCAAAGGCGTGCAGCTTTCCGCGCATGAGCTGGTTGCCGCGGCGGACGAGCTCGACAAACTCTCGAGTGTAAATGTCCGGGTTGCGGCCGTTGTCGACGTACTCGAGCAGCTCGGGCGGGACCGAGGGGAGGTTGTTTGGCGGCGAGGCGGCCGTGTGCAGGGCCTTGAGGGAGTTGGAAAGGGTTTTTCTGGGAGAGAGGGAGATGCGGTCAGCTTGTGTGCCCTTTGGAAAGGGAAGGGAAGAGCCCAGCCCCGTACATTTCATTGCTGAGGACTTCTCTGCTGGGACGGCCCATAGAGTCGTAGGTGGAGACCTGGACCATGACCCCGTACAGGTCCTGGATGATGTCCTTGAGCTTCTCTGCGAAAGAACGGTCAGCGCGCGGCGCGACACGCAGCAGGCGGATCTGCTGCCGGGAGGAGAGCCATCGGGCGGGACGCACGCTCAAGGTTGCTGTGGTCGATGTGATCAACGGGCGCCATGGCGGGCAACTTTTCGCGGGGGGGCCTTGTTTGGGGATGGGAATGCGACGAGGCTTGGATTGACGTTGTCGCAAGGCTGAGGAAGAAAGAAGTGGGGATGGACTCCGAGGTGGGTCCGCTGCTCAAGCGGCCGGCGCTCGGGTTTGCACCATGCCGAGGTGGATTGGGGACGACACGGCGAAGTAACACGGACATTTGGTGTATACATTGAAGTCAATGATACAGGTTGCAAATGGACAGTTACTGTATCTCGTTGGTTATTGTTCATACAAGACGGCGATGCATCGCCATTGCTACTTGCCGCATTAGAATACCAAGGAATAACGTCTCGATAAACCACAACCTTCAAGGGAATCGGTCACGCTTAACATTCTGCTCGACCAACTACTCCATCCACCACCACAGGATTTCTCAGTCGGTAAAATGCCACTTTATCTCCCAATACTACATGGTGAATCAAACAGCCAATTTAAGATTACTACGGCTCCGAAATCACACACCAGGCCCACCCCAACACAGCCTTGTTGGTTGCCTCGTCGGCCTTGGTGGTGTTGGTCCGCCCCGTCCGCCACACATGCACTGCAATCTTAGCAGCTCTAGAGGACATCGATTTCTCATTAATATAACCAATCAATCAGCCAATGTAAAATTCCTACATCTCCAAAATCATATACCAAGCACACAGACTGGCTGGTTGCCTACAAGGTAAGCACTACTGCACGATGCCAAAGAGCGTATCGTTGCACTGCAATCTTAGCAACTCTAGGGGATGTCAGTTTCTCATTACCAAAAAAAAAAAAAAAAAAAAAAAGGAGCAGCGAAGGAGGCGATAAAAATTTTGCGGCTGATGTTACATACGTAAAGAGTCGGTTTTGAGCCGCTTCCCCGGTCTAGGAACGGTGCAAAACATGTCATGATGACAACCACAGCTCAGTCATCAATATGACCGTTTTGCTAGAGATTTAACACTAAATACCATCAGGACGGCAGGCTTGCGTCCGTAGCTTGTAGAATCATCAAGCATGATATACCAAATATCAAGACCAAGGAAGCCGTGAGACGTGAGCAAGGTAGATACACAGCCCTCTTGAAATGCTTGCTGCTCCAGAATTACACGAAAATCGGGCTAGCTACTTAGGGTGTTGGACCCAATCCGAGTCCCTGCACTGCAATTCTAGCGTCTCCGGTGTCCATCAGCACCATCTTCCACCAACTAAACAACAAGAGGCGATGAAAATCACGGCTAATATTACTTACATACAAAAGAGAGCTAGTTTCCGGCAATCTCCTTGTACCATGGCTGTGCAAGACATATTATGACAACCATACATCAGCCCTGGGCATATATACTTCACCAGAGATTCAACAACGGCCATAATCAAGCTACTTCACACATCACATTTCAAATCAATAAGCCCCGGCATTAAACGAAACAGTTTTTGTGCTTGAAATGTATTATTCATCATAAAAGAGGGTAACAGGTCTTCATTATATAGTAATACAAAACGCCCGTGGCCATACACCCCCGCTCTCTCGGAGCACGACTTAGTCGTCGTTTCGGTTGCCGCTGATTCTGTCGTGGATCTTGCCACTGACGAATTCGCCAGCCTTGTTGACCAGCTTGTCAACGTAGTCGCCTCCCTGCTTGTTTCCAGACGAGCCGTAGCTGCTGTCGTTGTTGTTGTTGCCGGAGCCGTAGCTGTTGCTGTTGTCGTCGTCGCGGTTTGATGAGCCGTAGCCGCCAGTCTTGCCAGAGGAGCCGTAGCTGTTGTCATCATCGCGGTTGGAAGATCCAAAGCCACCAGACGAAGACTTCTTGGAACCGTAGCTGTCGTCGTCGTCGCGGTTGGAAGATCCGTAACCGCCAGAGGTCTTGGTGGTGGAGCCGTAGCTATCGTTGTCATCGCGGTTGGAGGATCCATAGCCACCAGAAGACGACTTGTTGTTGTCATCGTCGCGGTTGGACGAGCCGTAAGTACCAGAAGAAGACTTCTTGGAGCCGTAGCTATCATCGTCGTCACGGTTGGAGGACCCATAACCGCCAGAAGTCTTGGTGGTGGAGCCGTAGCTGTCGTCATCGTCGCGGTTGGACGATCCATAAGCACCAGAAGAAGACTTCTTAGAACCGTGGCTGTCATCATCGTCACGGTTGGACGATCCATAGCCACCAGAAGAAGACTTCTTGGAGCCGTAGCTATCGTCATCATCGCGGTTGGACGATCCGTAGCCGCCAGAAGACTTGTTGTTGTTAGAGGAGCCATAGCTGTTGTCGTCGTCCCGGTTGGAGGATCCGTAACCACCGGATGATGTCTTGTTGGAAGATCCCTGGAGATGTTAGCAGGGGTCTATCGAGGGTGTGTATTCACGTCTGGCGTACATAGCTGTCGTTGTCATTGCGAGAAGACCCATAGGAGTTATCATTGTCGTTGTCACGACGGTTGGAAGATCCCTATTTACATGGTTAATCAGAATTCACCAATTCAATAGAGGAAAACCAACATAGCTATCGTTGTCATTGCGAGAGCTGCTGTTGTCGTTGCGAGAGCTGCCGTACGAGTCGTTGTTGGAGGAGCCCTAACCATTATTAGCCAATCTCTTTCTGATGGATAATGAGAAACAACATACATAGCTGCTCTTGTTGTTTGAGCCGTAGCTGTCGTTGTCGTTGCGAGAAGACCCGTAGGAGTTATCGTTGTCGTTGTCACGACGGCTGGAGCCCTGAACCAAATGTCAGCGGATACTCAATGAGCTCAGACAAGTGCAAAGCATACGTAGCTGTCGTTGTTGTCGTTGTAAGACATGGTCGGCAAGTATTGGTGATTGGTAGTGGATGGAGAAGGGTTGTATGAAGCTGCTTGGTGATGAGGTAGCTCTGGTAGGAATGCTTGGTAGGAGGGGGGGAACAGATTTGGTTATTATATACAAGTGGGATTTGGGTTCAGGAGCTGCAAAGGCGTGCCTTGTACCCCCGTACTGCATCATCCATCCAAGACCAAGAGGTAGCATGGCTGTCTCTGGGAGGCGGGCCAACAGTCTGGTCCCGTCACGGCACGCCACCAGGCCAGAGGACATGACGTGCCGGGAGCATGAGCATGGAACACACGCAGGTAGGCGTGTCGGACATTCCATGCGCATGCAAGCTGAAGCAAGAAGCTGTAAGAGGAAACATGCGTAGCATCGGCGCGCCTTGGCCCAAGTAGGCTTGGTTTGATGCCAAAAGCTTGCAGCCTTCAGGGCCTTCTAGACCCGGGGGACCGGCAAACCGGGGGTGTGTGGTCTCGGCAGCACCGTCACCGTCGTCGTGGGGGGAGGCCAAGCATTGAATGGGGTCAACTGGGCGCACATGTCATTCATGGCCAGCCAAGAATTGCCCATGCTGTGCGCCATCCTGTTCCATGGCGATGTTGTCGGGAAAACAGGGCCAGCAAAACCAAGACGTGCACCTTACACGAGGGCATTCAAAGTCAATCCCGGTGGTGCCCCTCATTCCGCATACCTCATAACCTCATGCCCAGCTCATAGTTCTGCCTCGTACCTCGTACCCGTGCCGTCCCGCGCAAAACAGGAAAAACCGGTTGCCACAAGCTTCCATTTCCTTGGTTTGCACAGGAAACTTGGTCGCGGATTTACCCGGCCCAGAAACCTTGTCGCCCGTCAGTCAAATGGGGGGGGGGGGGGGGGGGGGGGG